>OY740766.1:94453764-95053764 GCA_963513935.1 Aphrophora alni
TAATTAGCCGTTAAAACTATCTGCAAATTTGCATAATGATTAAGCTTTCATAATTTCACAATGTGATCCATCAATGTTAATCAACACTTTGTATGACTTCTTTAACTAACAAGCGGCTGTGCAACAAAGTCTCTGCATCATTAAATTTTAAGGTTAGAGCTTTTAGCGAAGATAAATATTTAGGATAGATATAACTTTCTCATCTAGACGTCCAGCATAAAAAACAAAATAAAAATGTTATAATATAACGAGTTCGGTAAACGCTCTTTAAAGGGAATTGTTACCCAATAAACCAACCCGTAAGAGTTGGTAAAAATTTATATTGTTTAGAATTTACTTTGGTTCCTCAAATTATTACGGATAAGAAACATAAATTAGAAAAAGAAAACAATAATAATTATAATACTTTGCGTACTAGTTTTTAGGTTTGAGTTGTTTTGACTACTAACAATCAAAATAAAGGGGGGAATATGACAACTTTTTTATATGTCTAAGTGTTTGATTATTGTTTACTTATTCCGGATCTTGATCTTACCTAACATATACGAGTTCATCTAGTTTGGCTGGGAGGAAAAATACATTACCCTGCCGCAATGCGGGACGGATACAAGGCACACTTAAACCATCAATCGTGAGTTTGTCAAATCCTGAACTCTCAACTTATAAAACTTGAAGGTAATACGTTTGTTTAAGAGAAATTATATTAGTAAAAGAAGTTGAATTATATCGTTAGAAGAAATGTCTTGTTGGATTTAAGCATTTTCGGGGAAAAAAGTTGATATACTATGGAATTTTATTTTGTATTCCAAGTCCAAATAATCATACATGTGAAGTGTCATCCTGACATGTCTGTCTTTCTCTATACACTCCTGTAGACTAACGGTGTCAAGTTATTTAATTGGGATAAAAAAAAATGTGATTTTAGTGCTAAAATTGTAACGCATAAAACATTTGACTATTCAAAACTTGTCTTCCCATTTAAGCAAAGGAGTTTACAGTTTTTCAATGTTTCTTTTCAAAATCTGCTCCAACGATTTTTAATTTAGCCTTCTGCCGACGTAATTACGAGTAGTATTACAGCTGCATTAAAAATATGGAATTAAAATTCGGTTGCTTGCAATCATATATACCACTAGACTAGCTAAATGGATCTCCTCCTTGGAAACGGAGACACTAGACTAGCTAAATGGATATCCTTGTTGGAAACGCAACCACTAGACTAGCTAAATGGATCTCTTTCTTGAAAACGCAGTCACTAGACTAGCTAAATGGATCTCTTTCTTGGAAACGCTGACACTAGACTAGCTAATGGATCACCTCTTTGGAAACGGAGACACTAGATTAGCTAAGTGGATCTCTTTCTTGAAAACGCAGTCACTAGACTAGCTAAATGGATCTCCTCCTTCGAAACGGAGGAATATGAAATTACTCATTTTGAAAACTTGATGACATGATTTACAACACCAAAGTCAAAATAGTTAAAGTAACAAAGCAGAACATAAAAAAAGACCCTAGACCACGAATAGCGTCACAGTCGAAAAAGAACAAGAGTTGGTTAAGAAAGACCTGATACGAAAGATGAAAGAGAGTGATCTAGTTCATGACTAGACGGAAAAATGGTGTAGATCCAGCTAGGATCCCTTGAGATTGCCTGTGTATGTGTGAGTGTATACGAGAAAGTTTGTGCACTTTATTTTTTGTTCTATTTCGACTTCTTACGTTACTATATCAGTAATTAGTAAGGAAATACTAGTTTGAGTGTTTTCTAATTAAAACATTAATGATGTACAGTCCATTAGAGATAATTATTATAATTAGGCCTCCTGATAGCCGATTGAAAAAAAAATCATTATTAGACTTTGAACAAAATTATCAATGAATGCCTTAACGTATCATGAAATGTCCATGTAATATTCAGTCTAAGGGTAAGAGGGAAGACCCCCCCCCTCTTTATAATATTTACTGAATATTTACAACCAACATCGTTAATTTAACAAAATAAAATTCTAAATGGATTGAAGCGTGTTTTTTCCTTTTTTGTCTGTAAGTACTTACGTCGAAAAGCAGCAAGACCTTCGCTTAGTAAAACCTTTTTATTTCATTACAACTGTTTCAGTATATTTATACCATCATCAGATAAATAAACAATACATAACACTATTTACACAACTGCACTAAACATATAACTCAATGAGTATGGACGTGGCCACGTAACGAGACTGTATTACCAATATATATTTCTTGATGCCTACTATAGTACCAAACATATGTAAATAGAGTCACGTGTTTATTATTCATTCCATGATAGTATAATAATTATATATCATTTTCATGTTTTGTTATTTTTAAATATTGTATTGGTACTTATTATTACAGTATCTTTAAGGTAAGAATGTTTCTGAGGTGGAGAGGAAAAGAGGGGCCCTCACACTAGGTTTGTTGCGTTTACTTTCAGCGGTACAACCCCAATAAAAAAATATAGACCTCAAATGCTTCTGTGTAAACGCGTACCCAACTTTCGTTTCTTTTATGGGTGTAAATGAGAATAAAAGTTTACAAAAGTGTGTCACGAAGTTGTAACTTTACGAATAAAACGTAGCTAAACAGTAATTTGTGTACCTAGTTTTCTTGGAATGGGTTGTACCGTCAAGTTAGGCTAGGGAAGCAAGTAGAAGGAAGGACACGTCCCTTACACCAGACAGTCTTCTAGTCTGAGGCTACTGTATTTTCGACTTTATTATTCATTTATTTAAATGTCATTTCACAACTTCTTATTTAATAGTTGTTTTATAAGACTTATTCTAATGACCGAAAGTACTTGGTACAAACACAATATTTAATAAAATTATACAATGGTCGGCAAGACTCAATAAACTGTAGTATTATTTTAAATATTGTGTTTTTGTTTTCATGCAACAGAAATAGCTGATATTTTTACGGTTTACTTTTAGGGTCTCCCTTGGCGACCGTGAAAATTGGTAAATAAAATACTTCCAACAAATTAAAATTGAAAACCATTCGTGGACACACTATTAAAAGCCAGGTATCTGAATAAAATGAACTTTTGAGGACTATTTTCCTCTACATAAACACGTTGATTAACGGCTACTTTTCATGGTGCATTATTTAAATATCATATTATCTTATAAATGTTTTAGACAGAACTGTCAATAACGGAGGCACAATGTTGCTGTAGCCCGAAACGAACTAACAACCGATTCTAAGAAGTCACATGTTGGTATTTCGCGGACAACTGACGAGGGATTTCCAGGTTTATACATTTCCTTTAGCCACTTAAACTGAACTTTCCTGTTTGTGTTTTTTAAACACACTATTCAACTGACAATAACTCATTATTAAAGGTTATAATATCATTACACCAGTTTGAGTTTTAACATGACCTAAAAAACAACTGTTCAATAGTGCGCCTGCTAGTTTTAATTGAATTTATAGTTAACATTAAACATATAATAAAAGATGTTTGAACAAATTACACGCACAACATATAAATATATATTAATCAATTACAGTAACATATTAATAAATATAGTTTCATATTATATTTTCTTCTTGTTAAATAAGATAATAGCCTAATCACAGAGTTAACAAAAATAATAATTGTAGTCTATAAGCTAAGAGATTTAACAATTAGCTAAACTGAGGTATAATAGTTTAAACAATAATATACATTTAGACTATTTTTAAATAGTTCACTCACTCTGTGGTATGGTTTAAATATATTCAATATTTTGGAGTTTACAGGTAAACTTTAGTCACTTTGAAAATAACAACATTTCATTTTGTTTTGAACTCTAAGCGAAATTACTATACGACCGTTAATTTTGAAATTTCTTATGACTGTAGAATAGTTTATAAAAAAATTAAAAATTGTTATAATTTTAATAATTTGAATTTATTTTAATTCAACATAACGGTCTAAAGTTTCCATTTATAGGTAATGAAATGAAAACACACCACTTTGAAAGTGAGTGTGTTGGTAAGTAACATAATTTTGTCACTTCAGAATCTTTCTTAGAACATCTTAAATTTGACGACACTTTCGGATTTAGTATTAAAAATTACATCCTGCTACTCATAGAAATCACTTGATAAATGCAAATTGTTAAATATAAATAAATATGTTTTAAAACTTATAAAAGAACGTCCAAACCATTTATTGTACATTTTTTATGGTTCTGGACTTACGTTGCATTATGGCAACTGTTGCAATATCTGTATTTCAAAAACACCTAAATACACCTGTTATCTTACTTACCTAAATTACATAGTTAACAAATGACGGAAATCAATGAAAATGTATAAATAATATAACTCTATTTTTGAAAATTGTTAAAGAAGGTGCAAATTTTGTAGGTGCCCAAAAAGTTGTTAAATTTATAAAATTCATCTCTTTGTCTTACTCTTTTAATAAATATTATTGGTTATATACCGGTACGTCCCCTACTAGGGACAGTTATGAGCAAAACAGCAGCTAATGGTTATATGCAATGTGTTTAGAAAAGTTTATAAAAGCCGTAACCATTTTAGTAAATTATGAAAGAAATATGAGAATAGAAAATCGAGAATTACTGATGCAGCTATATCTTTCATCAATAATTACTTAAAACTAGAAAGTTAGTGTCAAATTTTTGATCAATCGCAGAAACAACTTTTATCAAAACAAGTAAATAGCCGTATTTTTTTAATTCTAAGTTTTCCACATGTTTTTCTCATGGTATTTTAAAGGTATTTTAAAGAAGAAAGATTAAAATTGCATGAAGCTTTCAAATATTATTGTGAATAAGAGATACAATTTAAAGAGTTCTATTATTGTCCCTGTCATTGTATTGTACCTTGCTGACAATAGAAATATTATTAATTAACATTTTTGAAGTGAAAACTTCTATTGGCTCGTTGGGTCCTTTCTTTGTTTGGATGTTTTAATGAAATCTCGCGTTACGCACATGATACTTCATCGTACCGGTACCTCACTCGAATCAAACAACGGACAGCATGGAGAGAGAATGAGCGATCATTCAATATACAATATATAGGTATTTGTATACCTGCGCGCAGCCGCGCTATATTATATACATAGTCAAACTAATAATGATGCAAAATATTGCACAAACTTTCTCACATACCGATACATATTAAAACTAAAAATCTATAAAAAATATTGCACTAACTTTCTCAGACTCCCATACATAGTGAAACTAATAATGATGCAAAATATTGCACAAACTTTCTCACATACCCATACATATTAAAACTAAAAATCTATAAAAAATATTGCACTAACTTTCCCAGACTCCCATACATAGTGAAACTAATAATGATGCAAAATATTGCACAAACTTTCTCACATACCCATACATATTAAAACTAAAAATCTATGAAAAATATTGCACAAACTTTCTCACATACCCATACATATTAAAACTAAAAATCTATAAAAAATATTGCACAAACTTTCTCACATACCCATACATATTAAAACTAAAAATCTATAAAAAATATTGCACAAACTTTTTCAGACTCCCATACAGAGTCAAACTAATAATCAATGCAAAACTATTAGACCAACTTTCTCTCCGCACTTTCCACTGGCTAAGTCTTTTTGGATTAGTTTAATTTCCTCTATGGCTTTAATTTTCTCCAGATCTAGTTTTTTTTGTGTTCTATTTTCTGGACAATTTTTGGATTTGAACCTGATCTGTTTTATCAATCTGCTTGTTAGTCACAATCCTAAAGTGAACGTCGTTATGATCTTTCATGGTTTCTTCTTTTAAGACCTTTCAATGGTCAAATAACGCTTCTAGCGATTTTTCATTTATGAGATTAAGGACGATAATAGAACTTACCTTTCCACCAACTGAATGTCGGAACATGTTCATTGTTCAATGCATATAAGTCTTTTCTAGCTAATTAATTCGCACTCCAGTTCACTCCTTCTGTCTAGCCGTATTTCCTCCCATAAAAAAGCCGGTTTGGAGTAAAAATCACTAGACACTATGATGTATTTGTCTGTTGTATTAATACTAGCTTAAAGGGCCTCCAATTCCTGTGAATATTTCTAAATGTTGCCCTTTTGTAAAAAGTAACAACTATAAATTCTAACATCTTGTTTTGACATCTAACATCTATGCAAACAAACTCCTTGTCTGTAGGTTTACAACACGTTATCTACATTTCTGGGTAAGAAATTATTACTGCCGTTCTTTACAAATGTCCAAAACCTTGACACTTTGGACAAAGCAACGATTAACTTTGACCCTTCCGGCCTTCTCCTTATCCTGCAGTCCACACATTGAATTTTTATCCTAGCTGCTCACATTAGTTCACTCGCTCCTCTTGCTCCCAACACAACAATAACCGGTCTCAGCCCTCTGTTTTATGCTTTCGTTACCGTTATCTTTGGCTTTACAGCTAAATCGGCTAAATCCCTTTGAATCACTTCCTGTACTTCTTCCGGTGTTGTAAGTCGTCCCAGGTGTTATAAAGTCTTTCAGTTCTAAGTTTCGGATAGTATAAACATCTTTGCCTAGACTTGTTTTAGTTCCTCACTAAAGCCTACCATATCTTCGACAAAAACTCCATCTTTTATTGATTTCCAAATTGCCATGTTGTTGTTTCATACCGTTATGCCATGTTTTCTCTAGATTTACAAATTTTCGGATAGCTCTCAAAACCTGAGCAAAGGTTTTACCCTCTACCGACTGAATCACTATCATCTCTGAGCAGAGTTTGCTTTTCTTATTCCTTTGGATGGCATGGGTTTCTGTTGGAGCTGTCTCTGCTTTTGCTTCTCTATTTTTTCTTTCATTGGTAAAACTCACTGCTGTCCTGTTACTTCCTACTATCATCTCTTTTCCTAATCAAATTATTGTCACTCATGGGTCTTCCAGAGTCGCCACTGCCTTTTGTCATGATATCAAAATCTTGTGCTATAATTGTTTGAAGATTCTTTACGATTTGTCTTCTATTTTCTTGCTCTGCTAGGATAGAGATTGCTCTTTTCTTTACTGAAATCGTTTTCATTTGCGATTCGGAATCCTTCATTGGATCTGTCAGTTTATCACCCTCCAATAATGTTATCTCTGTGGTAACCCAAGATTTCCTGATTTCTTGAATCCCCCAGATATTTTCTCCAATTTGGCGAGGCTTGTTTCTACTTCCATGTTAATAATTTCGTCTGTCTGCATCTGTGAAAATTAATTTAGTTTATTTTCTAAACTAAAATTGTGAGTTTCAGAGTTGTTTTTCAACTGTGAAATTTCGACATAAATATTACGTAAGAACATAATTTTTAATAGTTATAATGAAATATAAAATTACAAAGCTGTGTTAATCAAGGAGACTTTTACTATATTTTAAGCATCGAGGTAAACAACATCCATAGATAAGACAACTAATGTCAAGATTCATTTATCATTTACGCATCGAACGTTGTACGAGTCATACCAGTTTTTATTAGATTATGAAGGTTTTGATAATTAATTATTGTTTATAAATCATATTATTTCAAGTAAATAATAGTTGGATTATATTAATATAATAAATCCTTATCTAACCTAAATTGTCTTTGATAAAAAAGACAAGTCAAGTAAGATTAAATTATTTTATATTTATTTCATAAAATTCCTATTTCGCGGCAAAGTGAAATTATTACCAAAAGTTGTATTATGCGTGCGCAATTTGATCGATAATCGATACTAGTTAATACTCACTTAATTGTGTAATAGCCTATCTATAGTAGTAGTAGCTATGTCATCTATAATTAATTACTTCAGGAACTACAACTACCCTAAACTTTACATAACTAACCTATTTTTGTGCGTGATTAGTACTTTTCATTTTCAATTTTTACACTGAAAAGGTGATTTCCGCGTAAAAATAGTATTTTTATTTGGTACTAAATGAATTTGACAATATTTTTTATATAATCTTTAGATAGATGTAGTAAACTTGTACCGGTATAAATTATTAGATTTATCACATATTTCATTAAATTACAAAAACAAATTTAAGAAGACGTAAGAAAAAACCCTAGCTCACGAATGTTCTAATAGCGTCGGGGTTTGAAAAGTCGGGCAAAAGAGGCAAGAAACATCAGAGAGATCCATCCCAAAGCACTATGAAGATCAGATCTGACAACGGTCTCTGGAACTGGCCAATCCAGGTACTCACTGGTAAACGTCGTAACCAGGACTTCACTATGGATTGAATTTGGAAAAGTACAGTAGTACCAACCGAGACTGGCTAAAAAAATTAAATGAGCCAAGGTTTGGCTAAATTCGTAGTTATAAAACCTATAATAGTAATAATATATTTTTTATTTCATATTACATAGTCTCTGTCTGTCTGTCTGTCTGTCTGTCTCTATTTATTTCTGTTTGATGTATGTAAAATTATTTACGTCATGAAAAATTAGTCCAAAAAGCTTGACTCGAAGCACAAAGGTAGTCTATGACTCAAAGGTTTTTATCATTGAATGTCTACCCGGACTTTGGTATTATTACTTCGGTGAATGTCACCTATGACTAGTGTTAGGTATTTTCCCAATCTCACTTACTCTTGCATGTTTATAAAGAGAGCAGTTCATTCCTTCTTTTATTGATGTAACAATCATCGTTGTAGATATTTATAAGTGTATCTTTTACAGTGGTAAGTCAAAACCCAACTTCATTACGTTCTATACTATTTTAAAAAACTATTCTTATTAGATATTAAGAACTTACAGATTGTACCACAGCTCAATTAGCATGAATGACAGCAGAGATGACAAAGTCTTTATAAATATGTACAAATGTTGAAATAATACAATTAAGAATCTTAGCTTCATGTAGGTTTAAAAGAACTCTGATTGTTGTTATCAAAGGTAAAGTATTAGTAACAAGACAGGGTTTTCATAAGGTAATTACTGATGCGACTACACTTTCAAGTACAAAAAAAACACACACACAAAATCATTGCTAAAAATTTGTTGAGGATGTAACTTAATATAAAATAGTAAAATAATCATCAATAATTATAAAATTACTGAATTTTATTTTTGAAAACACTTCTGTTGCCCTTTTTACGAATAATGTTAAATGAAAACTTCATGCAATTTAGCCATACGATTAGGTTGTAGGGAAGATACATAAATAGGGTATTTTAACTGTTTTATTTTGATTTATTGTTGGGTTTTGAAACGAAAAGTAATAAAAATTTGTTTTTCGAAATTTTGTAAACTTTGAAAAATGGATAACATATAATCCAAAATGCTACATCTAATGAAGTTATAACGTGAAATTGTTAATAATTTGAATTGTTTTTAATATCTTTGTTTATAGCGACCTAATTAACACGTGATTGTATTTTTAGGATTAAAAATACTATATAATATAATTATATCTTTGGATAACATCAATAAATTAATTAAAGCTCATGCACTCTGAAATGATTCGCATTCAGGAACTTGAAAGATAGTGTGTATGCGCACGCATCTGTGACGTCATATTCGTCTTTGAACAACCTTGAAAGTTGTATGCGGTAATGAAAGGCACAAAGGCAGTTGAACTCTGTGTTCGTTAGGGTGAAGATGGGTTTTAAGTCATTAAAAATCACAACTAAGGTGTTTGACGGACAGAAACCGGGAACGAGTGGTTTAAGGAAAGCAGTTAAAGTATTTCAACAAGAGCATTACACAGAAAACTTTATTCAAAGCATTCTAACTGCCTTAGGTCCACAATTAGCCGGGAGTAAATTAATAGTAGGTGGAGATGGAAGGTTCTTTTGCAAGAAAGCCGTTGATATCATAATCAAGATCAGTGCTGCCAATGGAGTAAGCAGTAAAATATTGTATTTCATTTGATTTAAAATCCATTTCGTTTCTACTATTAAGATTAAAATAACAGAATGTAAATATAATCAGTGTTATATGTACTCCATATATTATATAGGTACTGTACTATTGATACAATATTGGGGTTAAATGTGGTGGCCACACTAAGTTTTCCTGTAACTTATCTAAATTTACTTAATTCAAAATTATAAAAGCAATTTTTAAAGGGCATTCAACTCATTTTGGACGGTTTGTACTGAAAATATTTCTTAAAATAACATCACTTTTTACTTAGATTAGGAACATTAGGAGATAAGAGGCTATAAATAAATGTCCTGTTTAAAATTGTTAAATGATATGGCTATTTAAATTTGGAGCCATAAGTCATGAATTATTTACAATATTTTCATTAAAATTATAATATCAAAAATTGTTTAATTTTTTGAAATTACTCAATATATATTCTTTAACCCTTCTTTTGGATATATTATATAAAACAAAATGAATTTAATCATTTTTGAAGTATTATTGTGGGTTTAATTTTTATTAGTAATAAAACCTGTTGGCTAGGTCAACAAAAAAATCTTAGTAATTTCAATTTGTAAGTAAAGTTCTCTACTCAAAAGCTGCTTAATTTGTTTGATAAAATTGAAAACACTTAATTTTAAACTTTTAAGGCTAATCTCATAAAAATACATTCGGGCATATAAAATTAGTAGATGAGAATAAATAATGTGAATAAATGACAGGTTATCTTTAGTTAGCCTTCACCCTTCAGTATCAAAGGCCATTACTTGAGTTACTGTTGTAGTTTTTATGCCTTAGGCTAGTATATTTTTTATTGGCGTAACTTTGCTATAGTATCTACCAAACAATTACATATTAATATTATTGATATTTTGTACTTCTCAGTCTTGAGTACCATAACTACAACGAATAGCTCATTACTACCACAATTACCATATTTTTTTTTTTGAATAATATACACTATGATTTCATGTACAAAATAACTCTTTGATTATGAAACGTGTAAGCAAAAAACATTATTTACAACTTCACAAATAAGGTTATTTTTAATCAAATATCGCTGGGATTGACATGTATTTTGCCCAAATTTTAAAAGTTTAAAGACTATTTAGTACCGTAACATGTTAGTTATTTATAACATAATCTGTCCAGAACATCAAACTCTCCTCGCTGTTTATTAACATAACCTAAACTATGTAGTCCAGAACACTGAATCCTTCTTAAAGTTTTGCATTAGGCAACTCTGACAGGTTAGGTTAGGTATATTTGAAATGCATTTTCAACTTATTGATCTTACAATATAGTTTATATTGAGGAAGCTAAGTAGGAACATGTTGTGGGTTCCTAATTATGTTGGTGAAGGGAGATTTATATTAGTCAGGTTAGTTTATAGCTCTATTACATTTTAATAATTATTTATACATTTTTTATGAATAATATTGCTATTTACAGTGTATAAATATTGAAAGAAAGCATATAATATTCCTTTGACATATTATATTTTTGATCCACTTTTCAAATTGTAGGCTAGTATAATATTAAAATTTGCAATGAAAAGTCACCTCATTCCGCCCAAGTTGCCTACATTATACCAGTGTTCTACACATAAATAAACCTTATCTTTGAAAAAAAAAACAACTCATTTTTTCTTTATTATATAGATTTTGTAAAGTTATGTAGGCCTAATTAAAAATAGAAGGAGGTACTGTATAAATAGTCTTATAAATATTTAGACTAACTTAGTATATATTAAGCTAGCCTATTTGATAGGGATAGCTCTTAGGCCTATAGATAGGGTAATATGTGTAGGGCAGTCCTATTTATTAAAATTTACTATAAAATTTATGAAGTCAATAAATGTGCAGTCAAAATTTTATTTTAAATTAATATTTATTAATTATCATCTCTATTTTAGGGTACTA
The DNA here is from genome assembly GCA_963513935.1 of Aphrophora alni. NCBI lineage: Eukaryota > Metazoa > Arthropoda > Insecta > Hemiptera > Aphrophoridae > Aphrophora > Aphrophora alni. Next base: position 94,465,543 of record OY740766.1, read on the forward strand.
TAAATCCATAGTGTTACTCTGTATTAACTTATTCAAAACCTTCATAACAATTATCATAAGACAATTTTTTGAATAATCTATCATTAAATACAGTTACAAGTTAAATATCATATATTACCAGTTTAAAATAATGCAATGATATGTTAGCAAATTGGTCGTTGAATCTTTTCAACAAAAACTTTGATCACTTCATCTCATAAGTTTCAGATGTAAACTTGGTTTACTTCACTTAAGGGCTCAGTTGTTATGTCCTTTAAGATCATAAAGTACTTTCCAACAACACAATTATTTTTCTATATTTGGAGAAATGCCTCCCCCCGCCCCCACTGAATTGATAATAAGAACCGAAATGTTAAGTTCTTGTTATATAGTTTGTAAGTGTGACCTGACTTATTAAAAGCAGCAAGATATTTTTGAACTGTAAGACAAATGCATCAAATGGTGGCCTCATGTGTTTATACCGAAGCTATAAAAACATGAAAAGCGAGTAGAGCTATAGAGAAAAATATGAGTCCTGCCAGGCCTGAGTCTAAATATAAGTGATCAGTTTAAGCAGTATTTAAAACTGATCAGCAGATAAATTTGCATTATTAATTTTTATATTTTATATTGTTACATTAGTTAAATTTTGATTTTATAATGTTATTTCATTTTAGTCATACTATGGTCATAGAACTGTATTGCAGGTTACTAGTAACATTAATGTGTCATTGACTACTACGGTGTAGTTGAAGACATTCTGAGCAGACAAGATCTTCCATGTTCATAGGGTGAAGAGTAAGTAACATCTTCTTGTCTGCTTTAGATTAGATCATATTTATAAAGAGTCAGGAAAATCATCAAACCTATATGGGATGCCAGAAAACAAATGGAATGATTCAATGTTCTGCCATTAGAAAACAACAACTATAGAGTAGTTTTAAGTTGATAAAAAAATTATATAATTACTTAGAGGTTATTTTTAATGTTTACAGGTGTCCAAATTGATTATTGGTCAGAATGGTATCTTATCTACACCAGCAGTTTCATGTCTCATTAGAAAACATAAAGTTACTGGGGGCATAGTACTTACAGCTAGTCACAATCCTGGAGGCCCTGAAAATGATTTTGGTATCAAGTTTAATACATCTAATGGAGGTAAATTGATTAACGATGTTACATTTTTATTCTCTTATTAGGTTAATGTGAAAATGGCTATCGAGATGTAGATGTAATAGGAAGGAAACAAATCATTAGGAGCTGAACATTTTAATAATTTAGTTAAAACAAAAAATGTTTATATTGTAACTTTATTCTGCCAATTCTATGACAACAGATTGATTCTGGTTGTAAAGTTATTTAATATTGATGGATTGTTTGTATTATTAATATATTTATTCGGACATTCAACATCATTTGTATATAGTAAATTAATATACAACGACGTTTCTAGAGTATAAATCAACTTTTGTTATTAAGTGTAAAATTAGAACATACAAGAGAAAGAAAAAGAGTTTAAATCAAAATTAGCCTATGCCTAAAGTATGTGGACTGTTTTCATATGGCCTCATAGCGACACTAAATTAAAACAGTTTTTTGAATTCCTTAACAACACTTCTGATTTCATCTCAACGGTCAAAAATTAAGTCAGTAATAAACACATTTGTAGATGTGTGTGTGTGCCGAGAAATGTAGAAAAGACCTTCAGACATTGGTTTACAGAAAAAAGACACACACCTGTCGGTATCAACATTATTTTCTAACAATCCTAATATTGTCAAGGAAGGAATAGTTAATTCCTTACTTGTCAGAGCTAATAATATTTGTTCTGATAAAGAGAAAATATAAACGAAAACTAATGTATAAAGCTTCAGCCTCATGTATAGAGCTATCAGAGAATCCTATTAGCCAAACTACTTTTAAAAGGCCATTATGGCTTTTGTTAATACAAACTGAATTAAAAATCGGAGATAAAATTTCTTCTACATTAAATAAATCTAAAATTTTCCCACTTATTCCGAAAATGGGAATTATGACATAATCAAAGACTAAACCCTTAAAAGAGGGGGGGGGGATGTTGTTTAACCCAATAACAGTTAGGACAACTTTCTCTTGGCTCCATACCTTATAATCGGTTGCTTGATATCCTTTATACAAGTAGGACCTAATATAGGCTTGTGTATTGTGGTTTTATCTGATCATATTTTTGTATTAGTGATCTAAATTTTAGTCTTAGCTTAGATTTAGTCTTACATCTCAAGTACCGGTACATTGCTGGTCTAAGGTATGGCTAAGTTGGACCATTTTGTAGGGTCCAGCTCTGCCGCAAAGCACTTCACTGTACTGGTATAATTTAAAATTTTTTTGTGGTTCAGGGAATGCTTGTTTTTCCTTATTAGCTTTGACTGCTCAGCAGTTGTTTTAGCTGTGAGTATTTTTCTTAGATTATAGATTTAGTTTTAGTTTCTAATATTGGCTTAGGCTTCTAGGCTATGTTGGTGTTTTCCTCTTTTTTCTCTTATGTTCTAGTTTCACGTTGATTATAAAGTTCTTAACAAGTGTTAATTTATAGGCTACTCTTAATACATCATGTATTAATATTCTATACAAAAATGATGGTAATGGTCAGAATAAAGCATTTTAATAACAGATTAAGGGTACATGTCATATTCGAAAATATTTTATTTCATACAGAAATTGTGTAAGGAACCAATTTACAATCTATGATAAATAGTTCCTGAAATCTAGTATAAACTTAAAATAACCATGCATTTAGAAATAATTAGGATTTTGTGAATTTATGCACTTAATCCCTTGCAATTTGAACTAGTTAACAACCATCAAAAGGTTGCACCATCTGATTCATGGTGTTAAGTTTTTCCATATGTTGTGCTACTTTTATATTTATTAATATCAACAGGTATGCAGTGAAGACAATAAGGGGAAAAAAAATAAAAGGAAGTATTATTATTTGACTGACATTCAACTTGTTCGATATTGCGGTTGATTTATCGACTGTGGTAAAAGCGGATGGTTCAGTAATATAATTTAAATTGGGATGTAGATTGAATTGAAAAATACATGAAAAGGTTAATTGACATTTTGAAATTTTTAACAACTAATAAAATGGTTTGATTAATTTTGCTGTCATGTTTAGTTAAATCTAATGTCACAGTACCTTGTAGAGGCGGCGTTCCTTTCTTGATAATTTCCTGTCGTCAAGAAGGCCCGTGTGCACACGCGAGAACAGTTGTTCTAAACGCACAAAACTAACTACAATTTTAAATCATAAACACATAACAAAAAACACTTGAGTTCTTCTTATTAACTAAACATGACAATTGTTTCTGAGTCATAAATAACTGAATTGTTGGCCGAAATGCGTATAAAATAAAGAAACTTAAATGCGGAATTGTATCTGCGGATGTAGAAGTACCGTTAGGCTACCTGTTTGAGGTTGAAACTTGGACTGCTGATATGAGACAAAGGATACCCCAAATCAGCTGGAGATCTCAGACTTCCGGTTGAAACGGTTTCTTTTAAAGATAATATTGGACCGGAAATTTAAACTGTAGATATACTGAACACAACTTCTATATACCATTTTTTTTGGCTTGTATTTGACCAAACAAAAATCATTCTGTTAGGTTTCTTCGTCAAATAATTTTCAGATTATTTTATATTAGATTTAAAAGGAAAAAGTTTCAGCAAAATATTTTGGTTTTGAATGACTTTTATACTAACTTTAATGGATTGCATTTCCATGATCACTAATAACTATACAAATTTCATATACCGGTAAGCAATTTGTTAAAAATTGTATCGATTTTTCAGATTGATAGTAAGTGCTGCTTTTAAGGTTTTAATATTTAACGTTTAAGGTGCTGCAAAGTTTTATTATTGTAAACCTTGTTTTTCAAAATAGAAACCATCTATGAAAGGTCAGGCAAATCTAGTATAGTTCATTGAGCACAGCTGTGTCGGTGAGCGTGAATTTTTTAATCATAGTTTTAGAAGATTCCTAATATAGCGGGCCATTTTAAATACCCGCATAAAAACATTAGTCAAACAGTAACATTATTAACGTTTTGTACAAATCTTTTTTTACTGAATAAAATAAGTAGTTATCAAAGACAAGCCAACTTATATAATAAACTTGAGACATAACATTTTGCCATTTTCAGGCATTCAGTCAGTAGTAAGCAAAATCCTGATATTTTCAGTTTCGACATACAGTAGCCATGAGTTGTAGGTAGGGGGTGATGAAGCCAAACAGCATAGCTAGTTGCATGGACTGTATGTTTTTGATAAAATGAATCATTAAAACATTTGGTTAATTTTTTCCCCCTAATATTTCAGGTTTTCTATTAAGGCCATGCGGAAGTGAAATGAAATAACCTAATTGACACCAATGCAACATCAGGGCACGGAAGATTTGTGAATTACTAGCAACTTTGCACAGCGGCTGTTGCACAAAATATTCCTACTTTAATTTCCAAGGGCAGGAAAACTCTATAGACATTAGGCTAGGACTAGACTACTACTACGCATGCATGTAAATCAACCATCTCTTATAAGTTGACAACCTTTCTAGAAAGTACCGTTTGTTTATATTTTCAATTCACTACATATTCCATGCTTTTGACTTTCAACTCACATTTGCTTAGTTTTCACCACTATCCTATCTACACTAGACCACTGCTCTGGGTTTGGAGCTTCTTTGCATTGTAGACTTTGTTGACTTCAAGTAACCTATACATCCGAATATCTAAATTGATTAACACACTATGAATATTATATATTTTTAATAACTATTTCGTTCTTCTTCCACTTTATGAAACCAGTTTTGACACTGTACTCAATTTTGTAGAATAATTGAACTACGTCTAACTATATTTTACGCATAGAAAAATATTTTTTATAGTCCATTTTGAAGCGTTGGTGTTCAATTTTTTTAAAAATTGTAAATACTTAGAATTAATTATGATGCATTTTATTTGTGACATGACAAAGGCTAGGTATGCAATTAAATAAATTGAGCTTTTGAGAGAGAAATATTTAAATAGTGATACAAACATTTTACGGTACTGCTAATTATTAAATTCATGAACGAGTGTAAAAGAATAATAAGGTACAAATATTGTTATTGACATTAAATAATAAATATGGTATAAAAATCATTAGACAAACTTCGTCTTCTCCCATCCATAAAACCAAATGAAAACAAATCCTCACCAAAAATTACAGTTTGGTAGTTATCAATGAAAAAAATGAATAAGAACCACGAACGATGGCTATATAGTTATATATTTTAATAAGGGTCAAAACTTGCTTCCCTCATACCATAAATACGTTCGTAAACCGTATTTGGTAAACATCTAGGTTTTAATCACGGTGGCCAAAGTTAATTTGGTTTTTTGTTAATTATTCCTGAAATGTACTACTTATTTTTACCACTGATCTTATTTAATCTGTGGATCCATGACTGATTATTGATTTTTGATAACTTACGATTTTTTGATCTCTTAGGGGCTACATATTCGCAAAATTTTTAGAAGAAAATCTTTGATCCGATTATTACAAAAATTGTAGTTTTGTGTTTTTCTTATGGCAGCTACCCTTTAAGTTTGAGTTATCAACAAAATAAAAAAATAATAAAAATTCTGAGATAATATCAAAATATGGCCACATACCAAATTTGAATAAATTTGGTCCATGCGTTTGATCTGTAGAACTTACGACAGACAGACAATATTCTAAAAGCCACCTAATTGGACTCAGGGGATCTTAAAAGGGATTCGAAAACAAAACTAGACTTCGATTTTTTTACCCATTACATAACACTATATATAGGCCTATTACGTAAATGTGAAAAAGTAGTAGCTGTATAGCAACGAGTTCCTAATAACGACATCAGGGTTCATTTTCGTATTTTTCAAAACTATGCATAGTCATTTTTAGATATGACCAGCATTTTTTGATAATTTGTTTGTTAGTTTTGTAAATTTTATCAAATAAGCTGTTCTCGGCTTATTGTGGGAGGGAGTGTAGCGTTTCGTTATCCATTTAGCTAGATGAATCCAAATCACTATATACTATGTGTAGGTTTTATTTGCCTATTAGCAATTTAATATAAAATTTTATGGGCACATGTATTTTGCAAAACAAAAACATATTTTTTTATCAGATTCTAGGTATAATGTATACCAGACTTTGTAATATGAATTTTACGATGTTGGTTAAATTGATAAACATATTCTATGTATATCCGTCTCCAATAATACAGCCTAAAAACCAAAATAGCTTCTAAAATTTCAATCTTTTTGGGTCTAAACCATTTTTATTACAGTGATTTTGAATATGTAATTTATGACTGTGGAAATAATTTACTAACATATTTGAAATTGGAATAATACCAGTTTCTTAAAAACCAAATTATATCATTGGTGCTACGTCCAAGTGAGCTTCATAAATTATATAAAAAATATTTTATTTGTCTCTTATTTTTTATTCTCTCCTGTTCTTCTACAATATAATGTGGTTCTTTGATGGACATGTGCTTCTCCTGTGTCTGGAGTCAATAATTTCAGGCAATAAACAGGTTGTTTAGAATTTTGATAACTTTTCGGCCATTTCTGTTTTCCAATAGTCATCATTTAAAAAAAATTTCTCCATCTTCATTCCGTGCTTTGTCCACAATACAATCTGGCAACGTTTCTCTGTGCAATATGGAGTTGCCCTTGAACTTGATAGTACCGTAATAGTTATGTTTCTTTTTAATAATTAAAGAGGCATCACTCATTTGCTACCACAAACTACCAACAATTCCTTTCTTATGACTTATTCTTCTGGAGTCAAATCTGTCAGAATAGGAAGATTTAACCTCCACTATGATAACATCATCAATCAGGCCGTCAGAGTTGCTGCCATACCATTATCAATATAAAAATTACTTTGTTTTATTATTATTCTCCACAGCATTGACAATACACACATTATTGTCGGATGTAGTGGAACTGCTGACTGATTATTTTCTTTTTAACATTATTTCGGGTCATCAAACCAAAAGATTTTAAAACCCTCCACTCTTGAAGATTCAAAGTCACATGACTTTTTTGCATTTTGAGTCTTACTCCCCATTGTTTTCGAAACAAGTAACAATAAAAAAAAAAGAAAAGTAGGTAATTATAATTATTGAAAAATACAATAGGCTACTTAGTTTCTACACACAATAAATAACTCTGACTACTACAGAGCATAAATACTCTTCTGACTGAATAGTAGCATAATTCTGACTGCTACTACAGAATCGTGTTGGTACTATCCCTCTTATCACATTACAATTTTTTCAATATGGCAATACAACTTCCTCGCTAGACTTGACTAGACTAAACTTTCTCCCAACCACCCCAACCCAACTACAACACAGGGAGATATGGCAGTCAAGCTTCACACGAAAAAGCTCTGTAGTTTTAAGTTTTATTGTGTAATAATCTGAAAAGTACATCGGCAGATAATAAACATACCAACATTTAATGTTATAGATTTTTAAAAAGATCAATACTGTATTACGAATAAATTCACATTTTAGTTATTCAAAATAAAAAATGGCAAATTAGAAATATTTACAATTTTAGACATACATTTGCGTATAGAAAGAACTAAAAATGAATCAAAGAATAAATTATTTATTCTCATTAAAAAAAAAAAAAAAAAAAAAATAGCCTACATCAATATTTTCTTTTAGTTAGAATCTTTAAAAAATGCAACTAACTGTTTTGAAAAACGATCTTGTCCAACTATTCACAAAACCGTGCAAACCTACAGAAAATGGTGACACATTACATCTATAGTAGGTAGGATCAGTTGACATTTCATAGGCTTTGATGTAGGAGTTTCACAAGCAATGAATACAAAAGTCCAAACTTGTTCTGTATTCATTACGGTAAAGGAAATCGCAGTAGCTAAACAAATGTATATGTAATGAATATTATTCGTCACACAATGAAATGTTTTAATAATTGCAATGTCTAATTGGCTAGTAATTATTTTGATTAACGTTTAAGTAATAATGTAAAGAAATAAATGAGTTACAAATGTTTAGCAAAAATAGTTTACATTAATGGTTATATTTGGCATTAATAAAATACTACAAAATATTTTAAGAATTAACGTGTTGTTAGTTTTAGTAATAATATGAAACATTAAAAAAAAAAACAAAAAAAAACACGCTTATCTGTGCTAAAATCTATATTCCTCCGCATCTGAGTAGTTCTCTTTCAAACCACAGGAGTGCAGTCTTGTACGCATGGGTATATATTTTTTATTTAATCCATTGTATCTGCCCTTTTTTTAAGTTAGACACTTCACCATTATTTATTGTAATAGATAATAAAACCGAATGTTTTCCTCTTGAATTTTTTCAAAAATATTATTCATTGACTCAAAAAAATAGTGAAATAGAAAATCAATTTACAAATGTCCCCTCCATTTGTTCAAACACTAATGATTATATCCCAATTTTTAAGAAAGGAAAACATCCACGTTCATGTGATCTTTAAAAGATCTTTAAACGATAATTCTGAGATGAAAATTGACATTAGTACAACTGCTTATGGGTGTATTATTCTTATTCTTATGGGTGATGAATCTAATAAGGCGGAGGTGGAGCAGAGCCTTAAACTACTCGTGGTACAGCAATTAATTGTGTAAATGGTTTAGTGTTAGGTATTTCATTTAGAGGATACTGTTTATATTCTTATATATGGCATATAATTTATATAACATTTGATAACAACTTATCTTGTAGAATTTTGTGTCACAAATTATTTTATATGACTTATTGAGTTTTATTTATGTTTCTATTTTATCTGCTTTAATTTTATTGGAGTAATTAGTTAATTGGACTTATTGAAGTGAATTAGACGTCTAATAATAATAATAATAATGAAAGAACTCTAAATAGAAAAGTTTTAAAAAATTTTTTAATCTCAGGTAAAATAATTTTATACACATATCTTTAAGCTATACATTTCTTATATGATATGCATAAAGCAATAATTTATACACAACTAATAAATATCTCATATCTAGGACAGGTTAGGTTATTTTTATTTATTAGTTTTTTTTTTTTTTTTTTTTTTTTCTAACATATTTTGGAGTTGGAACCTTAAAACTAAAAAATCTACCATTTTTATTGGCTCTCTTTTTTCCACTACTTCTCATTCTGTTTCGCTCATTTTAAAATGTGTTATTTAAGGAAAGCTTTTTATATGTACATCTTTGGTTCTGCATTTAATGAATGCATCTTATGTTTGTAGTTCTTTTGTTAATTTTAATGAAAGCTTAGTATCTTTTACAAACATGTCAAAGGAATATACTTTCAATTTAAATGGTGAAATATATTAATAATGGATATTGAAAATAGATCTTTGGCATGATAACTTACAAAATATTAATAAACTATCAAAATTATTTTTACTTAAATAAAAGGCACAGGATTAATAACTTCTTCAAAAGTAAGTTATTAATCCTGTGCCTTTAATATGCTATTAATCCAGGGCTATTTCCTTTGCTTCCAGACTTTCCTCAATTCTGCTCACTAAGTGATGCAGAGCTGCCTCTGTGGACCTGCCTGGTCTATAAGCAAATTGATTTTCGTGCAGGCCTGAACTCCTTAACACGCTTTCTCTGATATTTATATCCAGTATTCTTTCCATTGCGTTTAGCAAGAAGGAGTTTAGGCAAATTGACCGAGTCGAACGGGAAGTATGCAGAGCCTATGGTGATTTCTCCACACACCTCCAGATCCTCCAATCTCACCTTAGCTGCCACCAGATCCCTGGAACAGAACTCATTTAGCAAAAAGACATTTAGATCCTTATTCACTAACATGCATGTTCTGGGCGCGTCCAATGACATATCGTACATCAGCCTGCCCCCAGAATCTCCCAGCCCCAGAACCTTACCTTTGTCTTCGACGTGCATCCGGTTTATCCTAGATGCCGTTTGTTTCAGATCTACATCTGATGGTCTTCCCTCAGAGGGTAGTACAGTAGATCGACTTTCTGCCTCAGCAGACCTGTCAACACTGTCCCTTGAGGAAGTGGTAGCTTGCTCAGCTGGAGCTTCTACCTTCCCTTCTTCTGCCTTCTTGCTGGCCTAACCCATTGGGACTTCCAAAGGCATTTCCTCATCATCAAGAAACAGACTGAGGACCTTCTCTGCTGGAGATTTCCTCTCTGCTCTTGACTGATTGTAATCTTCTGGTTCATTAATTCGATCCATGAAGGTTAGTGTTGGGTTTTTGCCCCATCTAGGGTCCTGAGCAACGTTCTCACCATCCTCGGTGAGGCATTAGCCAGACAAAAGTCCTCCCGCGACTCAGGCTTTCCGTAGCCCAGCCACTGCCCCTCAGCTGTCTATCCAGAGACCCTTCCCAAATCCGAACCATAGAATCTAGGTTGATCCCCCTTCAATAGGCCTACTTACAGCAGCTGCACTTGCCCCACTACGCATTCGCTTAGCGGGAACCCCTGATCTGGGCTTGCCAGACCCGATCGTGGCTCACCCAAGCCTCCAGAGCGCAAAGTGATGTGTTGGATCCAACCCTCCACAAAGAATCTTCACCTCAATCACCAGCCACCCCTTCATCAAGGGTCACCGTATCGCCCAAGCAGGGTATACCTGGACGCCCCACTTTCCCAGCAAGGGGGAGGACCCCCCTAACCAGGCCTATATATGTCCTGCACGGGTCGCACTTCCCAATCATCTCTGTGTTGGTACTTGCCTGGGACAGAGAGAGGTGTAATTTCCTCTACCCAGGCTGTGCGGTGTTGGTACATTAGCCTGCACCCTCCTAGTCAAGACTAGAAGTGTGCAGTTTCCAGGTGACACTACGTGGAAGAGTACCATCCGACTTCGACACCCGAGAATGGTGGTTACATTGAATTCTTATACAGTGTTTTAAAAATTTATTTTGATTAGTTAGATATTAAATCCCACTCATTTGTTTTAATGAAAAATATGTATTTAGTTTTCATTGCGTTAATAAATAAAGAAACTGTAAGTATTATAAATAGTATCTTATTTTAAAAGACCCTGTATTATATAATTAATTCTAAATTTGAATTATACTTTTTATTTCTACAAATATTAGGTGGCTATGTTTTCAATTAAATGAGCATTTAACTTGTCTTTCCTAGTATTATTTACACTGTACACTTATATTTTGCTTATATTTTTTATTACTCAAACTGTTTTTTTTTAGTCTCATGGATGTTAAAATTGTGTAAATAGTTAAATTGTAAATTACTATTACTGTGCTTAATATTTTTCTATATACATTGTCTCCTAAAAGATAAAGTATCATAAGTGCCACTTTTTGTAGAAATAAGATATGCTGGTTTTGATAGTTCTCACTACGGTTCATCTATTATAACATATCATAAATTACAAAATGCATTGTCGTGCTCAAAAACATGTTTAAATATCTATTATCATATATATTAATAAATAAATTCAACTATTTAAACATCTTAAACATCCAAATATGTTCAAGAATTATTGTAGCCAAGATGGATTTTATACATTAGCCATCAAAAAAAGTTGACAATTTTTTTTTTTACTAAGGAATTTAAGAGATTTTTACAAGTTGGAATAGGTAGTTTGGCAAACACACTTTGTTGAACAAACAAGAGTTTAAAATCATGTTTACCAACTTTTCAGATAATTAACCTTCAACCTATTATAAACAAAATGCTAATCACCGGAGTATCATTCTGTGTACAAGAATTTTAAATATTATAAGGACCATATTATCTAGACCTTGACCTATACAGAAGGAAAATATGGGATGCCAAGGTTCACCTATAGACCAAGTGTGCTTATTGTATTTTTGTTTACCCAAATTTCAAATTTATATTATATCAAAAATTAATTAAATTATTGATGTGTGTGTAGCGATACGCTACCCCTTTGTATCATTACGCTAAATTGTTGTGCATATGTAAATATAATTGTATTCAATTGTAACATCTAATCGAGACTGAGAAACACTAAACGTCTCAAAGCCGTGCAGAGTGGGGGAGGCATGAGCACACAACCCCAGGCCGTGCAGAGTGGGGAGGCATGCGCACGCAACCTCAAGTGACTCCAGGTAATGATAAATATGAGTCGCATGGGCTACAAAATCATTTTGCTTAACAGACTCACCTACAACATTCCTCTTTCTCTCGCTGGTCTTGTTTCCTAAATTCACTTGTTTTCTTTATTGTTCCTAACTGTCTTTCCTACTGTTATCTGTCGGTTGATCCCGATAACATGGACACCTCGTTCGTTGTCTTAGGGTTGATCCCCTCATGACAAGCGTTACCTCTGTGGTCTGTCAGATGATCCCGGCAGCACGGACTTCCCCATTGTTGTCTGAAGGCTGATCTCTCCAGGATGAACTTTCCAAACCTCCGAGTGATCTGTCAGCTGATCCCAACGCACTCTACCTAATCGTTATCTAAAGGCTAATCCCTCCTTTCTAAAACCTACCACGTCGTCATTTCCTACTAAATACTGAGTTCATCATAATAAATTGAGAAACAAACACTGATTAAAATTTCTGTACCCGATTAATGGACAGATGGATGTGATACATTTTATAATTGCAGAATAACTTATTTTTTTACCTATCATTACCAATTTTTTGTAGAAGGTTCATAACATAAAGACCACCACTAAGTTAGTTGGTCATTTATCCATTTCAATTACATTGTTATTTTTCTTCTTCTTTTGTTTGGGCAGTCTATTTTTGGGTTCATATCAAATTAAGACCTTTAGTACTGTATTACTTTTTAGCGAAACAATAATATTTGTTCTTTCCGATTTCTATGAAATTCAGTTTAATCAACGGATCATGAGACAAAAGTTTAGACTCCAATTAAAATGTCGGTATTTTATCAATTTCATTGGCACCCGTTTAAAATAAAGGAAATGAATGTTGGGGAAGAACGGAATAAGATTTGGTTTTGTTTAAATTTCCCTTATAGTATATGTACATATACAAGTGGTGTTTGAGTAATTTATCAATATAAATGATAAATTTTATTAATGTAGAAACATCTATAAAGTTCCACTGTAAAAGGTTTCAAAAACTTAAACACTTAATATTTTCTCTTATGAAGTGAAAATCGAAGGTATTTATTATTTAAAACAATTAAGTATAATAAAGAATAAAACAGAAGGCGCTGATTCATTTCATTTAGTTTTTTGGTAAATCTTGAACATTACAAACAATATAGACTATGCATCTTTAATTATGTTAGTTTCTTTGAGTGAAAAGTAAGGTATTGCTTTGTGTTTTAAAAACGGCACCTTTTAATTTTTTATAATTTTTGCAGGACCAGCTCCAGATGGTGTTACAAATGAAATCTATGAATTAACAAAGAAGATTGCCGAATACAGCATAGTTCCTGATTTGAATTGTTCTGTCTCTGAGATAAAGACAGAACAGTTTGAAGTAGGTATATAGAAATTAATGCCTTTATATGTGTTAAAAAATTATTAAAATTTATTAAGTAAGTGTAAATTATTAAGATATTTTAGTTTAGAGAATTAAAATATTAGATTTAATATCATTTAAGTAAATTGTATCTAAACGTAAATTGTGAATGTTCGTTTCCTTAGTATTTTCATTAGTTTATAGTATTGTTTAATATGAAGCAATTTATTGGATTAAGATGTTGAGTAAGAAGCAGCTGTAAGCAACAAATATTTATAAATTTGCAAAAACGTTTTTACTAAGAAAAGCTCTAGGATACAAATTATTAAAATAACTTTAAAATGGTTTGTTTTTATTTTGAAAGGATCCAAATATTGTATGAAATTATTGTTGTAAATATGTTTAGAGTTTCTAAGTAAGACTACAGTAGATATTTTTATATTATCTTTCATGTCTCTGTGTTGTAGAAATTATGGGAAAATTTAAGATTGTAATTTAGTATGGAGATCTGTATCCTTGGTCTGAATACCTTACCAAAAGAAATAATGAAAATTTGAACTCAAAACTTCTTACAAAATAATACTTATATACACATTGTGATGAGGGGGGGGTGGTAGTTAAGGTTGTAGTATAAAATGGTCTTGTATTATATTTAAGTATTACTAATATTTTGAGGAACTATTTTTATTTTTGGGAAACCAGAATTCGAAACATTTACAAAATTTCTTCACCCCTATTTACAGCCAATGTAAGATGACTTAAAATTCTCTAAGAAATTTACTAACATGTCCTTTAGTAATTTATATTAAAGTACAACATGTATTTTCATGGAATTTCACAATATGCATTTTTATTTAGTTTTTCTTTAGCCAATTGAATTGGATTTTGTAAATTCAAATGAGCAACAAAAGGTTGTTTCAACATGTGTAGTAGCATGTGAACTGAGATATGTCTAGGTTAAAAAGACTGCATCTAAGTGTCGGTAGTGAATTAGACCCGATGGTGTTTCAATGGATCTGATTTCTCCCCCCCTTCCATCTCCAAATACCATAAGGGAAAGAAAATATAAGCTTAACATCAGAAGGAAATCACTATTTTCATTCCAATCATGTAAAATAATAAAGTGCAGCTTTAGTTTTCTTGAAAAATTTTTATACTAATATTTAAACTGTATTTTAGCATTAAATAAATATAAAAAGTTTAAAATCATATTGATCACATAAAAAACACTTAAATAAAAATCCTAGATCTTCAAAAAGTTATTTTTGATAGTGCATTGCAAAAAAAAAACTAATTGTAAGAAAATCAAGGTTCTTTTTAAACTGCTTGTTTACTCTTGAGTAAAATTGTGGAAATTTATTATTCTGTACATATAATAAAGTATGAGCCAAAATAAACAGTACTGAAACTGAATCAGCTGTAGCTGCCTTCTCGATCAGCTGTGTCAACTTTTGATTGTTCTCACGTCTTCGTTATTATTATTTCTTTATTTAAGGTTAGTTTTTGCTGGCATGGTGCTAACTACTGCAGAGAAAGCTTTTATCGTAGAGCATTATTTTCGCTCATACAGAATTGGACATGCGGGTGGGCCAAGTTTGTCACACACTGCATTACGTTTTCAGGAATGTTTCACAAAAATCTGACTAGTAATGCTGTGATTATTAGTGTTCAAAAATTTTGAAGAACAGGTAGTGTTTCGGCGCAGCAGAAGGGCTATTCAGTTCGCCCAACTACTGTCTGTACAAATGAAAACCACAGAAGAGTGTTGCAGCAAGTGTTACAGTCACCGAAAAGAATCCTAAACCGAACATCTTTGAAACTGAATATAAGCAATACGTCGTTGAGAAGAATGTTTAAAAACAATGGTGGTTTTCCCTACAATATACAAACTGGGCAACCTTTGAACTATATAAACAAAACAGTCAGAATTCAGTACTACGCTTCAATGTTAGATTGTGCTATGGAGAACCTGAGTTTCTGAGTGCTGTATGGTTTTGAGATGAATATCATGTTCACCTTAATAGTTTCATAAACAAGCAGACAACACGTTTTCTTGGGTTTGAACATCCTGACAGTGTTGTAGAGAGACCACAGCATAGTAAGCGTGTAATCTTTTGATGTGCTATGTCAGGGCATAATTGGTCCATACTTTGTTGAAGACAATATTGGAAATCCTCTTACTGTAAATCAGGACTGATACAGGGTCATTCTTGATAGTTTTTTAGGAGACCTCAGGAGATTTTGTGGTGCCCGAAACCTGTCTTTTCGTTCACAATGGTCCCAGCAAGATGGTGCAACCAGCCACATTGCCTTAACCAACATTGTTTTCCTTCAAGAAACTTTTGGCAACCGCCTCATCTTCCTTAGAACAAACTTTCCTTACCCAGGCCACTTCCCCGATATTACACCACTTGATGCCTATGTCTGGGGAATGTTTGAAGGAGAAGATTTTCCATGAATACCCACCACCTATTGTCCAACTTCAGGAAAAAATAACCATGTATATAAGGAGCATGAAACAACCCCTCTTTACCAAAATGATCCAAAACCTTCAAAAACTGTATGAGTGTTGCCTAAAACTCAACGGAGGTCAAATTGAACATGTTATATCCGAGTCTAACAGATTTTGTTTCCTTTTATATGTTGGTATATGTGGTATATGTTGGTAAAACTATGTAAATAAAATCTTACAATTTCAGTACTGTTTATTTTGGCGCATACTGTATATTATAGTTTTTTTAAAATTTGAAAAATTGTTAGTAAATGTGACATTGTTGATTGCAATTAGCAAGCATTAGGATAAAATCGGGATTAAACAATTAGTTCACAGAAATTGAGGAATTGTAGACTACAGATTAAAACTGCATAGAGGCTTACATATAAAAACAAAAGAATAAATTCTATATATATATATATATACCTTTTTACATTTTCTAGTATTTTATAAAATTAAAAAGGCTATAATTATTAGTGTCGTAATAATTTATAATCCAATACAAAAATGTACCTTACCCTAATAGACTTACTACTTCCATATCTCAAATTAATCACATGTGCACATATGTAGGTTTTGCACATATGAACTCACCTGCACACATGCATTATTCTTTAAAAAACTGATAGATTGTAAAAAAAATATTGTGGTATATATTATGAGCAGAAATAAACAATACTGAAACCATACCATCAAATAAATTTTCACAATATAATTTACAGGAATTTGCATATTTGCTTTTAAAAAAACTTATTTTACGTCTTCTTCTTGTAGAACACATGCTCAAAATATGACCTCCGTTGAGTTCCTAGCAGCACTCATATCGGCCTCACAGATTTATAATCATCTTCCTGAAAAGAGGCTACTTCATCGCTATTACTTTACTCACAACTTTTTCTCACAATTTGAGTCAATTTGTATCGGTGGGTTTTCATGAAACACTGACTTTCAGCACTCCTCAAATATAAGTATCTGGTGGTGTGAGGCCAGGAGAACAGTATGAGTAAGGAACGTCACTCCGTCGGGATATCACACGGTTCCCAAAGTTTGCATGAATTAACTGAAGTGACACATTTGCAGATTGAAATCTTAAATGTTTTGCAACACAAAAGTTTCTTAGGTTATTCATAAAAAAGCGTGATGATTTATTCTTGGTAATTCACTTGATTCTCACTGGCAGGGTTTAGTTGTTGATCTACATCAAAGTAAGAATGCTGTGAGATGAAACAGTACTTTATATATTAAAATATTCATTGTGAAGGTCTCTCTAGAATCATATTTGGACATTCAAAACCATGAAAACAAGTTGTCTTCCTGTTCAAAAAACTATTTATTTGAACATGGCACTCTCAGAAAACCAAACATTCGACAAGAAGTTGAAATTGTCATATTTTATTGCCAACATGGTCTCATAGTAAACAGTTCTTGCATACTTATCTGTTCCTTTTAATGACTGAGAAGTTTGAATTAAAAAAAAAAAAAACCCTTATATTGCAAGAAAAAAGGTCGCGTGAAACCATATGCCCGATATTAATTTTCATTGCAGTTCGCTGAAGGTTTTTTTAGGATACTGCAAGACCTGGCCCAGGAGCCATCTGTGGTTTTCATTTGTTCTCACTGTAATAGAGCGGCCGCTATATTCCTTATGTTGAGTGAGGACGCTTCCAGTATGCAAAACTTATTTACTACTGCTAACATTACTGAATTGGTGGGTTCTTCTTTCTGGAAATAATCACTAAACTTGTCATTCACGCATAATAAACTTGGCCCATTAGAATGCCCTACTCCATATGAACGAAAGTAATATTCAACTATGAACATCTTTTCAACTAATGTTAATACCATTTTGAGGTTATTGACTATGGTATACAAACTAGTAAACAATGGTAAGCAACAGCTTTTTTCAAACACAAAATATATGAACTAAATTATCTGTATCTTTTATTTCTGGCTATACTCTATAATCCATTCATCTATTCCCACCGAAGTTTTCATTTTCTGTTTCCCACATTTTTGGCTATTAGTTATTCTTGCAAGTGGTGATGACTTATTATGTACTACTTTAATGTAAATACTATTCAGATATGTCCCATAACAATGTTAGTTGTTTCTGTACTATTTACTTCAGAGTCAAGCACTTCAGGTCTTGCCCCTTTATTCTGTCAGATTTATGACATCCTGTGTAAGATATCAATAATGGCACTTGCAAGCTACATAATTATTGTCAGAAATTAGCAATTAATCATGAAATCTTGCAGATCCAGCTTATAACAGTTTATATACTTTACCAATTTTCAATGTTTTGTAAAGTTATCCTGGCTTTCTAAATCCGTTAAGTTACAGGAAAGCAATTTTAATATATATTGGTAATTAAGTTATTTACTTATAAATATTTTTGTGGCTTTTAAGTTCGAATTACGTTTTTTTATTAAAATAATGGGTAATTATGTAATAATTTAAAATACAATTGTAATTAGATCTATTATAACATTGCATCTCAGAATACATTTTGATTCATTTCCACAGGTTGATGGGAAACCCTTTGTGGTAGAAGTGATAGATTCAGTTGAAGAATACTTAAATTTAATGAAGGAGATTTTTGATTTCAACACACTTAAAGATTTGATTCAAGGTGGCAATAAGAACCCACCATTTAAAGTGCTTATTAACTCAATGCATGGAGGTGAGTTTCCACCATATTGTTACTAATTAGTTAGTATTGCTTACTAATTTCATCCATTGTTGGTAATCTTTCCTTCTTTAATATGCTTCTCAATTTTGTGTATACATATTTGACAGTTATTTAGGTTGATAACTTTGATCCATTGTTTTTACTTCAAATCTTCTCCACAAATCTCTTCAAATATATATTTTATTTTTTATATTGAAAGACAAAACATATCATTAATACTTATATTATACCTAAGGATAATTATAATCATTGCAATTGGCTATTCTTACAGCACTACATTTTGTATCTTGTTTTGTCTTATCCTCAACCATAAAAGAGACTAAACATTACAATAAAGAAAAGATAATCATTAGAGACTAACATGAAATTAGATAGAATTACCAACAAACAAACAATTTATATTATACCTTCAAACATACAATTCAAATATATAACCTAAGTGTAAATAAATATTCTCAATGCCTTTAAATTAACATAAAATAATGTATTAACTTCAGTGATCTTGCATCAATAATTGGAAAAAAACATATTTGCTTAGAATTCAAGGAATGATTGCTAAGGTACTTTGTAAAGTTGTTATGGAAGTTTTGTGGAAATATAGGAAATTTACACAAATGAGTTCTTAATTAAAAGTACTGTGTAGTTAAAAGACAAAAATAATAATTTATTGCTTGCTTAGTTTTCATCAAAGTCACTAAATGGGGCAATAACAAAAAATAAAAACTTAAAAAATTAAATATTTGTTTTTTATATAAATATATAGTATAATATATTCAGGAACCTTACCTCATATGTATTGTTGCCGTCTAATATCTGTGTGTGCGAACTACTGGCCGGCTGATATATGAGAGGTATAGAGGAGGGTAAATGTACGCGCCTTCGTAAAAACATCTTTATAGTAGCGAAATTGGCTCCTCTGTTTTTGTTACAGGCATCAAACATAATAAAGAGAGAACATTAGTTTTAAACAATGCCTGGTTGGCTGCTAGATACATTTTGAAACTTGAATTTAATATGCTTACACAGAAGTTAATGAACAGGAAATAATAATTAACTATTATTATAATTTTGTAGAAAATAGGCAACAGAAAATTATCAACATAGAGCTTAGTAGATATATAAATAAATGTTGATAAATGTGAGCAATAGTCATATTAATTAACTTCAAAAGACTTGTGTTAGATAAAGAACAGCAGAATAAATTAAGCTGGTCGGTTCGAAACGCTCATTAGCAAATATTCATAAATGATTAGTTATCAATTGGCTGATGACTTATTACCGGTGACTGCTATGCGTCTGGTCGGCCATTGTATGATGAATCACCATTTCCTAGCTTTACTATTTACACAACACAAGCGTCTATTTCTAAGACCAGTCTTAACCCAGACAGTGGCGTGTTAAGTTTGTAAGTGAATTGCGTGAGTTTGTGTTTGCCAAACTTGTTAAGTAGCTGTTATATTGTTGGTAGGTTATCGTTGTTAATTTTAACATTTATAAACCACATTAAATATACGGTTTAAAATATTTTAACATTATTTTTTACAATGTGTGACGGATTTCATTCTAAAATTAAAGAAAAAAGTTCATAGTCAGGCTCGTGAAATCGTAAGCAATGTTTATAGATTCATGAAGGAAGAAGTGGTTTTTGGTGCTGTACAAAAGGCAGAGGACTGCGGCTGCAACTAGGATTTCAAAACATGAAGTGACCAGAATTAATAGTGAGCTCAAAAAGTTGTTAGTTTCTGAAGATGAAGTGAAAATCTTTTAAACACCTGATAAAGATCAACAACGGTGCAAGATTGCTACAAACTTAGATGACTTTGATAAGGAAAACAGTTCATAATTTTCATATAGATGAACATTGTCTTCCAAGAGTTCAATTATTACGTACCGTGCTTAAAGAAAAAATCAACTTCTAGGGTTCTGAAAGCAGTTTAAGACGAATATTAAAAGAGCTTGGTTTCGTTGGAGGAAAGTTCAAAACAACCGAAAACTTTTTATAGAAAAATCAGACATAAGAGAAAAAAGGATTTGTTATTTAAAGTCACTGAAACATTATAGATCACAGAACTGTCCAATAATATACTTAGATGAGTCCTATATTCTTTCCACACATGTCAGTAGCAAAACGTCTGACGGTTCAAACAATGGAATGCATGTTCCTATTTCAAAAGGTGAAAAAGGTTTTGTCCCCAATGCTTTCACGTGTTGGAAAGCAAGCAGCTATAATGGGGACTATCACGATAACGTAAATGTAGATATGTTTATGAAGTGGATAACAGAAGAAGTTCTCCCTGACTTGGAGCCCAGGACTGTTTTGGTTATCGATAACACTCCATACCACAATTTTCAGCTAGAAACCCCCTACTTCTAAAAGCAAAAAACCATACTTCTAAAAGCAAAAAAAAAAAAACAAAAAAAAACAAACAAATAATGAAAGACTCATTTATCAAACACAATATTCCTTTCAGGGAAGACATGTTTGTCCCTGAACTTTACAAATTAGTCGAGCTACATAAGCACAATTTCACACTATATGTTTTAGATGAAACTGTTAGAAAAGAGGGCCATGATATTCTCAGACTTCCCTCTTACCACCCGGACTTAAACCCTATAGAACTGATCTTGGCGGAAGTAAAAGGGTTTTTAGCCAAACGAAATAGTTCCTACACTATAGCTCAAGCTCAAGCTTTGTGTGAAGAAAAATTCATCCTCATAGGTGCTGCCGATGAGTGGGCAGCAAAGTGCCAGCACGTCAAGAAAATTGAAGAAGAATATGCAGATCTACTAATTGACAACGTTGTGGAGTTTTATAATATCTTTGGACAGTGACTCTAACAACTCTAGTGCAGATTCAGAAGAAGCCGAGATGAGTGGTGTCCATTGATACCACATTCAACATGGGCCACAATCCGTTTTGTCAGCCAATATTATTTTAGCTTATAAACTGTCTTTATTGTTTCTGATTTTGTTTGAGAAAACTATGTTGCAATTGTTGTTTTATTTTTTTCTATTGGAAGTAGATTTTGGTTTAAGAATGGAAAAATGTTATCATGTTAGTTGTATTATCAGTACTTGGCAAGTCACCATTTTATTCTAATGTACTTGTTTTTTTCTGAAAATTGTGATGTAAAAATAAGGAATAAACACATTTGATTGAATTTGATTTGAATTTAAATCCTCATTAAAAATTTGTAACTCATTTAGAAATAAGGTAAAAAATACATCAAGGTTAAATATTATATTTAACGATTAACTGTGTCTTCCGAATATTATGTAGTTTTAATTAAATTACATACAACAAATAAGTTAAATATTTTAAATGTGAAATTTTGTCAAATTTTTTGGAGTTTAACGCTAAATAGGGTGTATATATAGCCAATATTTCGAATCAAACAAATTTTTAGTAACAAGTATGAAAGCTGATAAAAGCAACGATATGCTTTTGTATTGCAGATTTACTGACTTTAGAAGCGTTGGCTTCTTAAACGAATATTTTTAGTCATGCTAGTAACAAGCCGCCGCGGGTCCAGATACATGACAGCAATTGTAGCTGAGCTGAATTTTATAGATTTATATTTTTTTATGGATTTTTAGTTTATGGAAGTATCAATGATATACAAATCGGTCACGCTTGCTAAATCGGCTATATATCATTTTGAGGTTAGCTTAAAAATATAATAAATAATATTGATATACCTAATAGCATTCAATTATTAATTCTGTATAAAAATTATATAGTCATATTTTGATTTTTCTGAATTATTTAACAATCGTAAGAGCGTGATAGCGATCGGGCCCGTTTGGGTTTTGATTAAAATTTCTAATTACAAAATGCTTGAAAATTAATAAAACGGTCATTCTAGTAATAAAAAACGAACAATGGTTTGTGTAAGCTGCTTTTAATTATATAAGAACATCATCACTTAATACGTAAACAAGAACTTAAATACTTTAACATATTCATCACAAAGTTTATGGTAATATAAATTTATTTTTTAAATAAATAGATGGTTTTTGTAGTACTGTTAAAATTTGTTTGAATAGAACTGTGGCTACTTCTTGTTCATTCAT
This sequence comes from Aphrophora alni, assembly GCA_963513935.1. NCBI lineage: Eukaryota > Metazoa > Arthropoda > Insecta > Hemiptera > Aphrophoridae > Aphrophora > Aphrophora alni. The sequence goes on from OY740766.1 coordinate 94,488,271, forward strand.
GTAATACAAAGAATAGTCTTTGATACAATTAAAAAAAAACATAACCTCAATTTCTTTATTACATTACTTTGACAGACAACAATAAAGTCACAAGTTTGTAACTTTTTAGAATGATTTTCGTACCCAACCAGCACATACACTCCAGACCCAAGTTCTACTTCTAATGGAGGTTTATGGACAACAGTTGATCTGGTATGAAAATTAAACTGACTGTTGTAGGTTGAAGGTTCTTGATAAAGTGGTGACTCTGTCTTCTGAAGTGGAATAAACGTCTACATAGAGTTTTGCATTTTTGGCTTTATATAGAGTAAAGAGTTCATCTTCTACGTCTAAGTTATCATCATTGACGATGAGTACTTTATTGTTTTCATCGGGAAAAAACCTCACTGAGCATAAAATGATCCCAATATTGCGATGGAGGACATTGAAAACAAGGTAAAGATCAAACAAACATAACTCCTGGGCTGTACGTGACTTGATGTACTTGCATTATCCCAGAAATGGGCAGGAATGTTAATGAAGCAACCTTTCTTTTCATCGTGTCAATAACTTTACCTGGTATTTCCATCAGCAAAATTTTGATTCCTGTCATTGCATTAACAAAGTCTATAGCACAAGTAATGTGTAATAATTTAAAAATGAGGCTTGTCGTACTTGAAGAGTACTTATTTTTATTAAAATTGAATTCAATTATTGATTTGCTCGACTTATAGGCGCCAGATGTGTTAACATCAATTTTGAAAAAAGTGAATTTAAATATTTAAAAATCTCTGGGGTCGCAAATTCTTTTATCGGTGTACTTACAGTGGATTTTGGTTTCAAATGAAAACACTTTGGCTGAAATGTTAACTAAAAACATTTATTAAATAATAGAAAGAAAAAAAACATTAACATCAATATTGAAATAAATCATATAAATCACTTAAGTTATACATCCTAATATTGAATATTATTATTTCCTTTTAAGAAGGTTTAAATTTCAAAATCTTGAATTTACTCTTGAAGTTGCAACTAGAAATTATTTATAAAACTGAAAAGATTAAATTTATCTATTTTTTATCATTGAATTTACGTTACTTTAAAAGGATAAATATGTCAGTAGACATTTTTTGTTCTTTTACATGAAAAATATACTTTTAAATTTATAAAAACTAAAAATCAAACATAATAAATTTTATACAATAAACAGATTAAATTCACTTGTTAAATAACAAGTTTTATCAGTCCATTGTCGTAAAATACATTACTCAATTGTGTTCCAGGCAGCGTGGTATTTGATGTCGCCATTCTGTCCGCGGAAAAACTTCAATCGCAATTCGCGAATGTTTGTATTGAGAAAGTCTATCAATTTATTAGTCCATTCTACACCTTATGATCGTTCATTTTCCGACCATATTTTGATACTATACGCACGATTGTCTATTGTCTTTTTTCGTAACACGCTATTCGTATCAAACACTTCTAATAGTCAGTTCTACTTCAAAATTAATACGATTTTATCATACTCGTCTACATTGTCCAAGCACTTATTTAAAACTGTCTGTATGACACACTTTATCAATTCAAATACCCAACTAAAGTATTCTGAATGCACGTCCATTGTTTTTCAGCACTTAACTCTGACACAACCATCACCTATCAGCTTCCAACTAAGACTTTTTAAAAACACAACTTGTCCATTCAAGAGGTGGACTCAGACTTTTTTAAAAAACACCTCTTGTCACTCCAAACGTTGGACTTCGACTGACTTGTTGCCATGAGGCAAATCTCACTTCCGAAAGCGTTCCTTCCGGTGCTGTATGCACATTTTACCACACTCCCGTAAAACACAAATAATTTACATAACATAACAATCAAACTAAATTACATTAAAATTAAACATAATAATTCATACTGTTGTCTTGAAAATCCATTTTGTTCCTATAAATGAATTTACTAAATACAATTCATGATCCAGACATCCGGTCTCAGTTCATGCACCCGCGGATTTTAAACATATTATAAATTTTGATTTTTCTCATCATTACAAAAACCCCACAAATATTTGTATTGTAATACGTGTATTGCAATACAAAAATTTTTTATATATAAATTTCAATTCGAGACAAAAAAAGTTTTAATGGATGTTCAAGACATTTCATTTCAGAAGCTAAGGACTTCATAAAAAAAAATAAATACCTCTAGTGTATTCATTTAAGAAAGATTCTCTTTTTACATGAAAAAATAAAAATCTATTTGCTAAAATCCTATTTCATTATTTTAATTTGTTAGCGTTATCATAACTCATCAAAACTATATATAATTTCATTAGCGCTAATCCTTATCTCTATTTATACAATAAAACCCATCATCAGTTTCTTTTTCAACAGCAGTTGACTGAAACTTTCCCATCAACATTTTTTGTTGACCGGATCCTGTCACTCAAAGCTTATCTTCCAGACAGCCGTCTGTATATTTTCCTGCCATCTAGCATTTCCTTTCCCACACTTTACTTTTCTGCCAAGACGAAATTTCTACATCTTTTATAAAAATCTACATCCATCTTTCACTATCCATCTGAATCATTTTTCAACTAAACACAATTAAAATTTTAAAACCTCTCATTTTTAATTAACATTATTACAAAATTATTTACTTATTACTCAAAATTACTTCAATTCACCTTAAAACTTTTCAATTATCATTTTATATTATTATTTATTTTAGTTTAAATCCAATAATTATTTATTCTTTATCAAATTCTTAATTACTCTTTGTCTCGCTGGGATAAAATGTTAACTACTGATTTTACAATTACAAAAAACTCTTTTCTTCAACTAAAATTCAAAAATATAACATTATTATTATCAAAAAAATAAAATTACTTACAAGACTCATCTATTTATTTCAAAATTACCTCTTTACAATTGTATCATCTTTTAGTACCTTATCTTAAAATTATTTCCATCTTATCTTTCATATTTTAATAATCAAAGTTGCATTAATCCCAAAAAAAACTCTTCATCATCTACATATGCAGACCTCGCGGGTTATCTACATATTTGTATAAATAATCTCTTTATCTCAACGTAGCTTCCTTTAAAAAATCATAATAATCGTCGTTTATTCGCAGAACTCCTTAAATCTTTCATTATTTCATTAAAATCGTCGCTTTCTTCCTTTATATCATCGCAGTACTCAAAAACCCTCTTAAAAACTAAAATTAACCATCAATGCAACTTAACTACTCTTTTTATAAAAGTTTCTTAACAGAACAACTTCATTTTAAATACCACTTTACTCAACAATTCTGTAAAGTCATCATCTTCATATAAAACTCAAAAAATCTCTCATTTTAACTACTTCCTATTAAAATCTCCTTAGTCATCTATTACTTGTATACAAAAAACTTCAAAAAAAAAATATAAAAAAAATTTACATTGCTTTCCCAGCTAACACCGTATTTCATCAAAATCTTTAGATACCTTTATCAAATAACTGCTTAACATCATTTATTATTTCAAATTCCATTATTATTTATTTAAAAAACATTACTTATTTATCTTTTCTATAAAATTCATTAAAATCTCTCTAATTATTACTATTTTACTATACTTTTTTCCTTTAAAAAACAAAAACTTAACCTCCTTTATTCATTATTTAACATCAAAAAACTTAAAAAACTTTATTATTATCTGTCTTGGCAAAACTCACATAAATTCTCAAACTTTAACCAATTATTATTATTTTTTTTTTTCACACCATAAATCACTTAAGACTAACAACTTTTTATCATTTTATTATTAAATAATTCTTATTATTTACTAACATCTAACATTCAACTTATCGTTTTACAATTTAACATCTAATTACCTATTCTAATCAGTTAATCAACATTTTTTACAATTTTATAAAACTTTTCGTTTCATTTCATAAAAACTCTCCTTCCTGTCACGTCCGATTTATTTTGTATATACAGATCGATCACTTCTATATATATATCCTACAATTTATTTGCCTTCAACATCTGTCTAAAATTTATTACATGAAAAGCATACTTCTAATTGCTCTTTAGACTCTTACACAGAGTAACATGTTGTGACGTTGAAATGTGCAATGGTTGAATGCAATATCTCTACTAAATTCAAGATAAAGCCCAGAACACATCCCTATTCCACAACACGCCCTCCATGCAGTCTCAGAATGCCTTATTTTTGCGAATAAAACATTCTATTATTACTACACAAACTCCTACCTCCCCCCAAAATGTTCATGTACTCCTTAAATGCATTTACACGAAGAAAATTTTAAAATTCATAAAAAATTTCATTCAAATCGCATCATCCGAAGTTGAAATAATGTTTATTTTTTACCAATCTTATTACTAGCATCGTCGATTTCTGTTTATGTAATCCTTTCTAGATGTTATTATTCAAATTCAAAAAGAAAATTTTATTTTATTTTTTTTTAAAATTTATTCTAAGTTCTTTACTTAGAAATTTTACATTTAATACTATTAAAGTTCTTCAAGTGATCTACCTTTACTCTATTTACCTTATTTAAAACCAATTATCCTTTATTTAAGTAATTTTTATTTGAAAACGCAAGTTAATTTTGAATTATAAACCAAAAGTTTTTTATTTTCGAGAACAATAATTTTGTAACACCCTATATTTCAGTCTCAGTGCTATACGCAATAGAATCTTAGGCTTGATTTAGGCATAAACAATTTCCCCTTTGTATATAGGTGATGCAATTCTTTATCTGTTTACTGATAAGGAGTCGACTATGAAATCCTTTTAGCTCCAACTAGATTCAATCTCTCTCGTCATTATTGAATATTCAACATTGAATCCACCTACTTAATATTGAATCTTATTTCTTCAACACTACTCTGAATCTTTGCTTCTAACTAATCTGTTTTATCTTAACACGTAAAGTCAATATTTATGTTGGAATAAACAACACTCGGTTATTTACTGATATAAACCTAGCGTCTTTACTTTGCAAATACCTAAACGTTTTCTAAATATTATTTCTTCTATAAACATATAAAGTTGTTTACTGCTATAATCCAGCGTCTTTACTTTAACAAATACTGAAACCTTTCTTAAACTAAAACTTCTAACATTTTACGCTTGGCTTATAATTATTTTCTATATCTCTATCTTAGCTTACAAAATTTATTAGTACACACAAATTATTAATATTCATAACTCTTAATTATTCATTATCAAACTTAAACTTATTTATTAACAAAATTCTTATTCTATTAATTATTTTTCAAAACCAAGTCCGTGTGTCCATAAAAATGTCTTTACATTATTATTAGTTGTTCCAAATTTCAATTTATTACAACAATTATAAATTATCTATTATTTTTTTTTCGATGATTTCCCGATTGGTGAAAGATTTTGTAAAATATAGCCTGTTTTCTTAACATAATTACAACGTTAAATACTTCTGTCCACACGGACAGTTTGTCTAGCCTAGTCATCATAACAGACCCTTTCCTAACAAAAGATTCCCCTTTGTTATTGTCTCGGAGTATTGACAAAATACCTTTCTCTTTCTCCCTTACAGACATATCTACATTTCTCTTTCTCTCAAACATCTTAGAATCTAATGACCTAGATTTGTCAGCCATCAGTTTAGGCATTCTCACCCCACCATTATCGTACATTACTGTAAAGTCTTCTTTTAATATTTCCTTTTTAAACTTGTATTCAAAGCTACTCTTTTCACAAAAACTTTTAATTATCTGTTCTTGGATTTGAAAGATACTCTTAAATTTTATCATTACATATTTTTCACAATCTACATTCTTATAACACACTTGTTTTTTAAAATAAACAGCTGATACCTTTGTTATTAGATTATTTACCTTTACTTTGCTTTTTGAACCACTTATGCTCCATTTAACCCCACAAAATTTATTCACTTCAACTTTATTAGTTGTTTCTAGATTTACCTGGTTACATGTTAACCCATTATTTATTTTTTTAGCAATTTCTTGAACACAGTCATTCACACAATTATCCTCTATTATTATCAAATCATTTGACATGTTATTTATTTCATTAAAACTGTTAATTTCTACTTCAGCTACTACTTGATCTAAATTATTATCTATGTTACCAATATCTTCTATCAAAACACCTTCTACACTATTAATCTGTTCAAATTCTACTTTTTTCTCACAATAGCTTAATTCAAATTCTACTTTATTATTAGTCTCCATTACATTGATTTCCATTTGTTTAATTTCCAATTTAAGATTCTGTTCTAATTTTACATAATTTGGTTTTAATTCAACCCTCATTTCTTCAAATTTTTTACACATTGCTTCTTTTAAATCTAAATTATCTTGTCTTAGCTCTAATTTACTCTGTTTCAAGTCATTATCTATCTTATCAAGTTTAACATTATTCTGTTCAAGTTTAATATTAAAATTCTCTAGTTTTTCATTAATTTCTAGCTTATTCTGATCAAATTTATTACTTATTTCTTTTAATTCCAAATTGTTTTGATCAAACCTATTATTTATACATTCAAACTTCTTATCATTATCTCGTTTAAATTCTAGATTATTCTGTTCAATTTTATTATTTGTTTCTAATCTACTTTGTTTAATGTCATTACTTATACCTTCAAATTTTTTGTCACTATCCACCTTACTCTGATCAATTTTATTATTTATTTTCAAACTGCTTTGTTCAAATTTATTTACTAACAATTCATATATTTTCTCCATGCTCATACCTTGATCATTATTTGTTCTACCCCCATTTACTCTATTCTGCTCAATTACACTAACCTGTTCCATTACCCTAACCTGTTCATCCCTTGATTCCTTGTCTAAATTTTCTTCTACAGTTTCTACTCCTAACATTCCTACCATTTCTTTATTGATATCTTCACACTGTTTTTTACTATTTAGAATCCCATCACTATCAAACCCATTAAAATCCGAACCTGAACTACTAATTTTACCCATACTTGAACGTCTACTATTACTATTACTACTTATTTCTTGATCTAATAAATCTTGTCCCTGTTGATAAAACAATTCATTACTACTATTACTTTGTATTGTCTGCTCATTACTTTGCAAATTCTGCTCTAAATTTTCAAAAGTATCTTTTTGAAATTCCAATGGCTCTATGTTATTTAAAGAATTTTGATTCATTAACCCTACCTGTTCATCATTATTAACATTTATAATTTCTGACTCCATTTTTATCTTATATTTAACACAACAGAATCTATTACTTAACCAACACAAAATTTTAAGAGAATCTTTCTTATTATTAATGATAGAGTCCTTACCTTGATTTTAAGTGTTCGCATTACCAAAATCACTGTTTATTTCGACCATAAACGCCCCATTGTTGGGAGCCAATTGTAATAATTTAAAAATGAGGCTTGTCGTACTTGAAGAGTACTTATTTTTATTAAAATTGAATTCAATTATTGATTTGCTCGACTTATAGGCGCCAGATGTGTTAACATCAATTTTGAAAAAAGTGAATTTAAATATTTAAAAATCTCTGGGGTCGCAAATTCTTTTATCGGTGTACTTACAGTGGATTTTGGTTTCAAATGAAAACACTTTGGCTGAAATGTTAACAAAAAACATTTATTAAATAATAGAAAGAAAAAACACATTAACATCAATATTGAAATAAATCATATAAATCACTTAAGTTATACATCCTAATATTGAATATTATTATTTCCTTTTAAGAAGGTTTAAATTTCAAAATCTTGAATTTACTCTTGAAGTTGCAACTAGAAATTATTTATAAAACTGAAAAGATTAAATTTATCTATTTTTTATCATTGAATTTACGTTACTTTAAAAGGATAAATATGTCAGTAGACATTTTTTGTTCTTTTACATGAAAAATATACTTTTAAATTTATAAAAACTAAAAATCAAACATAATAAATTTTATACAATAAACAGATTAAATTCACTTGTTAAATAACAAGTTTTATCAGTCCATTGTCGTAAAATACATTACTCAATTGTGTTCCAGGCAGCGTGGTATTTGATGTCGCCATTCTGTCCGCGGAAAAACTTCAATCGCAATTCGCGAATGTTTGTATTGAGAAAGTCTATCAATTTATTAGTCCATTCTACACCTTATGATCGTTCATTTTCCGACCATATTTTGATACTATACGCACGATTGTCTATTGTCTTTTTTCGTAACACGCTATTCGTATCAAACACTTCTAATAGTCAGTTCTACTTCAAAATTAATACGATTTTATCATACTCGTCTACATTGTCCAAGCACTTATTTAAAACTGTCTGTATGACACACTTTATCAATTCAAATACCCAACTAAAGTATTCTGAATGCACGTCCATTGTTTTTCAGCACTTAACTCTGACACAACCATCACCTATCAGCTTCCAACTAAGACTTTTTAAAAACACAACTTGTCCATTCAAGAGGTGGACTCAGACTTTTTTAAAAAACACCTCTTGTCACTCCAAATGTTGGACTTCGACTGACTTGTTGCCATGAGGCAAATCTCACTTCCGAAAGCGTTCCTTCCGGTGCTGTATGCACATTTTACCACACTCCCGTAAAACACAAATAATTTACATAACATAACAATCAAACTAAATTACATTAAAATTAAACATAATAATTCATACTGTTGTCTTGAAAATCCATTTTGTTCCTATAAATGAATTTACTAAATACAATTCATGATCCAGACATCCGGTCTCAGTTCATGCACCCGCGGATTTTAAACATATTATAAATTTTGATTTTTCTCATCATTACAAATGTCATTACATAGAGTACTTTCCTACCTGCTTCCCCCTTTAGGGTTCCATCCACTCCACCATCAGACCTTTGCCGTGACCCACCTCTGTATAGTTCCAAGTCATTTTAACCACATTGGGAAAATGTAGTTTTATATTAAATCGGTCACGTTACTGGTTCGAAGGACCATCTGAGAAAAATGAATAATTTTGGTAGTGGGAAAACATGAGGAATAGTGCTTCAACATTGGGATCATATGACCACATATAGCATGTCTCTGGTGATCCAAATTATCGGATACTGAAGCAAAATTTGTAATTTCTCCACTTTCTGTAAAATATATTAATCCAGTGTTTAAAGCTAACAACTGCCTTTTAGAAGCGCCAAAAATATTTATTATATTAAATATATATATATAAAATAATTATTTATATTTATTACACCTCTTTCTCATATTTCCAAACATTATTTTCAGAGAAATCGATTTGGAATACCAATTTATCATTCTGTAAGTTTTCAATTTTTTCCTTCAGTTGTTTACTTTGGTGTAAAAAATATGTTTCTTGAATATAATAATTTGTTTATGAAATTTCAACTTGATCTTTGAAACATGTTCCTTATTTCGACTGTTTTTTGTACTTTTTTTAAAAACATTTTTTACTAGTCTTTCTTATTTGGTATTCTTCCATTAATAAAACTTTATTTTAAAATCAGTTTCATACGAGAAAACCACTTTTTTATCTTTGCAGTTGTCACACCTACTCATCATACACTTTTCATTATTTGGCGAACAAATAACGGTTTTAAAAATTTTACTAGGATTGTTTTCCTTGATCACTCTAGTGTATTTCAAAGCTTTCATTATTAAATTCATATTTGAATGCTGGAGGTGTCCCAGATGTCTCTATGTCTGTTTTTTTTGGGCAAGGTAACCTAAAAAGGCTTTCCTCTAAGAAAGGAAGTCAAGGATATTTTCCATTTTATTTCACTTGAAATTGCTCGCACAACGTTTTAAGAGATTCAACGAGAATTCTTCTTTACTTTTAATGCGCTCTTTCTTGACCACATCCTTCTTACCAGAGCACATCCTGGTATTGTGATCGTCTTCAAAGAATCTAATTAATTCTTTGTTTAAAATTTGTCGAATACCTTTTTTTTATAGTATATTTACAAGTGTCCTCAGATTCAGTCAAAATTTTATTTGATTTGTAAGGCACCAAAATCCTAAAGTATGTCTGGACTCTATATTCCTTCTACACTTTGTTTCCGATAATTTTATGGATTTGCTACGTTTTCTTTCTAGAATCACATACTGTCTTTTTCTAATTTTCAATTTGATTTTTTAACTCAAATCCCCAAAATAACTGCCTTTTAACTTTAGGAGAAACTCTTTCACGACCTAAAACTTTCAATTCTTGTTTTTGGGGGGAATGGCGAATTTTTAGTTTTGTGTTGTTCTATATAGTCTTTTTTAATATTTTTCCAATTTTCTTTGTAAAAGTTTAATTTCTTCTTGTTGTTTCTTTACTGTTCAGTAAACCTTTGTTTGAATTTTCTTGTGTCCTTTTTTTTCTGTGGAGATTCCGCTCTTCTATTTCTTTCTGGAGATTACGTTGGAGTATCTAGAGGAGTATTTGCAATTGCTTCAGCAAGAGTTATATTTTTTAATTTCTTAGCCAAATCTACCGCAAACGATATTACACAGACAGGGTTTATACTTTAGCCGGTCTTACACAGACGGGGTTTATACTTTAGCCGGTCTTTATTCAGCTGTTTTATGGACGAGTGTTGAATAAGAAAAAAAGGATAGCTCACTTGTCCTCTGCTTAAATATTGTTTATGTATTAACAACACAACCAACCAATCAACTTACAATACCCTCAGACTAGGAGTGTGTCTGGTGTAATGGGCGTGTCCTTTCTTCTACTTGTTTCCCTAACCTGACTTGACGGTACAACCCATTCCAAGAAAACTAGGTACACAAAATTACTGCTTAGCTACATTTAATTCTTAAAGTTTAAATACAAGTTAATTCTTAAAAGTTTAATTTTGTAAACCTTTTATTCTTATTTACACCAATAAAAGAAACGAAAGTAGGGTAGGCATTTACACAGAAGCATTTGAGGTCTATATTTTTTTATTGGGGTTGTACCGCTGAAAGTAAACACAACAAAGGAAGTGTGGGGGGCCCTCATTTCCTCTCCACCCCAGACACATTCATACCTTGAGGATACTGTAAATGTATATTATTTGCAGTTTTTGCCATGATTTTTGATCTCCTTGTTTGTATATTTGATGTTCAACATTGAGGTAGCTGGTCAAGGACAGTGACCGATTTGTACTTTTTAGAAAGGAAACACATTTTATTCACTAAAAATAGTAACTTTTTATTATGCAACTTGATTAGTGAGAAGGAAGGAAAAAGTGTTTCAGTAATATAAAAATTGATTTTCTCATAAACATTTTCATTTTTAAATGTTTTATAAAGGGACTCAAGTTGTCCTATTTTGTGACTTTGACCCGTATAAATGTATGTTAACACATACATTACAATATATTAAATTTTTTACATAGATGACATTGTTGTTTAATTTCTTATGACAAACTCTTTAACATAACAGCTACTATGTTTACAATCGGCTTCCTAAAATATTGTCTCCAGCCTTCAGAGGTTTACAATTTTTCCTGTCTTCTCAAGTAAACTAACTGTATGGTAAGCTGCAAATACTAAATAAAAACACTATTTATTTTTTTGTTGGTTGCAAATGATACAAAAAAACAAGTGTATTAATTCATTAGACTCTCTTTTATTATTAGTAAATTAATATTTTGTAGCTTAACATTGATCTGAAACAAATGGTGCATTTTCATGTGGAACTAGCTGGACATATTTAATGTAATTTACAAATGTTTAATTCAGAAGAACCTCTTACAACTGGGCATCTAATATCTGAACCCTTCGTTATCTATCCTGGTTTCCAGAGATGAAACGGTTTTTTTTAATGTGTATGACAAATTAATATTTTTAGGACGGGGTCGAAATATGTTATAGATTTGGACTGTAACATAAGAACGAATTCAAAGATGTGTTGGTGATTAATGGTTGGGGGAGGGTTGAATAATGCTGTTAACTACCTAGTCTATTGTCATAGTGTATTTTAGTCAGTCATGGCCTTTGTTTTTTATACGGAACACTGCTACTGTTTGTGTTCCTCTAGTTACAGTATTTTGTGTTGTTTTGTGAGCATTATTATTGTTGTATCAGTAATTTTTAGAAGAGATTGTAATTTTAATTACAACAGTGAATTAAAAACAATTACTATAGAATCATGACTGAGAGAAAAACTGTTGTAACAAAAGCTTTGTGCAATAAACCGATTAGATGCTGGAGAGTTAGCAAAGAAGATAGCACTGAGATAGGAGTAGGAAAAAGCACAGTGAATGATTAGAAGAAAGTTTGTGCCGACATAGGGAAATGATGTTCAACCCAGGCTTCAACCAGCGGATAAAAAAGTGAAAGATGACGAAGAAGACCATTAGTGATGAAATAAAGGAAGTGCTATATCTTTGGTTTACTCAATACAAAGCAAAAGGTTTGCAGTTTTAGAGCCATTTATACAAGACAAAAGCCCTCCAATATAATAAGGAAATTGAAAACGATACCAAAGATTTTGAACCGATTAAAAGCTGGTTCAAAAAAGGGATGAAAAATCATTATCGTGTTCTGAAGGTAAATAAGTGTTTAGAAACTATTAGCCAATAAAGAAGACATTAAAAAATTTTAAGTTTTTTATATATGAACTGTATGACGAGGAAGGTATATCGGGAGTACAGCTTTATAATTATGACGATAGTGTGCTTAACTGTAAAATACTACAGAGCTCAACTTTAGCTTTAAAATAGGAAGATAATGCCCCTGGATACAAAAAAGAAACAATAATGATTTTGGCTTGTAGCAATATTACAGGGACCCACAAGATACCACTAATGCTGATTGGTAAATCAAAGAAATGAAGAGGTTTTAAAAATGTTAAGAAGTACTCCTCTTTACCAGTTGGTACAATGCTCATTCTATCTGTATAGACATTTTTGGAAGCAAACAATCTTCCAAAAGAAGCTATATTACTGCTTGACAATGTGCCTACACATCCTGTTGCAGATAAACTGAAGAACTGTGAAATCAAATATGTTTTTCTGCTAATCTAATGGATCAAGGTGTTCTGCAATAATTAAACTAACATATTGTCATAAACTAGGCTACCAAAGGTATTGATTGCTGGTATGGATGAGGACAAAAATGTTACCGGAAGCTTTAAAAAATGTGAAATGATAGATGTTGTTATAGAGGGTTTATCAAGCATGGGATGGAATTATATTGATAACATTAGTGAGATCATGGAAATAATTGTTGTACTACAAAGGCAGTGAGAAGTGGCGTGGGAAACTACCGGAGGAGAAAGCAACAAACTTAGTAAAAAAGAAACTGTGATGAATAAAGGGGAGACTTCTCAAAAACATTCCTGGATGTGAACATACTAGTTGCGATGAACTGGATGAGTGAATGAAGAGAACAAAGACAGTGACATAGATATGGTATCCAACACAAAATCAACAATCCCAGGACCCGACTATGACAAAGATAAGAAATCTTCACTGATTCATTGTGAGGCATTCAAGACAATTAATAAACAAATAATAAAATATGCCAAACATTAGGAAGAAGCAACAGCTACCGACTTTATGCTTCTTATAAGTTGATGAGACATTGCTTCTTAGAAATGTATGCAGCGAGTCTAAACAACCTTTTTCGAAAAAGACCGTGAGAAAAATTTTAATGTTTCCTCTTTGTTCTGTGATTTATATCTCTAGTACATATTTGCTTTGTTTTTTTTCATGTACAGTACTTATGTTTTGATACTGTAATTACTGTATTTGAATTTAATACATAGAGAAAGTGCAAAGTTAAAGTAAAGGCCTAATTATAAATTAAAACTTGATATAATTTTTGTTGTTGCCTTGTCATTAACATTGTACCAACTAAAATCAATAAATGTTCAGTATACAATTACAACAGTTCAGTAGAGTTTATTATTAAGTGTTTTAAAAATACATTAGTAAAAAAAAGTAGATATAAGAATTGCTGACACAAAAGGTTATGTTTTTGTTTACATCACTACCATTTAGTGCCATCTGCAATACCGCAAAACACATTATATGGAGTTATCACAACTTTTAGTATGGATTTGACTGTATTTTTTATTACTTTTGATATCCGGATTACCCAGTACTACATTAGTTCAGATATCTGAGGTTTTACTATACTTTATTTTATAATTTATGATTTAATATCAAAAGTGTTATATAATAATTGTATGATACAAAATTTTCTTTTCTGGATTTAAATAGTTTGAAATAGATAGGTACTCTAAAGAAGCAGATAATTTCGACATATACATATTTCTTTTTCATAATGGTACTAGATTATTATCATAACTTAAATTTTCAATAGGGTAATTCATTAAAAATTTTTATCTGCAGTGACTGGTCCATATGTACAGCGTATTTTTGTAAAAGAATTGGGTGCCTCAGAGGAAAATACAGTCAATACAGTGCCATTAGAAGATTTCGGAGGTCATCACCCAGATCCTAATCTCACATATGCAGCTGACCTAGTAAAAGCTCTGGAGCAGGGTGATTATGATTTTGGCGCTGCTTTTGATGGTGATGGTGTAAGTAAATCAACCATTTTATACTTTGAATAGATTGTATTACCATTATGCAATATTATAAATTGTAAAAATATTTAATAATTATGTAATTTAAGTGTTGTTTAAATTAAAAAAATTGATGATCTTTACCTAGCCTTGTCAAATAAACCAATCCAAATTCAGGTTCCCTAAACTTGTAATTTTGCGTGTTGTTTATCATCGTTGATCCCTGGCTTTGTATCTTTGTATATATTAAAAAACCTCTTAACTTGTTTTGTGTAATAATTTGGGCCTCAAAAACGTTCCATAGTAAAAATTCCACCATTCACTATGTTTTTGTTTCTAATGTGGGCTTTATATGTAAGTAAATATTAAAATTTTTCCGAAAGGTCATTAGCTGAATTGTTGGGAATAATGTTATTTTTCATCATAGAAACAACAGACCATGAAGAGAATGGCGTGGTAGAGGTCAGGTAGTGAGATAGTCGAGTAATTTGTGAATAGCACATTGAAATGCCCATCAGTGTTATTCTAGCATCTCAACCAGATTTTGCTATCAATTTTACTCATGATGCTGGATCAACATTAAATATTTGAACATTTAATAATTATATATGTAAAAAAAACTGCTATTTTAAAATTTGTTGTTAGTATTTCAGTATTTTTTATTGAAATACACTCCTCCCGTACAAAATTTCAAATCATTATCCTAACATGCTTATATACAAAGACAACAGTTGTCATGATTTTTAGATTTTTATAGATAGTGAAACATGTAAATCAGTCAACTGTTTTTGCAATTATCATATTCTATGTATGCTGAGTAATAAAAATATTGAATATTTTACTTATTGTTCGATATTAACACTCTTCAGGCTGTAAACTGCTATTAATGTAGCAATAATTAATTATTAAATTGTTTTGGTCATATTTCAGGACCGAAATATGATTTTGGGTCAGAAAGCATTTTTTGTGAATCCAAGTGATTCACTCGCACTACTTGCTGCTCACTTAGATTGTATTCCTTATTTCCAACGTACAGGTATCAAGGGTTATGCTCGGAGTATGCCTACTGGTGCAGCTGTCGACAGGTTTGTTTATTTTTTCAAAATATTCAGTTAAGGTCTATTCATGATTAAAATTCTCTTTACGAGATTTGGTAATCATAAAAAAAAGAAATAACTTGAAAATAAAAAATTTCAGTTTACAGAAAAAATATTTTAATCAATTTTATAAATTTAATTTACAATAATGTAATTTAGTCACACTAAAATATTGTAAAGTGCATTATAAGTTCTTTGAATTTTATAAATTATTTGTAATTAATTCTCCACAGCTAAGCTCAGGTAGACGCTACGAGTTCTTACAATTTAAAGTTCTATATCTGTACACATATAACATGGAAGAGGGGCACTTGTGCTGGCTTATAGATTTTAAATGTTTTTACAATCTTTAATATACTTTGGAATATATAAAAGAAAAGTCTCAAATAGATTAAATTTAATTTGTAGCAAGATACGATTAGTTGTTTAAATTCATTAAAGTTTGTTTAATTTTGGCTTCTACTTTCTGTAACTGTTCAATATTAGTTCATAGAATTAAATAATGTATAATTTAGATGTCTTTTACTAATCTGATGAAGAAGACTGTTCAATATTTTAAATTTCGATAACTGGTTTTCAAAAAAGAATGTGCACAAACTTAATACGTCTTAACTGTTCTGAAGGTAGCTTCACACTGAAAAGACGCAGTCCTTTCAAACTTCCCTGTCTGTCTGCTCAGCCATGTTTTGCTTCTCATTGGTCAACGTCTGCTTTCGTAATGTATCACTCTGCTATCTGTGCTGTGATTGGTAGTTTCTTACCGTTGCTATTCTGGGTTGGAGATCCGATTAAACACAGTTCACTTTTTTATTAATTTATTGTTTTATTTAAGTAATATGTGGTACTCAAATTTCACTTTTGAATTATTTCATTGTATTTTGACAAAGTTTGTTTCTTTATTTTAATTTAAGAGATATGTTATATAAAATGCATTGCCGCGATTGTACTCTGGTTTTGAGATTATGACTAACTATCGTCTGTTCAATTTCTAACATACAAGGCTAATTTAGTATTTAAATTCTAACCTACATTTTCCTTATATTTACTCTACCTAGTGAATAAATTTTGGTATTTTTTATTCAAAATCTAATCTAGTTTTTACAAATATTTTCTTTGAGATAATCTGATTTAAAGGCTACATTATAAATATTACATATTTTCTTATTGGTTAAAATTTCATACATCTACTTTCTGTCTAATCTCAAATAGGCTTTATTGTGTTAACTTTCATGGTAGTATTCCTAAATTATATTATTGTGTTAAAGCCTAATGAAAATCATACATAGGTCTCACATATTCTAAGCCTATAACCTATCACATTTATCTACTAAAGTTGTTGAGCCGTCAAATTATAAATATTAAAATGTAGTTTACTTGTTCAAAATAATGTCTCACTTTGAAGTACTAAGTTTACTATTTACTCTAAGTGATGATGGCTCAAAATAATATACAATAACACAAGTTGTGGGTGACAATAATAATGAAACAATTTATTTTCTTAGGTTATACACTATTTATTTTTTTAAAATTATTTATTTACAGACACATGTATTAATATTAGTAGTTAATATTTGTTTCTCTGGGTTTATCAAGATTATTTACAATAGAAATTATTATTTATTAATTGGTTATATCCGATGATCTAATATATTTGCATGGAAAAACTAATTTGGTTACTTATTCTAACAATTTGTTCATTTAACAAACAAGAATATTTGATTTATTATTGTTCAAAAAGTTCAAATTTGTATAGATTTAATTTGAAATATTACAATGTCTTATAGTTGAATTCAATTCAATGTTAAGTTAAAAAAAAAAAAAAAAATTCAGAATTTGTTAATAAAACTCCCTTTAATTCTACTCCCTTTAATTGATGGTGTTATAACTTTGAAAAAGTCTTGCTTTATGAATTTAAGCATGAAATGTTAAAATATGGCTGGAAATTAGCTTCTTTAAGTTAGTTGGATTTAGATATAGTTATCTACATTTATAGCTTGCATCAAATAATACTGTTTCCTGAATATATTATAATTTCTTCAAGTATATTTCAGTTCATCAATTTAACTATTCTTCCATATAAAATTAGAATTTTGAATGTCCAGATTTCTTATCGATAGGAGACACAGGCTTAATTTGGAAAGTGGTCCTTGATATTTTCATAGTAGTACACAAATAGGAAAACACACAAAAAACACGAAGGTTCTGAAATATTTAGTAAACACTGTTCATTTTTATAATCAGTGGAGAGTATAAAAAGCAACTTTGAGCTTTTTATACTCTTTACTGATTGAGAAAGTGAACCGTGTTTACAAAATATTTCAGAACTTTAGTGTTAAAAAAAAGAAGTTTTCCTATATAGCCACCTAGCTATGAAAACCTATTACCATTTATCTTTCATGGCAAAATATGATTGTTGTGAAAACTTGTATTACAGTATATGTTATCTCTCATCACAAACAATAAACATTACCGTTTCTTGACTATACTATGAGATGTTAATATTAAAACGTAATTTTCCATACAATGTTGTTTCTCTCATTTAGGCATACTGGCCTAAATATATGCCGTCTCATATATATAGCGACCTAGCCAAACCTTTGTGATCATTGTTTTCAATTCCAATTGCATATACATAACCTACGCATACATGCATTACAATATATATTATATAATAATATATTTGTATCAATTTAATTATGCATTTTACTCTCAATGGTAAATGAACACATACATGGGTTTACAAAGTAAACAATCAAATTAAATTTTATTATATTAAAAAAAAAAAAAATACAAACAAACGATCAAGAATTAGAAACAAAATATGAGTTAAATATTAATCGAAATATAATTGTTTGATAAGAGCAAGAGTGAAAATTATATTGTCTTTTTTTTTTATATATACATAACAATTTCAGGGTAGGGTAACGTGCCAACTTTATCCAGTCTTCTGATCGTATTAATCGAAATTCTCAACTAATATTAAATTAAATTTTGATCATGAGAAATATAAATTTGAAAATTTGTTTTGGAATTTAGAAACCTAGGTTATGTGATGTAGGTTGTTTTATTATATTAGTGTTTAGGTTTATTTGATGTGCATGTCTAAATAAAATATTATTATTATGTTTTTACTTAATTTTAGTTTTAAATTAACTAGGCCCCCTTCTATTTTACTTATTTATTGCAAAAATCGTTACATTTTCACTTTATGTTAGGCTAGGCTTAGATTATATTGTAGTTCTCTTCATAATATGTAGTCTCATTTTATAAATATCAACAAAAGATTATGTCCTAAATTTTGAAAATGTAAAATGCAATAAAAGGTGCAAAACTGATCTAAAACTTCACAACTCCACACGAAAATAAGTTTTTTAACTAACTAGTATTGATTGCTTGTACCACGAAAATTCCAAAACAAGAGTTATTAGTTAAAATTTAAAGTGAACCATGGATCCCATGAAAATTCATAAATCTTAAAATTGGTCAAAGCAATCTCAAATCAACTTTTTGTGATATGAGAAGATTAAAGAGAAAAACTAACTAATGTAAAAGAATATCATAGTGGACCACTCATTTGGAAAATAACCAAATATATCTTAAGTGTGTCCAGGGTTTAATTTCATTTTTTGAAATTACTTAAGTATCATTATTTTCTTTTATAGCCTATGCAGTTTGGTACATTGATTTTTTTTAATTTCACTAAAATTTGTTTCGAAATAGATCGGGTAATTGAGATATATAAACTTTCATGTCTTGTGGAGTTCATTTTCATTTTTTGATCAATAATCGTAACTTAATTTTGTTTAGTTTTAGAAGATAATAAAAAATATGTTTTATCTTGGTCCCAAAGAGCAAAAATTAATCAAAATCATTAGTATTTTGTATTGTTATCATGTTATCCTTAAGTTTCAAGATACAATTTTAAAACCTAATTCAATCCATCCCAGACATAAAATATCCTTATATTCTAATATTCATCAAAATCTGACCATTCGTTTAGACAAGCGCCTTACAAAAACCACTTTTCGAATTCAGGGGATTTCAAAACAAAACTTAAGATATTTTTTATTCAATCATTACATTATATGACTACTATGTAATGTGTGTATGAGAGGGTGGAAACTCTGTTTCATTTTATTAAAAAATGGAATATTTATTTACTTTGAGATTTTCTTTGTATACATTTTTGTATAGAATAAATTTTTGTTGTGGAGATCCAACTTAATAGACAACATAATAGATATGAAAAATCACAAACAATGGAACAGATAAAAGTAATTTATTTTAAAGTCAAAAATTGTATAAAGATCACATTTGATTAACATTAACACTTTCAACATTGTATTGCTGTTATGTTCTTTTGCAATAATTACAAAATGTTTGCAGAGTGGCTGTTGCAAACAATAAAAATCTGTATGAAGTCCCAACAGGATGGAAATATTTCGGGAACTTAATGGATGCTGGTCTTTTGTCACTTTGTGGAGAAGAAAGTTTTGGGTGAATATAATTATTTATAACTATTAATTATATATCTAAGTCATGGCCAGAGTTAAGCTACATTTCTGTATTAAATACTCATTATTCCTTTAATACAGAATATTATATTATTAACTCTATATTTTTCAAATTAAAAGTGAACGCATAGTGTTGTAAAAAATTCCCTTTTACAACATAGTGTAGTGTGTGTTAACTATACCCTTTTTTGCTCTTTCTTTTCAGTACTGGATCTGATCATATCCGAGAAAAAGATGGAATATGGGCTGTGCTAGCATGGCTTTCTGTTGTAGCTCATCTAGGCAAGCCTATTCATGAGATTTTAAAAGAACATTGGACTAAATTTGGCCGAAATTTCTTCACCAGGTATAATCTTTTATTTCTACCTTAACATTATTTTTTGGAGACTATTTTGGACCCTCTCCTGTCCGAACGCTTTTACACATTAAAATTTTTTTTAATCATTCGGCATTTTAGTAACAACTTTAAGAACTATTAATTGATGTTAACAGACATGTTAGTTATGCATATATTTTTAGCAACATTTGTTATCTTTTATACTGTAGTTCAAAGTCTTTTAAAAACAAATTTTAAATTTGTAACATTTCATCATTTACCATGATGCGCTCTTTTCACTGAATTTAATTAATAAATAGAAACACAATATTTAGTAAAACCACTATTTTATTGAAACTTGCCAACTATTAAAACTTAGAATTTAATTAAGTTTGAATTAGTTTTATTTTAATCAACTTGAATTTTCTTTTTAGATATTAAAAATCATCACACAACTTTGTCTTTCAAAGTGCTGTTGTTCCTAGTGACTGCTTTTTCCAAAATGTTCCATACACAAAAAGCCATATATTGGATGTCATCTACAGCCTCAAAACCAGACCCCTACAAACTCCTTACAAGACTCTTCCTCAGACTCTAATTATCACTCCTAATTACTCTTCCAGACTCCAAACTACAACTGACTCCTTTCAGAGAGTTTTTTCTAAAAGTGTTCTCTCGGCTCTAGTCACCAAATCTAAATTGTATTGGCTTTGTTTTCTAACCAATCAGAATGAGTTAAAACACACACAAACACTGTTGCCATATTTCAACTTACATTCCATAATATGTTTTGTTGTCTAATTTAGATCTATACATTTACAAAATATTCCTGGTAATTTATTATAGTAAATTAATTTTTGCATTGTTAGTTTGATTTTATACACTTTAGCATTATCCGTTCACAAATCTTATCTGATCATACACGTAACCACTATCAGCTTACAACTGATAAAGTATGATTTTGGTTTCATATATTCAATCAAACCAATCTAAATTGACTATTGAATATTTGAATTACAACACTTATATTTATTTCTATGGTAAAGCTATTGTTTTGGATTACATCCAGATAATACAAGTTCAGTACAACTGCTATGCGACTCAGAGTTTCTGTGTTCTTGGGTTGAAAATACTAACATATAAGTCTAAATGTAAATCATTTCTAACTTTTTTAATATTATAAGTTCATATTTTATAATAATTTTAAACTGATATTTGTCAAGACCTTACTAAATAGAAGATTAAAAAAGCCATCAAATAAATGTTTAGGCAACTCAAAATAAATTTTCATCTAATATATGAAAAAAATTTTATTCATCATAAAACATTTTTCTTTTGTTAAAAAAAAATTAACAAATTACATACTCTTAAAGTTCTGAATGTTTGCATTAAAACAACATGTATCACATTATAGGGTTTTATATATAAATACATTTTATATAGTTAAAACTAAAAGTATATAATTTGAAGTAGGATTACTAATTTAAAATAGTCCGAGAGAGCTGCTGTGTGTAAATGAATGAGAATGGAAGGACAGGATTAAGTTCTATGCAAGTAAACAAGAAAGGTTACCAATGTTGTTAACTGTTTACCTTCATAACAATGAGTTGATGTATATGATTCCAGTAATTGGAATTAATAATTGATTATGAGATATACATTTTTGTGATTTAAATTATAAATAAAATTATGTTTATCTCTATCTAGATATGATTATGAAAACTGTGAAGCTGCACCTTGTAATCAGATGATGGTCGAGCTAGAAAACACAGTTACAGGCCCCGACTTTGCAGGTCGAGTCCTGAGCTCTGGAGAAAAATCGTATAAAGTGAAAACAGCTGACAACTTCAAATACACAGATCCTATAGACAACAGTGTAGCAAGCAATCAGGTATTTATATTTCTGATTAAATCTGTTCAAATCTAAACTCATTCAAATTTTATTTGAAGAACATATGTCAGATAATTTTAAAAATTTGTTCTTGTTGTAGTACTTAAAGATCTACACTCTTTAGTTCCCCCCTTTTCTACTAATTTTTACATAACTTTATGAAGAGTATGTGGTGAATCTGTTAAGTTATGGGAATTTTAAGTTATTTGGTAATTTAAGGACTTACCAAACAGATTATAATAATGTTATACATTTTTGTCAAACTTTGTTGGGAGCATGTTATGTAACTGCCAAATCATGATTTCCCTATACATTAATTTGGTGTAAATTCTGTTGCATATATTTCCTAATGGATTTTCTTTTGCAACAGGATCAGGTGATGCAGTGTACCATTTATTGAAATTGGCTGATGGCCCCAGTTTCACCTGGGGATAGTTAAGATAGTTTTATAAAGAAATAATTTTTTTAGCACAACCGTAATGATCAACCCAATTTTGATCAAAATCGACCCTTAAATGATATGATTCCTGTTTAGGGGTAAAAACCACCCTTGAAGTAGAACATTTTCAAAACCCTTTCTTAGTACGTGTCTACAGACCTACTCCAAACCATGTTAAAAAAAATCATAGCTCTAGGTAGGCTTCTTGAATCCAGAGATATGCTTTAGGGGTTAAAAACACCCTTGGAGTGGAACATTTGCAAAACCCTTTCTTAGAACACATCTACAGACCTACCCCCAAACCATGTTAAAAAATTCATAGCTCTAGGCTTCTTGGATCCACAGTGGGTTTTGACTTATATATAGATTATTAGTTGGTAATGTATTCTCACACAAACATAATTTTCAATGTCACAGTTGATTTTTGAAAAGCTGGACATTTTTTATTAGCTAAATACGATGATTTCAATTTGTAAAGTTTGTAATTCATTTAAAACAGAATGAGCTGAAATTTTAGCACAATCTGATAATAGACAACATTATCTGGAGGCTTACGAATAATTTTATCACTGTTTCACCAAGATCCTGAACATTCTCTGTAAATTTAGCACTAAATATGTTACCATAGAACTTTCTGAATATATTAAAATGGAAAATCGTTCGTACATATATAGAGATGGCGGAATCTTGAATAAATTTAAAAAAGAAAGAAACACCAATTTTCCTCATCTACAGCCTACCCATTGACTCCAATATATTAAAAATGTACTATTATTCACAGAATTATAGTACCAGTTGGACATATTGATTTTAAGCATAAAACACCGGAAATCATCATCAGAACTTGTATAAAATGGGATTCGAATTTAAAAAAATTAATTAGTTTACATAAAACAACTAAAACTTCCTAGACCATAATCTGAGGTTATCAAATGAACATAATTAGTGTACAAAAGAGTGTATATTTGGGAAGTTTCCATGTACAGTAAATCATATCATAATCTGAAATAAAATAGTTAAAAGGATTTTTGATACCTAAGTCAGTAAGTAAACAAATACAGTTTGTCCTTTTGTGTATAGTGTACAGTTACAGTTACAGTTTATTACAAAATATGTGAATTTTATTTTAAAGTATATTACATCATATAACTACTAATCTTGGAAAAAGAAATTAACACCCAAAACAAAACAAATAGTCTTTTATAAGCTGATATTATTTTTATTTCAACGGGAATTATGCCTTCAATTAATCACTAATTACATTACAAAATAAAATAAAAAATGTTTGGCAATCTATTTAATACAATAGCTTTTTTAATGTAATTTTTTTGTTATCTAACTTAATCTAATATTAAAACTTTTACTGTAGTAAACTGTTGATTTAGACATTTAAATTTTGCAGGGCATTCGAATCCTGTTTGAAGATGGTTCTCGTCTAATCTTCCGCTTAAGTGGAACAGGTAGTTCAGGAGCTACTGTAAGATTGTATGCAGAGAGTTATGAATCTGACCCAGCTTCTCTGACATTAGATGCTTCAATTGCTCTGAAACCATTGGTGAATGTTGCATTGGAACTATCCAAGTTGCCAGAATACACTGGTCGTGATAAACCTACAGTAATTACATAATTAAAAAGGTTAAAAATAATTTTATGATACATTGTTTTGCTCTTGAAGAAAAAAGATTCACTGAATGAACAGTTGTATTATTTGAGGAGGACATTTTAAAATTAACATCACTTTTATTGTAAAATTTATAGATACTAATTAGTTCAATGTTTATTTTGTTTATTATTATTTAAGTCTAGTCATAAAAATTATAGCAACTATTAAAATTAAATATATTGATTACTATGGCTCTTTATGTATTTTGACTGAGTAGGAAGGGTAAATGATACAATTAAAATATGAAAATTATAATTACTTATGAACAATTATTAAAGAGAACCATTTAGAACCGAAAATGAGGTTTAAAAAACCACTGAATAGTTGTTACTAATTCAAATATAGAAATATCAATGTCAAGCCCTATTACATTGTATTCAATTTTTTTTTTTTAATAATTTCATATTACCCTAATAAAAACTCAGGTAATATATAAACATTTTAGCTCATAGTTTTATTCTGAGTTTTCTTGAATATCTGTGAATTAAGATTAACTCCTAATTATATTCAGAATAAAATATATTTTTTTTATTTAGCACTAACTAAACTACCAGCATCTCTTATTACGTCTGTGATTATTATAATGACAGGTACTAAGCAACCAAGTGTTGAACTTTGAACTTAACTAAGTCCTCATTAAAACTATTTTGATATTGATATATAGCAATGCTTCGAAAAGTATTTTTAAAAATGATTTATTTATATTTTATATTGTTTGACTCATATTATTGCAACAGACATGATTTTTTTAAACCGGTAAATACATTGATTAATACAAGTAACCATTTCTATTGGCACGGTTACAGATTACTAAAGATTTATGTTAAGTGTTTAACAACTTTTGTTTCATACAAATAAGATAAACTGTATAACCCTATTGACCTTTGTTTATATCATAAAAATCTGTTATATGTATGTAAATTATAGAATAGTAACTAGGCATTAACCGTGATCAGTTTTAAGCATAATATAATATAGTTCATTTAATGAAGTATCTGTGTATTCAAAATATTGGGGTAATGATTTTAAACTGTTGTTCTCCACCTGTAAAATAACATGTCATGATATAAGCCCCCTTCCCCATCCACACCTCTACATTTTCAACACAATCATTCACCCATAATATCAACAACATAATATTTTGTTGTTTTAAAGGTTTAGAGTTTGTTGTTTTGAGATTTACAATTATTTTGAAGATGGATTTAAGGGTTCATGTCTCTATCATTTACAGTATGAAGTTGTTATTATTATAATATTCACACACACACACACACACACACACACACACACACACACACACTATATATATATATATTTGAATTTGTGTGTATAAATCTGTTAGCTTATGTTAAATTTACATATAGCGTTATTAAAAAAAAGTTTTCAATCAGAAATAATCCATTTTTTGGTGGGTTTGTTAAGTGATTCTTTGAGTTTATTTATAGGAATGAAAACAGTTAAAAATTTATGTAATATGCTCTGTATACTTGAAATTTTGTTTTATCCATGGCTTAATACTCTTTCATGGCAGGAGGAGAACTGTGGAGTATGTTAACAATAAACATGGTTCACTGATATCAATAAAAATAGATGTTTTCAAGTAATTAGTTTCCAAATTAATAGTTGAGAATGGTAAATTTTTTACAATTATTACTATTCGAGTCCTATAATTTTGTTAAAAGACTTAAAATGCATAGTTTATTTATTTTATGGATTGTTGTGTAACTGTAAATATTGATGACATTAAACATGTTTAGGCTAAAAATAATAAGATGTAATATTTATGCCATTATTTTATTTTTTATGTTTGGGTTTTTATCGTGAAAAACCATTGCAGTCATTATTGCCTTTTATTTTATTTATATTTGTTAATAGTGATATTTTATGGAGAACTCAATGTTTTGTAATAAATTAATCATTAATAGTTTTGTTAAAATTTTTGGAATAAACAGGGTAGTTTAAATTAAGAAATATTGTTGTATAATGAATACACACTAATTAATACCACAGTAGTATGTTTAAATACAAGTCGTGCTTTGTTTTTTGCCATACAAAATACAAATCAATTTCCTTAGCCAACTTTAAATTTTATAAATGTGTAATATTCCAGTAATGAATACATTTTAAGAAATGATATATTTAAAATATGATTCACATAATGTTGGTGTATCTGATTAAATATATTGTGTTAGTTTGTGTGTCAAGTTAAAGATCTATATATGGCCTTTTATAAATGTTCACATGTAATTATTTTAAATTTAAATTTAACAAAATAAAGTACTAGGGTGTAAAAGAGAAAAATTATATTAACGTTCTTAATCTTTTATGTTAACATTGAAAAGACAAAATTAATATGAGTGTATTTTTTAATTTGTTGTGATATTTTTAATACTTATATTTGGATAAAAGAAAGGAGTTTTCAGAATATTTATCTTAATTTTTTTTCTACCAGAACATCATTAATAAATTAACATGCAAACATGATTTTGACTTCCCCATTAAGGTTCAATTTAAAAATTCCATTAGATAATATTCAATGTTTTGTTATTATATGAAACCTGTTTTGATTTTATATTTATGTGTATGTGCGAGAGACAGAAGAAGAAACAAGAACTTATGTTGCAATATTTGTCCACCATTTATCTTAAAAAAAAAAAAAAAACCTAAAAAAAACAATAATATAATGTGTTACATTTAGTATAATTAGCTTTTTAGTAAAAAAATACTAGCATTTGGTTTCCACTTCAAGTAAATGACACCCAACATTAAAGAAAACAACATATTAACTTTTTTTGGTACTTTTTTAAGAACAATGATATATTTTAACATAAAGAGAGGATGTTCAGACTTCCATAAGTATTATGTCTGCTGTTCAGATGGTTATCACGAGTTTCTTCTTTCAGTTATCCAGCTGTAGACTTCGAATACCAATTTTTAATTTTTAAAAATTTTTATACACTATTGCAAAATAGAAACCTGCAAAAAATTTAGCAACAAATTGAGAAGGAGAAAAACCTTCTTCAATATCATCAACTTTTCACTCATAAGAGCTGTATGGAAAAAACTAAATATTAAAATTATTTTGTTTGTTGTGATAAAACATAGTATTCCATGTTTTTATGAGACCTTAAACTTAAATTTATCACTAACTTGTAACTTGTGTTATCATTTTTACTGGAAAATACTTGCTTCTTCTGTTTCTATTTCAGTTATCTGTTTGCTTTCCCATTAAAATTAAATACTGATAGATTCATATAAAAATGTGTTGTACATATAAAAATAATATATTATCATATAATATAAATTCTATTTGTACATATCTGTTAATAAATATAGGTTTTTATAAATGATTGACTGTACACAAATGCAAGTGTTTGAAATGTTATGTATGCTCAGATTTTATTTCTGAACCAAAGTAAATGTGATAAAATTTATTTTTGTAAATTTGTAGGAAACGTTACATTCTGTTACAACTGAAACAAAATGGAAGTATTCTTTATGGACTAATACTATGTGCTACTTCTATAAACCATCCACACAATAATGCAACATCATCAGGCTTTGTAGCTATCATGGTTTTTTGTTTCAAGAAAAAAAAATCTGATGTTTTATTCAAATATATTGCACAACATTGCATCAGTTTCTAAACTAGAAAAATGGTTTAATTAGAGCTGCTAAAACGATTTTGTTACAGTTGTAATGAAGTTATGTTGTAAATAATAAAATTATATAATCATTTGTTCTTGTAAATCTAGGATCAGGATGTTATTAAAAGTCACTTACTACTCAATAGTATAAAAGTGTCAGTACTAAGCTTTCAAATTAATTCTTTATCTGTTTCTGTTTCTAATCAGTAACTTTTATTGTTTACACATGTAATAACCATATTCTGGTCAAACTCTGATTTCTTTAGAGTTACTAACATCAGTTAGATTTCAGCAAGAAAATAACAATTTTGTATATTGTAAATATGAATTGATGGAACAAAGGGACCTGAAACTTTTGTTTGTTCTTGTTGCTATCGGATGTACAAAACTAAAATTTTAAATAAATATTTGTTTCATGTTTTGTACGCCGCGGTAAACGAAGACGTTTTTGCGACCAGCATCGACTGCCAAGTTTTTGTAAAAGCCACTAGAGGCCAGGGTTTGGGAGATACTGTACAGTTAATTGTTAGGTTTTAGTGTTAGTCGTAGTCTAGGGTGGACTGAGAGTGGTTGTTGAGGTCAGAGTGGTTCATTCTGTTTATGGATTTTTTTTGTGTGTGGAGAAATGATACAAAATGTAGACTAGAAATATATATGTTTCAAATTTAATCTTCATAAATTATAGCAAATAAGTTGGATTTTAAAAATGCCACTTTTTGATTCATGTGTACAAAACTTCAATCCAATACTGGCACAATTTCAGCCTAACTGTAATAAAGATTTTTTACTATTTAAAACAATAAAAAATAGTTGTTGATTAAGCAATACTATTTTATCATAAATTTATTAGAGTGAGTGTAAATTAGTGTGTTACATTCATCCAATCGTGGTTGTTTAGTTAGACGTTAGGTTATTGTATTGTTATGTTTGATTGTAATAAATATATACTTCGTACAGTTGTACAAATTTACCATTTTATTAAATTCCTTAATTAACATTTTATCATTAGGAATGGTATTATTGAGCTACTATATAACTGTTATGCTTACACAATGGCCAACACCTCCCAATACCGCAAAAAACATAAAATGTGTCATAATTTTGGGTTTATCAAAAAAAAAACAACTAGAAAAATACAAAATAAATATGGCTCAAGAAATATTACCATAATTGTAATATTTTATACAAAAAAAAAACTAAAATTTATTAGGGATTATTGGTAAAATTCCTCCACCCTATTATTCATAAATGCACAAAAAAAAAAAAAAAATGAAAAAAAAGATGTAATCTGATTTAATTGAAACTATGTGTTTTGGTGTGCTGAATTATTCAAATTTAATTTTGATTTTTCATCTAAACTATCAAAAGTTGTATTAGTAATTTTTTATGAAACTTTATAATTAAAAAAATACTGATTTCGAATTTGAAATGTGTTTTTTTACATAGTACTTGCTTTCCAAACCTTCAACAACCAAAATAAATAAAAAATGTTGGACATTTTTATTTATTGAATTTTTAATTAATGTTTGATTTGGTTGTTTTTCCAACTCAATCAAATTTTTATTGGAAAATTAAAATATTTTTCAAATGGAGCTTCTTTGTCAGAGTGTCAGAATTAAAATATATGAAATGCTGAGTCACAAAAACTATTTCATCTGATTATCTCAGATTTTTTTTATATAATTAGAATTAAGTTATGTTGCAATGTGACCTGATTTCTGAGTTTTGACTTGAGTTAAAAATTCTGATTTATAAAATGGTTTTTAAGCCCTTGTGCTTGCATTAAAAATAATTTTGTGCCATAACAGCAATGTATTACTCAGAAGTTTGCTCAATTGCAATATACAGCGATGGTGTGGGCGAAGGCAGTAATGAGGAAAATATCATCAATACAGCACAGATTGGCTCTGAGGATTATTATAGTTTACCATATTGGTTACATTATCCAAAGTGCTATCCTGGTACTGATAAGTGTGTCTTCTATAGTTTTGTTGGCTCTAGAAAGGACTGATATCTTCGAAGGGTTTATGAATGTTGATCTCACCAACAGCTCCTAATTAAGATGGCAAGCTCAAGAGATCTGCAGAGATAGCAGGTGCAATGGGACTCGACAAATGGATACACAAATTGATCCCTGATCTAGAGAACTGGTATAACTATATGAAAGGAGAAGTATATTATCACCTTACCCAAGCCTGTATAGGCAGGGTCGGATTTAGGATGTTTGCTGCCCCTGTGCAAAAGAAACTCTGCACCCCCACCCCCAACATGTACTTGTAACTTATTTATCTAGCTAAACTAAAAAATATTTATTAAAAAAATAATATAAGGCTGTGCTTTTCATACGTAAGAAATAAGCAAAAAGCACAGTTTACATTTATAGATATAATATTGTACAGTCGAACTTGAATAATTAATTAGAACATTTTAAATTCGAAATTGTGGATAATTCAAATGTTTCTTCCGGTCCCTTGGCACAATGTAAAAAATGCTATATATATCGAATTTTATTTGGATAATTCGAAGTGAAATCAATGAATTTTTCACATTATAATGACAATATACACACTTGTACATAAATAATTTAATTTAACTTGTACATAACACCACACCATTTAATAACGAGCAGTCAATAATTTTTTTAATGTGTTCAGGCTTCATTATAAAAATCATGAGTAAAAACAGTCACCCAAAACTTTTTCATTGTTCACGTACTGAGCTACCAGGCGTCGGCATTCAGCTAAGTAGGTCATCACACTCCTACCACTATTGTACACGCGACTGACACAGG
Source organism: Aphrophora alni (assembly GCA_963513935.1). Lineage (NCBI taxonomy): Eukaryota > Metazoa > Arthropoda > Insecta > Hemiptera > Aphrophoridae > Aphrophora > Aphrophora alni. The sequence goes on from OY740766.1 coordinate 94,519,111, forward strand.
TGGCTGGCGGCGGGCTCATAAGTTCAGTTGATAGGCTGAATATGGTTGTGTTTGTGTTTTAACTGTGCATCTCTTCTGTGAAATTGTACAGTATGATTCTTTTACTGTACATAGTGTTTTAAGATGTGCGCCTCTTCTCTGAAATTGTGTGATTCTTTTGCTATACATAATGATTTAAACTGTACGACTCTTCTTCTGTGAAATTGTGTGATTCATTTATGTAGTGTTTTCTTTTCTGTGACATTTAGTGATTTTTGGTTATTGACAATGTCTTTTTCCAAACTGTCCAGGGTGACATACAAAACTTTAATTTTTGCTGAGAAGGCAACAGTCATTCGTGAGGTGGAGAAAGGATTAAAAAAGAAATCAGAGATTGCGAAAGATTTTGGGATTCCTTCGAACACAGTTCGAAAAAGCGGTTTGCTTAACTCCTCCTGAAATACATACATTTTATAATAAACAAATTATAGAACAAGTTTCCTGTAAATGACAAACATATTTTATATTAAAAGTATACATTAAGTTCAAATTTGAAATAAAACTTCACATGGTTCATAAAGCTATTAGTAATCAGCTCTTAAAGTAAAAAGTCCAATTTACTTAATTGTTCATTTTAAAATTATAAAAAACTCAATTTTACACTCATACCAAAGCGTAATATTCACTGATTTTACTTTAAAGTTCAATGTTAAAAAACTATTTTTCACTACTGAATTACACAATGGGCATTGATCGTCGCTCTGGAAGATCAGCTTATGATGGATTTCTAGTGTTTATAATTCAGAACTACTCTTCTCGGAGACCCATTCACTAGTAATCCATATTTTTTGATATCTAGGATTATGCATTTCACCACAACTCACTTTCCTTCTATCGGTTTTCTTATTGGTTAATACTGCGCACTTTGATTTCTGACAAAATATTTTCCAAAATATATTTTCTCAATTTCATTAAACATGCCAAATTAGTTAATTTTATTACAATTATTAAACTAACATTTCTTATAAGTTTTCCAATCATATACATACATAATCCTATAAGCTTAACAACTTTGAAATCTCATCTGTCTGTCTACATTCAATTTCTGAATTATAGTTTTTTTTTCTTTGTACACAAATAATCGATGCAATAAAATCTTTTACGATTTTATTTCGTTTATTGATTAATCATGTTATTTGCAACTATTTCATTTCTCCCAATCAAATATAGCTTGATATAAAGATCTCAAAATAGTGAACGTTACAGAAGTCATAAAAAAATCAAACACTTCTACAGATGTCTCATAGTTTAGAACCTTCTGTCAGATTTTCTTGAAAAAAATGAAAAACTAAAACTTAAGGTCCTGCAAGCAGCTTGACTGTGCACTGTTTTATAAAGGCCGACTTTCATCATATCACACGTAAAGGTCTTCAAGAAAATGAGGAGATTGTTCCTACTGCTGAAAACTGGGAAGATTTTATTGGTGAAACTGATGTTTCCTATGAGGACTTTGTGTAAATGGATGATGACTTGGCAGTTTGTAGGGGAGTTAAGAAATGCAGACATTTTGGCCGAAGTCATAAACACTCAAGCTGCTACATCCCTATTTTCAGATGAAGTTCCCTTAAAAACCAGTGCCTTTAATCTGCGAAACCATGGAACACATTAAGGTGCTTTGTTGAATGCCGACAAAATATGAGTGACACTATTATTCCATCACTTAATAAACTTGAGGAATTTTGTTTGAGTGAGAGAATTAATTCAAAAAACAAACAAAAATATCAAACTTATTCCCATAATTGTAAATAGTGTAGATATTTCTCTTTCATCTTCATCTTCATGGTCATGGTGTGTGCATCCAGCCTCAGGTAATGCCGACTGCATGGTGTCTCTCCTACACATAGCTAGCCAGTCTCCAGTAGGTGGGATCAGTCAGAATTCGTCCAAGAGTGCAATTAGGTTGGAGTCTTCTCCTCAGCTCATCTCTGACATCCGATCTGATGATACAATCAAGGAGGATGTGTTGTAGGGTTTCTTCTTCTATCTGACATACAAGACTCAGGGGTGACTCAGCATGTTGGAAACGGCAAAGATAGGACTGTGTTACAATATGTCCTGTTCTAGCTCTTGAGGCGAATGTTGACACGGACCTGGGCAAGTCTTGTAGATGACAGTGTTGTTTGGTTCTTTGAGGAGTCCGTAAAGATGGCGACCCGTCAGTTCATCCTTCCACTACTCCACCCACCTGTGTCTCAGGATTCTGCGAGATACAGCCATGCAGCCTGCAAGAGGTAGTTCTTTAAACGGTATAGGATGCATATTGGTGGCTGCCTTCGCTATTTCATCAGCTTTCTCATTTCCCTGAAGTCCGCAATGACTCAGTATCCATTGTAAGAAAATCTCCTTGTCCGTGGACAGATTCAGGAGTTCTAAAATCTCTTGGACTCTGTGGTAGTAACTTGAGGGCCTATACTGTTGGAGGAGCTGTAATGCGCTTTTGGAGTCGCTGAGTATGCATATCTTTTTACTTTTTACAGTTATGCAATGGGCAACTGCCACGTTGATGGCCAGTAGTTCAGTGTCGGTACTGGAGCTTGAATTCGCTGGGACAAAGAAGGATTTGCCTGAATGTTCCGTAAAGTAACCGGCTCCAGATTTTGATTCTGTGGAGTTCAATGACCCATCAGTGTAAATCCTATAATGACTTTCATATCTTGAGTGTATAACTTCAAGGGCATCAGCCCTTAAAATGTATTTAAAGAGAACATTTAGATATTTCTCTTTAAATGTTACCGTTTATAAGTAGATTCACTAAACAATGTTTGACTAAAAATCTAAAATACACATTGTACCATGTTTTGATGTTACTGTACCAAATTACTTTGTCTGTTAAATTTACTGTACTATGTAAATCTCTGTTATATCCCAAAAACAATATTTAATCATAACGATGACAATGAACTATCTTTAGATGCCTAAGTAGTCATTTATAACTAAGGTAAGTTTGTAAAAACAAAACTTGTCTAATTCGAAATATTGGATAATTTTTCCGACAGTCCCTTCGACTTCGAATTATTCAAGTTTGACTGTACTTATTTTAAAAACATACATTGTCAACTTACATAATTTTTTAAGACCTTATAAATAATTTAGAATTATTCGTTTAAATAAGAGGTTTCCTTCTTGATCGACCTTTAGCATAGGTATTGATAATATCTTCAAAATTCAACTCTACAGTAATGTCTGATTCAATGCATAACACACCACTGTTGAGGAGTCTATCTTGTCTTTGACTTGATTTTAAGTCATTCTTAACCTTGTGTGTAACTGAGAAAGATCTTTCAGCTGAACAACTTGTAGCTGGTATGCAGGATTATATTTTTAGGGCATTACAAATTTTTGGGTAAATGTATTGCAGTTTTTTCTCCACTATCATCTTGTATAAGCTCAGCAAAGGCCATGGCACTATAGCTTTTTCCCTTTTTTTTGTTGATGATTTAATTTTTTACGTTAACATCCTTTCAAGTGTAAACACTCTTCTACAAAATTCATTTCAATCTCCTTACTGTACATTTCACACAGATTTTTAGCTGATTTAAACAAGTTTGGCTATGTCCATAGTCTCCAATTTTGTTAAAAAATCAAACATCGTTGCAAACTCTTTGTAGACTGTAGCACGTTTTACAATATCCTCAGGTAATCCATGTGCTTTTGAGTTTAAACTTGACACCTTCTGAAGAAGATTCATCAAAAAACTTCTTCCTTTTTTTCTCGGGAGCTGGTTCAGTCTTTTCTACCAAGAACACATTTTGTATTTTCAACATTTCTACATTTAACTTTTTGGCTTTCTCATGGTACTCTTTAAATGAATTTTTTTCAATTCTTCAATGTAGCTAAATAAGGGAATCACACAGTACATAGCTCGAGAGACATCCATATCTTCTTTTTACAACTTTGTCATTGTCTTGCCGTGCAAAAATAGCATTCCATACTATAGTCATAAAACCAGTATCATGTTTTATAAGTTGTTTCAAATTGCTTTGGCTTGGTTCTTATATATATGTATCTTTCTGGCTGTCATCATTTATAAACTGTTTCAACGCCATGCAGATTGGTTGCCAATCCAACCCCAGGCAATACAACCATACTTCCAAGAACTCCGAGTTTGGCTCAATTTTTCAAAGCAAAATTTTTGTTGTTAAAACAAAAAGTTCCATTTTTCATTTGAACTTGAGAAAAACTTATACAAACTTCGAAGAAATTCAAAAAATTGTCAAGATTCATTAGAACTCCTTGCTGCTTTAGAGTCGCTTAAGTTTACTTAGTGAGCAACACAGAGTACAAAGTACACAAGTGGATTTGCACTTTTTAGCCTAGCTTGTAAAACAGAGTATTTACCGGCCATGTTTGACCCATTGTCATAAGACTCATCCCTACAATTTTCAATGTCAAGCCAAACTTGCTTACCATTTTGAAAACAGAATCTGCTAGGATTTCTCCAATATATGATGGGTTTGCTATTAATAAAGCACAGAAACTTCTCATCAGCAGTACATTTTTCGTTCACATAACGTAAAATGAAAGGATTTGGTCAGTGTTAATCTGGTGAGGAATCAATAATCAAAGAGTAGTATTTAGATGATTACACGTGCTCTACATTTTTTGATGAGACAGACTCTCCCATAACTTTAATTAACTCTTCGCACACTGTTGATGAAGTATGAAGTTAAGCGACTGCCAGGTACAGGTACTGATGTGTTTAGAGAGAAATGGGTCATATTCTGGTATCAGCTCCAGATACATAATAAAATTCCAATTATTTATTGACCCAAAGAGTTCATTTTCATCTCTAAAAGGTGGTTACCTCTGGAGGAAACTTTTTGATAACAGCGACTTCTCTTTGAAGTACATTCCTACAGTACTTTACTTCTTGTTCAGGTTGGGATGGAATATGATGGTAAATTCTACTGTTTTCTCCTTCTCTCCTTTTAAACTTTAATAAACAATTCTTATGAAATTTAGAGTTTTCATGTTCAGAAATTCTGTGCCCTGAATGGACTCAATAATTAAACCCCATTTCACTGGATAATGCAGATGTACATGTACCACTAAACAATCTGCAAGGTGCACAGAATATGGAGCCTTGAGATGGTGAATAAACTAAATACTTTTGCTCTACTGCCCCTCTATTCAATAACCGTTTGGAAAACATGCTATTTGTGCAAGTTCATTTTGAACCATCTGGGTACAAACGAAGAGACTTAGAAAAATCAGGGCATAGTCATTTTAAAGCCTACTTGAAAAGGTACAACATTTGTGAAGAAGCCATGTGCAACTGTGAATGTTTAGTAGATGATGCCAGGCACACATTTTTTATTATGAGGCATGGCGGCCCGAAAGATGAAATATTTTTCAAGAGCTAGGGGTCTTCTTATCACTTGAAAATATTCTGATTGGTAAGTGAAATTCAATACCAAGCTGCATTCAACAAATCATGATGAAAAAAGAAGCAGATGGTCGAAGAAGATCTAGACTTGTATAGGTGAAGATATGGATCTTGCACTTCATGAAGTAATCATTGAAGGTGGATCCCATAATCTTGAAATATCTAAAGGACCTTAAAGGAAAGAAGGGCTTAGTGGATAATCTATATGAAACGGTGGTCGAACACATTCCCGGTTAAAAAGAAAAGTTATTCCATATTTAATGATGAAAAGCAAGAATAAAATATTTCTTTTCACTAATCAAACAAAAATTGAACATAATTGATATTGTAAATAAAGTCGTTCATAACAAAACAATAACTGTTATCCAACTATACATTTGTAATCTTTGTAAGAAAATGATTGCTTAAAACTTAGCTTGGGTAATGGATGATCCTCGTTGAAATGCAAATAAATCTGTAGAGTGGTAAGTGGATCTCAGGGTTTTCCTTCAAATAATTATTAATCTTTGTATATACTGGGGTCATAAATTTAAATAATTCCTACACTTTGTTAAATGCTTTTTCAATCTGCAATTCTTTATTAACTTTTACAAATTTACAGTCTGTAAAAACATAGTAGCAATAATGAACAATTAAGGAGCATATATATAAATAGTAGGTATGAATCAAGAAAATTATTGTTTGTAATTAAGAAATAGTTCTGCATTCTGGAATGTGACTCCATTTACCATCTTTATCACAGATCAGAGGTCTAGTATCTAGTAGAGTTTTACCTATAAAGAAATACATCATATTATAAATTAAGATAGATAAAAATAAATGTAATCTAAAAATTGACATAGAGTGCAATTGGGATTGCAAAAAAAAAAATGAAAAATTAATTTTTTTCATAGTTTTGTCAAACATGAATCTAAACAATTTAATTGAGACATTTTCATGAGTTACAAAATAAATAATATTATGTCTTTTAGTCAGATGTTATCATTTAGAAAAAAAAAGTTATCCAGATATTTTTCTTTAATGATGTGTGTGTTACTGGAGAAAAAAGAAATTATAGGGTTGGTTAGGTTAGGTTAGGTTAGGTTGCTAAATTTTTTGCTGCAAAATTAATGCTGCTATATTTTTTCTAAAACCTATCTAGTTGTTTTCACTAGATAATCCAGTTAAATCTCCAGAGGAGATTTCACTGAACAATCCTGTTAAATTGCATTGTTTTGAATTGAGTATATATAAACATGCAAATTTACCTGAAAGTGTTAAGGACAGACTTGTTTATTGACCATCTGTCCGTTCAGTCCCCAACGTGAAATTCAATTATGTGGATGATCTTACCTTAATCTAGACATGGAAGAGGATCCAATTGTAGCAGATCTATATTGTGTTTTGGGCTATTAGTCTAAATTAGTATTACTTATATCTGCACCAGTCACATATTTCTTTACTCTAGGGTCGATATTAATATTAAAATCCGTATTTTGATGTAGATGATCTTTCAGATAAATGTAGATATTTCAGGACTTTGAAGTTTCATTATGAGATTGCCAGAACATCACTGTGTTGTCCCATGGGAGGATAAGGATAGATATTCCCCATTCCCATTCAGGGCTACAAAAACTATTTACAAGTGAATACATCACTTTCACGATATTATCTGGAAAGTGTTAGGAGCTATAACACACTAGTTTTCGTTTCATTTGGAGCCGATGTTGAAATGCTTCCTGGTGTGGGCCCTTACTATTTTAGAATACACGGTACCATCTACTACAAAATATGCACCTTAGAAGCTTGTAATGGTATTCTGCCAGCTTTCGGCCAGTTAAACATAATTTATGCTAATGAGGCCAATAATCATAGATTGAGCCACCCAGCAATTAGAGGAATGAAACATGAGACACTTGAAGTTCTGCATCATGTTCTTGAAGACTAAGCAAACTTTTACATCAAGTCATAAGCAAATACGAGAAGTAGAAGAAGAGCGATAAAATTCTTAATTGGAAACGATTAGTTTCATTTGGAAGTTCTTAACAGAAAATATTGTAGTTGGCAATGTTTTAAATAATAAATTTAGATATAAGAAGAGGGGAAGACTGAAGAAAAATCAGCTCCTTTTGAATAACATTGAATAGGTAAGTCAAGAGACTTGCCGCAGACCATTCTGCTCTCTTATGGTGGAATCAAGAAATGTTATTCCTACTAACTTTAATATTGTTGTGCTTTTGATAGTAAATATAAATACTTCATGTGTGCATGGATTCCTAGTATTATAAAAATGTCAAACTATAGTAGAATTGGTAGTTATACACAAATAATTGATTTCACATGTTTTTTTTCTTTTTTACATTAAAAAATGAGAATATTATTAACCATATACATCTATATTATATTTTTTATTAATTGTGGATGATTAATCAAAAACAATATATGATTCCCTTTAAGATAAAATAATCATTTTGCATTAGAAAAAGTTATATATACACGATTAACAAGTATGAGAATATACTACCATAAAGCGTACCATTAAAGTCTATTTCCTTATATTATAAGAGATCTCAGGAGTCGCATTGGAAGTGACTACAATCTTAATTATACACTAAAATGCAACTATTCCATTGTCTCTCCATGGCACAATGGTTACACAAGAAAATCCCATTGGGTACAGAGTTTTTTTGTGCACAATTAGTTTTGGCTTTTTCTTGCCTGTGTTACAACGGTGAATGAGGTTCATTTAAAATAAATGGTGACTGGTTTAGTTAAACTTGATGAGGTTGGTAGGTTAATTATACAAAAATACCTTATTTCATTTAAGCAAACATTTTTCTGTAAAAAACTAACAGTCATTTTCACAAATATACAGACAAAATATATTTATGGTTACAATGTATAAAATGTCAAGTAATTCTTTTGAATCTTACCTTATTCACTTATTGCGATTTTAGTCATATTAACCATCCCCAGGGTACAGAAACTTCATAAACACAAATGCATAGGCACAACACAAAACATATTTTACTCCACACAGAGATCTTGAAAAAATATAAAGCAATAAATGTCACTGTGAAACATGTTGTTATCAACATGCACATTATATGTTTTCTGTTATGACTATGCATTTGTTTTTGTGAAGTTTCTGTACCCCGAGGATGGTAGTATGACTGAAATCGCAATAATGAATAATGTAAGATTCAAAAGGATTAGTTGATGTAACTAAAATTTCACTAATCCGTGAGCCAACAAAAATTGAATATATTATTTATGGATTCCAAAATTAAAACAAAAATATAAGACTATGTCAATAACTATTAGTTGTAGATAATTAATTTGACATATATCTCTATTAGAATTTTTGTGTAATGTATTGAGAGAGTATATTCTCACACCTTAATAAAAAATTAATATAGATTAAAAAATATGGTTCCGCCTGTAATGATTTTATTGGCTTACAATCTCAATCCAGTTGTTGATATGACTGATTTTTTCACTTACTTTTATTTAAATTGAAAAAATCATGAAATTTGTTAATAAAAAATAAATTTGACTCACGGTAATAGCTGAATTTCAGGAAGTTTGCTGAAACTGAAAGAACTTTCCCAAATGCCACATAGTAGATGCATACACCACAAATAATGGAGTACATTGATTAAATACATAAGTGTACGATTTACACTAAGTTTATCATTTATCAAATTTATAGCAGTCAAAGGGTGAAAATATTAATTCTATTTCATAAATTTTGTTAAGACAATATAAAATATACCTATTTTTATGCTGAATTACTCACTGACCTGTAGGGCAGACTACTGTGATACTGTCATTAAATAAGTAAGAATGTCCAATTATAGTCATCTCTTCACTCACTGAAGGCTTTCCACAAGTAACTCCTACAACATATTTTGACATTTAACAATTGTGTATGTAAATACATTAAAAAGTGCTCTTACAAGTAAAGTGTTAAATTTGGGGTTTTCCCTTATGTCAAAGATTAATTAGCCCAGTTAATGTAGCCCACCAGTGCGTAAATAGTGAGTGACATAAATTGTAATATATTTAAGGATGTAATAGACTTAATAGATGTAAGCTAAAGCTTAGGAAACATTTTGAATGTTTATTAATTAGTTAGTGTAAAAATTTCAAAACATTAAATCAAAAAAAAAAAAAAACAACTAGATTTAAGGATCCTGATATCCATAATATACAACTTGCACAAATGCCATGACAATAAATTTTCTTCATTATGCCAATGACTCATGTAGTAGCACTGTGCAGTTTTCACTCTTCCTTTCCGAATCTCCTTTTCTTTATATAGTTTTGTTTCAAGTTTTTTTAGTACGTTTTTTTTAAAAATCATGCATTCATTTTTGGTTAAGCAGGGTTTTACTGTAATTAATAATTAGTTAGACAACAAAAGTTTGTCACACAACTTTTTAATTCTCTTACAACCAAAACTATAAGAATTCTAGAATGTATTTTTAATGATTCCAACAATCGGTTTAAAAATGGTGAATTGAAGATCGATGACAACATTTCTCACAAAAGGCTCAATCTTAGTTATTAAGAGGAGGCCGGAGTCAACAAAAATATCGCTGTTTCACAGCGCCTTCAAATGTAAGAATGCGGTAGCGGCACTATCGTAGCGGCCACTAGTAGGACTAGAAACCGTCTAGCTAATAGGAGAACATCATCCACTATCGGCAATAGTGATGGAAAAAATATTGAAAACATCCATGTTTCGATATATTGATGTATCGTTTATAATACATCGATGACGTTAAAATATCAGGACGAAAACATCGATGTTTTCCAAACATTCCTAGGTTTTTTAAAGTAAAATTATTACACAAATAATTACAATTTAAAATATAATCATGAAATGACAAAATGATTACAGAAAAAAAGCCTTATTTAGAACAAAATACTGTGATCTAATAGTTAAAATAAAATGGGAAAATACTAATATATATAATATACAAAAAGATAATAAGATTTCACAATTTCTAAATAGTTAAAGACACTTCAAAAGAAAATCTTTTCATTTCTCCAAATGAGTGCTGAATGGATGGCTGCGTATGCGTTTTATGCGTAGCTGCTGGTTTTTTGTTATCGCAACTGATAACTTCTGTCATTCGGTTGACACGCCTAAGTCCAAAGAAGAAAAAGAAGATGAATGGATTGCTGTGATGGTGATGACTTTGTTGCTGCATCTATCATAACAAACGATTTACACCCGACTTCGTCTTTAAATTTATGCAGTTTTAGGTGACACTTCATGTTTGAAGTGTTACCTAAAGTTTTGATAATTTTTCCACAAGTATTACATTTATCTTCTATTTTACTAACTTTTGTAAAGTGCCTCCACAAGTCACTCTTTGGAGCCATTTGTAGATTTTAATTGTGATAAAAATAACTATAAGAAATTACTAGATAAAAATTATACACTAAAAAAATCCCTAAATATTGTAATATTTGTCTCAGTCAAACTGAAATCAGGACGCTTCAATTCAATGGTACGATAACACTGATCACACACAGACGGGCTGTAAAAACAAGTGTCAAAGTGTGAAATCCTGGAGTGTCAGTTGGGTGGAGAAAAGTAAACAAAAAGATATTTACTGATAAGATAGGAGAGATAGTAAGCAATAACTTATAGTCTAGGACCCCAGGCTGTAATTGTTTATGTTACTAATAACAGCTGCTAAGTAATGTGATTCAGAAAGCTCAGTGACGCCTTTCTTGATAACATCGATATATCGGGACAAAACATTGATGTTTCGAAAACATCGGTATAAAACCATCGATGTCAAAACATCTAAAATTTTTTGGTAAAACATTGATGTTTCAAAAACATCGACTGTTTACAGTCATAACCAATACTGTAGTACGGTACTGTGGCCCAGCCAAGGAGCCCACCAAACCAAAATCATAATAATAATAAATTAGAATATATTGAAAAGGAATTTTTAATTAAAATATGAATTGCACTTGCGATTTTGATGAGCAGTGCAATATGACGTAGAAGAAGGGGAGGGGAGAGACGAGGAGTGGAGGTCTTGAGCTAGCGAGCGGACAGTCAGTCTGGCGCGAGTCTTGTGCGAGTCTTGTCCGAGAGCCGCTAGACGGAAGACCGCCACGGGACTAGGTCAGTTCATTTTTCGGCCACGTGCTATTAAATTCATCGGTATGCTTTTCGGCCACTTTTAAGGCTTAGTCTTACCGTTGTCTTTTTTATAAATTATAATCAATTTCTGTTTTGTAATTCGGCATATAATAAATATAATATTTAATTTCACTGGTTGCGTGCGTTCATTAGCGTCCTAACCCGACTCCTTGGCCCATCCTGACAAGATTCGGCTAAGTGAACGCGGTCTCCAGCCAGCCGGAGCTTCCAGCTGGTCAAAAGAAGTGGAGACGGTCACAGTACAATCATTCTTATATTTTACTGTGTCCTGCTGTCCCGTATATATTATTTTGAGGGTTAGATTTTTAGGATAGTTTATCATTAAATATCATCAAACACCTGACATTGTGATGTTGAATTAATTGAGAACCAATAGCCGCCTGTCTTCTGTTTGTATAACGGGATTAGGAGTATGACTCACTCACTGGGCAGCCTCACCGCGCGCCTGCCGTGTCCCTAACCCTAACTCTGAGCAGACACAATAGACCCAAGAGGGCAACCATTAGCACGGTCCAATAGTTTCCACATTGTTTGTGTTTTGGCATCCTATCTACTCCAGACTCAAGGGTCAAGGGTCGTATTGAGTAACTAAAGCACAAACTTTTGATACAAATAAGAATGGTACCGGTAATTGACGTTTGCAATCTTCCTTGCCGGTGAGCGACGCTAGTGAAACCTGGCATGGCATCGATGAACCACCATGGCGGCCGATCCACATACTCTGTAAACTCTAATTGCAGAGGTAGTTTTAAACGTCAAAATAAAATACTTCTAGTGAATATAACTGAAATATTAGACGGCAATTTTAACGTCACAATACTTAAGTTGATGTATGTTTAAGTTTAAAACATACTTATTTTAAGATCGAATTTTTACAACGGAATTAATTTTGCTAGAAAAACATTGAAGTCTATTGAGAAATAGATGTTGAATTTCTTAAAATAAAAATAGAAACCAAAACTTTTGGTAAACAAATTTATATAGGCTGATACGTATGCCAGTAACAAATTATTTGGCCGTTACGATTTTTTACTGAACGTGCTGGTTCTCTGTGAGGAACACATAAACTATAACCGCCTCATGTTAAACTGGGGATCAGAGCCGTGAGCAGTTGGGTTGACTCCGGCCGCCTCCTAATATTAGTTTTAAGTTATAAATTTCAGAATGGTAATATTCCATTCTTTCTCATTTCACTCAGTCTGTGGATCATTATTCCACTCACTCATTATTCAGTGGATCATATCATGAGAATGATGGGAGATGTCAAAAAAGAGGCTGTGACATTGTTTTAAAAATAAAAATGCAGTTCAAAATTGGTAGATCATATGATCCCCTTGTGACAGTTGATTCAACATGCTGCTAAAATTGAAAACTGGAGAAATTAAAGTTATCTCTACTGTCCTTCAACAAACATGTACCAAATTAAAAATTTAAAACTGAAATATTTTTTCAGATAGGTGTCATATTTCAAACTTTAATTGTTTGTAAAATGTTTTAAGATAAAGATATTTTTTTATTTCATTAAACTTGAAACGTAGTGTCAAATTATTCAGCCAAAGTTGTGTCATGCTACCTGTAATAAATGGATTTTATATAAAATTAGTTGAACATAATATAATATTACAAGTAGTATTATTTAATTAGTTTTGTTTTATTCTGTAGGTTATCCAGATACAGAGAGCATAAAGCATGTTAGGAATTTCTATTCTCCTCAACTGTACAAATGTGTTTGAGTGGGGAATTTGACATAGTGGATGTATGTTGTGTTGTCTCTCATAAAAAGTGTGTTTTAAAAGAGAAAAGTATATAGTTTGAGACAAGTTATATATACATACAGGGTTTGTGTGTGTGTGTGTGTGTGTGTGTGTGTGTGTGTATATATATATATATATATATATATATATATATATATATATATATACACAGGGTGTCCAGTAATTACGATAGCAAACTTCACCATGTGATTTTTCAAATCAAAATATACAAGAAATTTCTCATAAAGCAAAGTCATATCTCGCTTAGTTTTCCGTCTGTCTGTCTGTTTGTGTTTTTTACTATCTTCGAAGTCGATGAAGGTATAAACTTAAAACTTTACATACCTGTTATACAAAGACCTGTATTTAAAAAAAGTTAAAAATAATGATCACGTCCTGTTTCAAAATGGCGGCCATACTAAGTTTTCTAAACTTAATAACTCAAAACCCTTAAATTTTATAGTAAATACACAGGTGTAACAAAACATGGTAAAGTTTTTTATGAACATTTTAAGACCAAGTTTGTTGTGCTATGATAAATAATAATGGAGAAATTAAAGTTTTCCTGAGCACATGTTCATGTCAACATCATAATTATTATGGAATAACCAGCCCATTGTTGTTGTCTTCATGTAAGCTAATTATTATTCAATCAGCTGATTATTATGGAATTGTTGTATTTATGTAAAGTAAAAGTATTAAATATGTAAAGGTTGCATCACTGCAGAGAGCAAGTTGTGAGTTGTGAGTCAGTACATGGTCGTTGTATCTCAACACTCTTAACAGTATAATAAAGTGAACTTAATAATTAAATATGTAATTGTTCTTATTTTAAAACAAACATATCAATGTCACGAAGAGACATAACATGGCGCTGCGGAAGAAGAGCTTAAGTGTGTTCAAGTGAAGTTGATGAAAAAAAAAAAAAAAAAAAATCGACTTTAGGTAACCTAAAACAAAAAATGCATGTGGTCGAGTGAAAAAGTGAATTGTGTTTTATAATAAAATGGAGTTTAAACCTCCTTCGTCTTTAAAATTGGACGGTAATTTAAAAGAAAACTTCAGAAGATTTAAACAAAACTTTTTAATATACATGAAAGCTGCTGGACATGAATCTAAAGACTCTGATGTAAAAGCTGCCATATTACTTAATGTAATAGGTGAGGAAGCTGTAGACCTATTTGACACATTTAATTTAAAAGAAACCGATAAAAAAGACTATGAAAAAGTGCTATGTTCATTTCAAGAATATGCTAACCCCAAAACGAATGTTGTTGTAGAACGGTTTAAGTTTAATTCTAGGTGTCAACAAAATGGTGAACCACTAAATAGTTTTCTTACTGATTTAAAGAAGTTAATTAAATCTTGTGAATTCGGAGATCAAACTGATAGCCTATTAAGGGATAGAATTATCTTAGGCATAGAAGATAGTAGTCTCCAAGAAAGAATGTTGCGAGAAGACAACTTAAGCCTGGAAAAGACAATTCACATCTGTAGGGCGACAGAAACAGGAAAACGCCAAGCAGAGACCATCCAAGGCCGAGATGGAACACAAGCTACTGTAATCAACTCAGTCTACCAAAAATCTTCAAGGAAAGAAGGGCCGAAAATAAGTAAGACAGATTGTAAAGGAAGCCGGAAGGTAGGACCACGCTTTGAAGATTCTAGACCTAAGCCTAAAAGTAATTCAAAGACTAATAAATTTAAAGATAGAACTGTACCATATTTATGTAAAAAGTGTGGTAAGACACATTTACCAGCTAATTGTCCTGCTTATGGGAAACGTTGCAATAAATGCAACACACTAAATCATTTTGCTGTAGGATGTAAAATAAAAAATATTAGGGTGCTAAAAATGCCTGACAACTTAGATAGAGATGCCAGTATTGAAAATTTTGTTGTAAATAATATAAATATTAAAAGACATAAGGAGACAAATCAGTGGTATGAGAATGTACTTATTAATGATAAGACTAAACTAAGATTAAAATTGGATACAGGGGCTGAAGTAAATGTATTGCCATTACAAGTATATAAGAAATTACAGAGTAACGTTAGGTTAGAACCTACCAGAATAATATTAGAAGCTTATGGGGGAACAAAAATACAGACTGTAGGTAAAACTATATTGAACTGTAAAACAAAAAATGCTTGTAGTAAAATTGAATTTGTTGTGGTGAACACTAAACAATGTAATACTGGTATTTTAGGATTAGATAGTTGTACTAAACTTAAATTGATTAGTAGAATAAGTGAAATAGGCATAACAGTAGGCAAAGATGAGTTTATAGAACAAAACAAAGAATTATTTACCGGATTAGGTAAATTTAATATTAAATGCCATTTAGACTTAAAACCTAATGTCAGCGTAACGATAAAGCCGCCTAGACGAATTCCTCTAGTGCTGCGAACAAAAGTTAAAGAAAGTCTAGATAGATTAGAAAAGGAAGGTATAATTAAAAAGTATGAGAATCCTACAAGCTTTGTTAGTAATTTAGTAATAGTAGAGAAACCAGATGGAAAGGTAGGTTATGCATAGATCCACAAGATTTAAATAAAGCCACTAAAAGTAAACCACATTTAATTCCATCATTACAAGAAATTTCACATAAATTATGTAATAAGAATATTTTTACTGTACTAGATTTAAAAGAGGGATTTTACCAGATAGAACTAGATGAAGAATCATCTAAGCATTGTGCTTTTAGTACACCATTTGGTACTTATAGATATTTGAGACTTCCTTTCGGGCTTAAAATAAGTCCTGAATTTTTTCAAAGTAATAATGAAAAAAATTTTGGGGACATAAAAGGCGTAATAATATACTTTGATGATCTGCTGATAGCGGCGGAAAATGAAAAAGAACATGATGCAATTCTCAGACAAGTCATTAATAGGGCTAGGAAACTTAATATTAAATTTAATCAAAGCAAATTACAATATAAAGTAAATGAAGTCAAATATTTGGGACACAGGTTTAATAAAACAGGAAAAAGTCCAGACCCAGATCGAGTTAAAGCTATTAGTGCTGTAAAAAGTCCTAAGTGTAAGAAAGAATTACAGCGTATAATTGGGTTATTTAGTTATTTAAGGGACTTCATCCCTAATATGGCAAACCTAACAGGGTCATTAAGAGCCTTGCTAAAGAAAAACACAGAGTTTTGCTGGTTGCCTATACATGAAAAACAATTAACCGATCTTAAACAAATAATAGTGAAAGCTCCCGTTTTAAGTAATTTTGATGAATCCAAAACAATTGTTTTGCAATGTGATAGTTCTAAGGACGGGATGGGATTTGTACTATTACAAGATAGTAAACCTGTTGCATATGGCTCAAGAAGCCTTACAGAAACACAAAAAAAAATATTCTCAATGTGAGAAAGAAATGTTAAGTATTGTGGAAGCTACTAAAAAATTTCATAATTTTATCTATGGTAGAAAAATTGAAGTACTGACAGATCATAGGCCAATAGTTTCTATAATGAAAAAAAGTATATCTAGTATTAATAGTACACGATTGCAAAGAATGTGTCTTAAACTATTAAAGTATAGATTAAGTGTAAAATATCTACCAGGCAAGCTAATGTATGTAGCTGACTTATTATCCAGATCATATGTAAAAGATAAAGTTTTTGATGATCCTGATTTAGATGAAGTTGTACATAGTTTAACGAAATATGCACAAGTATCTGATGATAGAATATTAGAAATAAGGAATGAAACTAAAAGTGACAGTACTTTAAAGTGCTTAATTAAGATTATTACAGAGGGTTGGCCAGATAACAAAAAAGATGTACCTGAAAATATCAAATTTTATTATCAAATGCAAGATAGGTTGTGTGTAGAAGATGACATAGTATTTCTAGATCATAGGATAGTTGTTCCAGTAAGTCTAAGAAATAAAATATTAAGTTTGTTACATGAATCACACATGGGAATAGAAAAAACAAAATTAAGGGCTCGTCAAACAGTATATTGGCCGAATATTAATTTAGATATAGAAAAACATGTAAGTAAATGTAGTATTTGTGAAAGATATAGGAATAACAACACTAAAGAACCATTACTTTCACATCCAATACCAAACTTACCATTTGAAAAAGTTGGAGTTGATTTATTAGAATGTAAAGGTAAAGCTTATATAGTTTTAATAGATTACTACTCTAAATGGATAGAGTTACTAGAGTTAAAAAATATGCAATCTGATGAAGTGATTGAAAAGCTAAGAATAATATTCTCAAATCATGGGATCCCTAAAATAGTTTGTAGCGATAACATGCCATTTGGTTCTTATAGTTTTAAAAATTTTGCAAAGGAAATGAATTTTCAATTTTGTTATAGTAGTCCTAGATACCCTAAGTCTAATGGGATGGCTGAAAGAGCAGTTCAAATAGTAAAGAATATTCTAAAGAAGAGTAGGACTAAAATTGATGTTTTGATAGCTCTGTTAGATTATAGAACCACACCTGTCAAAAGTACGGGACTAGCACCTTCTCAAATGCTAATGGGTAGAATATTGCGAACTAAAATTCCAATATATGATAAAAACTTAAAACCTCGAATAGAAGAGGAAGTAAAAGAATTATTGTTAAAAGCTAAACAAAAATCAGAAAAGTACTATAATAAAAATTCAAGAACTAGAGCAGTTGAATATAAAATTCCTAGTAATGTAGTATATAGGAATAAAGGGATATGGGAACCCGCACAGGTGGTAAGAGAAGATACTAGTCCACGTTCTTATATAATTAAAAATGAGAACAACGTAGAGTTGCGTAGAAATTCACATCATTTGAGGCCATCGAAGAATAGTCCTCAATTTAAAAGTAACATTGATGAACACTATGTAGAAAAATCACCAATTAATGATCAATGTAGGATAATAACCGGACAAGACAATAATGTAAGCACAGCTAAAATGCAAGGTGCTAATAAAAATAATAATAACAATTCCAATAATAATAATAACAAGGGTCAATTATATAAAACAAGAAGTGGAAGAGTCGTAAAACCACCCACTAAATTTGAATAACTTGTTTAAGGATAAAAATTGTTTGTAAAAGAAGGAGATGTTAATTTAAATTGTTTTGTAGTAAATTCTTTAAGGATAAAAATTGTTTGTAAAAGAAGGAGATGTTAATTTAAATTGTTTTGTAGTAAATTCTTTAAGGATAAAAATTGTTTGTAAAAGAAGGAAATGTTAATTTAAATTGTTTTGTAGTAAATTCTTTAAGGAAAAAAATTGTTTGTAAAAGAAGGAGATGTTAATTTAAATTGTTTTGTAGTAAATTCTTTAAGGATAAAAATTGTTTGTAAAAGAAGGAGATGTTAATTTAAATTGTTTTGTAGTAAATTCTTTAAGGATAAAAATTGTTTGTAAAAGAAGGAGATGTTAATTTAAATTGTTTTGTAGTAAATTCTTTAAGGATAAAAATTGTTTGTAAAAGAAGGAAATGTTAATTTAAATTGTTTTGTAGTAAATTCTTTAAGGAAAAAAATTGTTGTAAAAGAAGGAGATGTTGTATATGTAAAGTAAAAGTATTAAATATGTAAAGGTTGCATCACTGCAGAGAGCAAGTTGTGAGTTGTGAGTCAGTACATGGTCGTTGTATCTCAACACTCTTAACAGTATAATAAAGTGAACTTAATAATTAAATATGTAATTGTTCTTATTTTAAAACAAACATATCAATGTCACGAAGAGACATAACAGGAATAACCAGCCCATTGTTGTTGTCTTCATGCAAACTTTAGTTCTTGTTAACATTTCATCTGAGATGGAGAAGTTTTCAAATGCTGAGTGCGCTGATATCCATTTTGTGTACAGTTTGGCCAACGGTAATGCTAGATTAGCCTCTAGATTGTATGCTAACCGCTTCCCACGTAGAAGACACCCTAACTATAAATGTTTTATAGCAATTCATAATCGACTCAGGAAAAATGGAAAGTTTCAAAAGGACATGAGTGTAGCAGGTAGGCCTAAAACAGTTTGTTCAGTAAATTTTGAAGAAGACATACTGCACCAAGTCGAACGAAATCTTGTAATACCTAAAAAAGGTTAATTTAAATAAAATATTTACTATAATGGAAATCGTATTGAATAGAGGGGAATAGACCGAAAGTCAAAAATATGACTTATGGCTCTTAAAGTTAAAACAAGGTAAATTCAATTAGAATATTAGAGTAAAAGAGTTCAAAAAAAAGTTTATTTGTGATATTTTTTGAAACAATCTTCAAGACACAAAGCTGGTTTCTCCTCACAGGCTTCACACATATATGTTGTGTCTTTTCGTATGTTATTTCTCTTGCAAACAACGCAAGTCCTACGCAGTGGTCTGCCTTTGTTCCCGATCTTGAACTTTGTAGGAATGTGTTTTGTAGACACAACTGGGGGTTCTTCAAGTTTCATTGGAGTCAAAAGGCCTTCGATAATATTCAGCCTAAATTCTAAAAATGACAATTTCTTACCAATGTTGTATTTGTTGTAGAGAAGGTAGGCGTTCAGTAAGCTCATTTGTAAGATGTGAATAAAGAGTTTCTTGTACCATCTAATAGTCTTGCGTTCACTGGGATAATAACTCAAAAGTTGGTCCTGCCTATCAATTCCGCTCATGTTGTCATTGTACCTACCTATAGGCAGGGGTTTGAGCTTTTCTTGCCCTCTCCTGTTGTGTACACTAACCATTTCATTATCGTACTGGTTAGAAATATAGTGGACATCCCTGGAATCCTTCCACTTGCCGACCATGACGCCTTCATGATATTTTGCACAAGATTCCCCCTTCTTGAGATTTTTGTTCATGACCTCTTTTGGATTGTCCAATCTATTATTACGAAGGGTCCCTGTTATGTATGTTTTTTCAGCTAGAAGTTTCTTTGTCAGTGATACACTGTTGTAAAAGTTGTAAAAGATGGAGATAGGTACACCTCCTCAGCATTTGCATTTGTTTCTGTAATGACAGCTTGCAGAAATGTATCGTCAACTAAAAGATTAAAATAGTCCATTGGAGCGTTATTTCCAGGAACAGGAACACGTAATCCAGGTTGACCAGTAAACAAAAATGTTTTCATTCTAGCTTCATCATCCCAAGTTAGCTGTGGACGATTAGGACCTTTCCTATTAACTTGAGTATTGTTTTGGATAGTACTAGATATAGTAGGTGGGCTTGAATGAGTACTCACAGATAATAGATTACTCTCGTTGTCGGAGTCTACTCCGGGTTCAGTATCACTACTTGAGTCACTTTCACTAGGCCTACAACTCGTGTCGCTGCTATAATCCTCTATATCAGATTTAGAATAATACATCCGGTCGATTTCACTAATTGTAAGATCACTCTCATCACGAGGTCTTTTTCTTGGATTGTCACCCATGTCCACTACACACTAAACTACAAAATTAAAAACGAGGAGCACTAGAAGACAGCTTAACCTATAAACAACAACCGTACACACGCATTGATTCCCTCTGACTGACTGGCACTAACGTGCGGGACTACGAAATGGCGGGAGTACTAAAAGAGCGCGAACGCAAAATGGCGTTTGTAGCAGATGACGTAGCACTCTTGAACGCCGATTGGCGTTTGCCGCAGTGAACGTGTTAAACAGATCGTTTTCCGCGTGACGAAAATCGTGTGTTAAGATGAACATTCTTTAAAAAACCATAAACATGCTATGAACTATTTTAAGAAAAACATTTCTAAAGTGCTGTGCAAGTATACGTGACATGAACTTTCCTGAAAGCAACGATCGCAGTAAACTGCAAGATACGGGACGTCTGAGCTACTATCTTCGGACAATTTTTATAAAAATTGGTGTTGTGGTATAGACACCCTACGTTAACTTTAGATTAAGGAATTATATTATGTTTTAATATATTTGCTGTATATGTTTGATCATTTTAATCGTCTTGAAAATATTTCAAGAAAAATAAATAAATACAGTAGAACCCCTCAAACTCGACATTCCGTCAAACTCAACGGGGCCAGTGACAAGGAGCATGGGATTTCCAAGGTCATTCACTGCATTGTTTTACGCCATGTGCGCCTGCCAGATGCCCGGAGGTTGAGGCTTGTTACTTTTGTTTATACAGCTGTGAGGGATGCTCCTTTGTCTAGCCACTTTCTAATCCTACTGTATAGTAGAGGCCAAAGTTAAAGATAAAGGGTCCAGGTAGACCAGGACAGCCCTAAACATTTGTTGTCAAAACATTCATATTGTTGTGAACCCAAGCGCCTAAACACCCGGATGCTACCGGTCATTAGCACCGATTCCATTAAAGTAAGCGGCAAGTCTTTTGTCATAACAATTCAACGGAGCGTTGTAGAACTATGATTCAAGTTTTGTAATAAAGATCTTAACCATGTGAGAAAAATAATCCGACTCTTAATTATATGCGATCAGTAGTTCAATTTATAGCATTTGTATTGGACTGTGTTTGGTATGGACATTCTTTTTCTTCGGCGACTTCGAGATGAAGCTGCCAGACGTCCAGTCGAAAATGAAAAACAAAGATCAATCAAAAGTTTTTTCAAACAATGCTAACTTTGCTCTAATGTTTTTTTATTATTTTTATATAAAATTGTTTTATTCTTTAAAAATATTTAATGGACTGTCTGTTTTTTACTGTAAATTTCATTACAGCATATTAGGATAGGTCTTTTTAGTTTACTAAACCTATTGTACAAGGCCAACACTTTTTAAATCTCATTTGACCGATCGATAAAATTAATTTTAATGTGTTATTGAACACACTATTTTTTTTGTTGTCAGGCAGGGACTTTTTTGCAATAAACGTTTAATCATTGATTATCAATAAATGTACAGTTATTTAAAATAATTTTGAGTATTTGTTGCAAACCTAACCATTAAATACCAAAGTTTCCTAAAACTCGACAACCCCCAAACTCGACAACCTTAAAGTCCACATTGTGTCGAGTTTGAGGGGTTCTACTGTAGTATAATGAAATTTTCAATATTTAAAGTAAATCTCCTTCAGAGATCTACAAAGTAATTTGAATTTAAAAATTAATTTCTTGTTGCAACATTTAAAGTAAAGATTTAAACTCATGGAATAATGAATCAGTTCTCCTTTTGAGACAATAAAAAAGATAAATTATATTAACTAAGATAATATTCACATTTACTTTCATGATATGTCTAAATAATATATGTTACTGTATCAAAATAATTTGTTTATAATAAATGTATGTTAAAATTTCAGTCTACACAAGAGTTATTCATTCACTACCAAGAAATCACTGTAAGTACACTTATAAAAGAAACCATACCTCGCGATCTTTTTAATAAGTAAATTCATATTTTTCAAAATTGATGTTCACAACATCTGGCTCCCATAATCTGAGCAATAACTTAAAAATTATAATTAAAAATAAAATAAAATTCATAAACTCATTTTTTTATAAAGTATTATTTATAAATAAAAATGTAAAAGGTGCTAAATTTATAAATATTACAATCTATCTATTAGTACAAGAGCGATTGCAAATAATATGAACACATCAAAATCCACAGTATGGAATGTATTGCACAAAAACCTTCTACATCCTTTTAAATTACAGAAAGTGCAAGCTTTAAAAGCTGAGGATTATCCCAAAAGAGTGGAATGTGCTCTTTGGTTTTTACGGCAAGAAATAGATTCACCCAATTTTCTAAAAAAATGTGCTTTTTACAGACGAAGCAAGCTTTACTTGTGAGGGAATATTTAATGTAAGGAATAATCATATGTGGGCCAAAGTGAATCCTAATGCTATTGTACAATGTGGGTATCAAGTCAGATTTTCAATTAATTCTAAATTGATTCTAAGTCAGATTGGAATTCTAAATGATACGCTTATTGGACCTTACATTCTACCTAACAGGCTAAATGCTAAATAAGTGAGTTTTTGTGTAGGAAGTGGACCATGAGAGGTTTTAAAATGGTCTTTGATTTAAATTTTTAAATGCTTATTGTAATTTGACGTGTCTATGTATTTTAGTGAAATATTGTGAGCCAAATAAATGTATTGTATTGTACTAACGGTTAATACTGAATGCAATTTGAAACACTATTTTCTTGGATACACTAATTCGACAAACCTTTTGAGTTTTATTTGCAACAGAATTTCCAATAAAAAAAAATTTCTACAGATCAACTCAGAATTTGGTAAATAATTTTATTTAATTGAATAATTGTTTAATTTAAAATAACACACTGACTCACGATTATATTTTTTTCGGATTTAGGTGACATTTCCTTCTCAAGTGATGTCAATTAGGAAGAGCTTTTGCCTTGAACTTTATACTGTAAATATTATTCAGATTTATGATTATTATATTTATTAAAACAACACAAGAGCTTCTTATATAGTGGGATGAAATTCTCTAATTACTTCACAAATTTTTTACTTTTTAATTAATTTTTTTTCAATTTGAAATTTTATAAATCTTAAACATATAAAATAAAATAAACTCCAAATAACATTTATATACTGAATATTGCTTTATATTGAAAATATGCTTTGCAATTTTTGTTCTTAATACCTAATTAATTTAAATACATTAACATACTCAATACTAAATATATAATTATTTTTAAGAAAATGTTAGTGATAAATACCTATTTACTGTTTTGATCTTTAATATATTTTAATTTGTAAAATTTAGTATTTATTTGTCCAATATTTCAAATTAATGTAAATTTGGTACCTTTATCAAATTTCGAAGTCTTCGGATGTATTGCTTAAACTTCTCACGGTGGTTTTCCTTGAAAACAAACTGTTGATTATTCTTCTGCTTCTGCCATAGGGTATTCATCTATTAGACTAGTAGAAACAGATTATTATTGAAGGTCTATAGCTTCTAGATGATTCTTATTAAAGATTGTTTTGTTCTCAGTTGAAAATGAAAATGTATATGTGAGAAAAGCTTTATGTTTATAGGCGTGTGCGTTCTAGTAGACATTATTCTTGCTGTTATCTATTGTAGTACATACTGTATATTTATTGAATTTTAAACTGTTATTATTTCTTCATTACATTAAAAGTTTATAAGTCTCAATTTCCTATTTCTAATTAATTGAGGTCATGAATAATGTCTTTACATTTCGGTGGTCTGACTACATTTACATTTACCTCTAATTATTTAAAGCCATGTAGTCTTTACATATTCTTGTTCCAATATACTATTAGTTTGTTAATAATTTTCGACTATTTTCAAAATCTTCCTTGTTAAGTTATATTACCCTCAAGAACACTTCCCATAGATGGGTTTTGAAGCAGAAGGTGTCATTTTGTAGATCACTCTCCCAAGCAAGCAAACTCCAATTGTAGATATATGGGAATTTAAACAGGAGATATCAATGGTTCAAATTTTTCATTGTTTTTACTTGCCAATTTTAGTTTATTAACACTACTTATATAGTTTCTTGATTTTGTTTGATTTTGGTTCTTCTTAACATGAAAATATTACTTTGCAGTTTTTTGAAATGTCCTTATTGGTTGAGTTATACACTATTTTATCTTCATAATTTTAAAGACTTGATTACTAATCGATTAAAACCATTAATAATAAAGATATAGCTGTTTTTCTTTGTGTTTAATATTAATTTATTGCTTTAGTATTTATTGACTCCCTTATACTATATTTAGAATTTCAAAGATATTTATATTTAAAAGTTTAAATTTTTTCCTTAAGAATTTTCATTTATCATTTTAAAATTAGGATTGATTTATTATTTCTTTTTATATTTTTTTGATCCATCTACATTTCTGAATAATATTAAAAGAAAAACATTACAGGTATAATACTTTTTAGAACTCATTTTTCTTTTGTAACAAGCTGGGTCATTGTTACTTGAGCTTTCCCATGTTGTAGGACTTGGAAAATGTTTAGAAATTCCATTGTGAGGAACTGGTTACTTCATCCAGTCTGTCTCAAATTAAATTATCACACAACATTACAAATTATTGTATTATTAGTAACTAATTACTTACTGACACACTTTCCCCGAAACCTTGACCAGCGTTTGTTGGCTTGGCATCTAATTGACATATCACCATAAGACTGATAACCACTAACACAACTAAGCTCTGCCATACTTCCATAAAGTAAATTTGACAATCCAATTAGCCTTGTCCAGCGTGGAGTAGGAGGATGACCGCAATGAACAGCTGAAAAATGGACATTATCATTTAAGTACTTTTAGAAATGTAATCTCATAAAATAAGTCATATTTGTTAATGTTCAACTTTGTGCATGATATATAATTATATATACTATGCCCAGCTTGATAAATGTCAGCTTAAGATTTTTAACTGTGGTGGTTTTTATTACCGAATTCTTGTAAATGTTCAATTCACAATCTGTTGTCATAATAGAGGAAGGGGAATCAAAGAGAAAAAAAAGTGTGTGTTACTACAATTTTATGTAAAATATATATAATTAGATATATAAATAAATTAATAGAAAATCAAATTCTCTATAAAAATGTTTCTACAGTTGAAGAATTTACAATGGAAATTTTGTGCTAGAAATAAATTTTGAATTTAAAAACAAATCATAAATTTGCAAATTATACAAAGTCATAATTATCTCAAACTATATTGATTTTTGAGTGTAAGTAATGGTGGTCATTCTATATACTTTAATAAATATTATAAATACAGTAGAGACCCCTTTATCTGGATTAATAGAGACCAAGCATAGTCAGGATACAAGTAAGTCAGGGTAAGGGTGCAACAAGGTAAGTTCAGAGATGAAAAACCTTCAGAGTGTACGCTGTTCATTACTTTTAAATTTATTAAAAAACGCACATTCTACTAAAAAGAAGTAAATTTACTTAAAAATAATATAGGTTTTAAAAATATATGTGTCTTTTTACAATACAAAAATAAGTATTATTCCTACACATTTTGACTTGAAAAAATAAATAAATAATAAAATAAATAAAATAAAAAATTAAAAAATACAATTAATTGTCGTTTTGATGGAAACAGCTCTTGCATGCATTTTATTGCTACTAAATTGCAAATTCACTTGAGCTGCAATAGTTGGATTCTATTGGATTTCTTATGCCTTTCAAACCATTTAAAATGGTATTTTCAAGGGGATCAAAGGCTTCCTCATGATATGATCCTGGGGCTGGTCCCATAGTATCGGAGTCTTCTTTTTCATCCTTTGTTTTTTGTTACCTTCTTTCCTGAAGAATATTTTTGTAGGTCATCATTTGAAAACTGTTATCATTTTTATCGCTATTCAACTACTTTATTATGTCATTGTCATCACACTCGTAATTGATATATAGAGTGATTAGAGACATTGAAATATCATTTACTATAATGTGATTTCATGCATCCTCTTTTATTGTAGCTGTTACAACCGAAGTTATCATTTTGATTTTCTTCAACATTTTCTACCAACTTCAATAACTTGTTCCAAACTTGTTTTATGTTGCAAGTCCTAACTAAATCTCAAGCATCCACGATCAATAGCAAATATTTATTAATAAATAGTTAAAACACTATCTACATTATCATTTTCAGCAGAGAAAAGTTGATATAGAAGATTTTGTCTATCACATTTCTTTAAAGATGCAATGGAAATTTGTTCCATTGGTTGACAATGGATGTTACATAAGGTGTCAAGAATACAACAATGAATAAACCATTGTCTCTCTCATTCCAATAGTTCCATGAAAGGATGTGATGGTGCATTGTTCATCACCAAAGCACTTTTCTGTTTTCTTTAGTGACATTGCTGCAAAAAAATTTCTCTTTGGGTATGAAAGTATTGAGATACTAATGAACTAACACTTCAGTATCTATCTATGTCTTTCTCTGATTTTTATTTCCAAAAAGGCCCATTTCAACAGTATTATACAAGAGTTCTAGATTGTACTTGCAATCTTTAAATTGTTTGCAAATTTTTTGGCGAACAAAGACACACTTGATGCATCAGCACTCATTTTTTACATTGAATGTTGAGCTCCCAAATCTCATGTCATTGTTTAAACTTGCATAACCACCCAGTATTTACTACAAAAGAAGAATTTACACCAAGTTTTTGATTAATTTCTAATGCTTTTTCACATAACAGAGGGTCATCAGACCATTGGTTGACCGCTTACCTATTTCTATAAGAACCAAGAGTAAACAGCTTTGTTCACAGGCTCATGCTTTGGTTTTTCCATCATTTTATGATAAGCACTCCCACCCCACTCTCCAAATTATGTAAGTATTGGATCAACAACTTTAAATTCTACTTGATATCTGAGATGGTATAGGTTCCTACACCATATTGATCAGCAAAAACACGACCAGATTCACAGATTTTGTAATATTGTACATTTTCAGTTTCGTTGACCTTGTATAGAAAGAGGGTATGATTAAGCAAAGGCATAGCTGATCATAAGTAGCAGGGGGGGGGGTACGTATAGGCAAAGTAACAGCAAGCGGGAATGCAGAAGAAAAATAGTTCGTTCTAACTATTTTTCATAACTTAAAAAAGACCAAAAATTGAAAAGATGTAAATGATAAGAAATAATCAGAGAGATGTACACTATGTTTAGTTATAATTACAGTAGAGTGATAAAAAATTATTATAAATAAGAAAAATGTAAATCACATGCTTTTACCATGAAAGGCTTTGGCACAAGTGGACGTTGCATCATTCTATGGAGTGCTATTGAAGGAGTGAGTCGCCTAGAATGGCAAGTGTTTGAAAAGACAGAAAAAAGTGTAAATATGAAGTACGGTCTATCATTTAAGTAAACTGTTTTAATGAACTATGTAGAGTACTATCAACAAAGTGATTTGTTTTGTTAAAATATTGATTGAAATGGTTAAATATGTGCATAATGTGAAACCATATGTTTCGAACTAAAGAACTAGGCTCTACGTGCAGAAAAAGCCAGGAGTAAAGTGTTTTGTACTGTATTAAAAACAATGTTTTGCATTATATTATCAAACAATGTTCTAAGGTGTTAATCTAATAACTTTTGAACGATCAAAAAATGAATGTGAAATTAGAATGAACACTCAATGTCGCACGTGAAGTTGAGCTCACTCAAGGACAGGTCGCTGTAAGTAACTCCTAATATAAATTAACAGTAAGACAATATTTCAGTGTAATAAAATGACCTCTTCTTTTGTGAAAAAATGTGTTCCACAGAGAGAACTTGTTTGGTAAAGCACTCTTTATATATATATATATATATATATATGTACAATTTTGGTGCTGTTTAGCTGCCTTACATGGGGAAAAACGTATGCTATATGGCGGCCAGGCCATTCAGCAGCCGCATTTGGCTGCCAGATAGCAAAACCTCTATTTTCTGCTTAAAACAGTAAAACAGTCCTAAGTTTTAAGTTTCAGAAGGCCTTCAAATTAGTCATTTTTTTGATTTTTGTATATTATTAGTTCACGAAAGTTGGTGGTTGTGGACTTATATGCAACTTTATATACACTTTTCAAAATGATGAACCAGTTGGTTGCCGAGACTTGGCAATGCTGTAGCGGATGTAATTTGTTCGGCTCGCCCCTTTCTCCCGGTGTCCCTTTCAGTTCGCAAAGACTGCTAACTATTATTTGTACTAACACCAAACTGTCTAGTCAACAATAATTGCTTAAACGAGATTTAATGTATATTATTAATTAATCATGTCCTTTTAGTGTATACGCTACCACAACGATAGTGTGTGGGTGTTAACTTTAGAATGCATTTGTCAGGATATATTTTAATATATTGTATACAGTATAAGTACATTACTAAATATTTATATTATTTACTAATGCCATTGTACTACTTGCCCAGCCGAGCCCAGCCAAGCCATCACATCATTTTACAGCGTTAACTTTTGAATGCATTTGACAGGATCTTTTTTAATATAGTGTATACAGTTTAAGTACATTAATAAGTATTTAAATTATTTACTAACGCCATTGTACTACTTGCCCACTCTTGTTTTTGCGTTAACTTTTGATTGACTATCCCACACATCTCAAATTACTAACAGCATTGTATTTAAGTACAGTAATACATAGGCTATTTTTATAAATTACAAATACATATACAAATTACCTATAAACGAACACCATTGCAAGCCTAATAGAGGCATTATGATTTTGTTGTACCAAAAATAATAGAGAGCCTAATTTTGGTGCAGGTATGTTACAAATGGGTTTTCAAAAAAAATTAGTAACAGTAAAGATTAAAAATTTGGTAAAATGTAACTTAACATTTTATTTATGTATCTACAGATCAAAATAATGGAAAGTTTTGTGAACTGATATTTAGTACAAAGAGATAGAGCTTGGGTTTGGAGATACACAAAGACACGTTTTTAATCCAACCCTAAACTATTAAAATCGGGTAATCATTAATGTTTTATTTTATTTTTTATATCTCCAAATCAATAGTCACAGATATTTGAAATTGGTGGTCAGGTAAATCTTACCACCAATAATTCTGAATATGCAGAACTAAGAGTTTTTTAAAAAAAATTTCCCCTTGGTAGTTTAAAGAGCTAACTTGTAATTTTATATCTTTAACTTCAGTTGCAAAAGTAGTAGAAATCTAAAATACATGTCTATCTTATGCTTTGGAGGTGTATAAAGAACTGTTTGTCTAAAATTTCGCTAAACTCGACTGTTTGTTAACGTCTGTGAATTGGCAGCACAACATTAAATATTAATTTCAAATTTTATTACGGCGTTTGTTCCGCATTATTTCTTGTTTTCCGTTACAAAATTGTTTGTTTCGTATAATCCAACTAAGGAGGAATTTCGTTAGTGATACTAACTTCACGCTTTAACTAAAACCAAAGAATAGTAATCAAAATAACTGCACAAAAAACGTTCGATTTCTTGACCATAGTATGTATTTTCAATAACAGTGGGTTTTAAGTCATTAAATATGAATATCCTTACTACTTCTTTGTGGCTTTATTGTTGTAAACCTTATTATTACAGTGATGTTGATGTTAATTCATTTTGGAAAGTTTATAATGTTATTACAGCTCAAGGTTGGCCAAATTTAATAAATTTTGGTATGGATTTTACCAGGAAAGTGTCGTGAAACTAAATATGATGCCTATTTTTCATTTTCATATAAGACATACAGAATTGCAATTTTCTACTAGAGTATGCCGCTGGTTCACTGATGCGGAATTAATAACATTAATAACGGTCAGTTTAGGGCGGTCGAGACCTACCCTAATTAGCCACGCTCGACTGGTGTTCCCACCTCAAGATAGGTTGCTTTTGACTATAGAAGTAATGTGCTTAAAGTTTCTATCTACAATATCAAGTGGATAAAAAGATTTGTTTATTTGTTATGACCATTCAAAATACTACTTTCTACTTAATCTCATTCTCATTTTCTCTACTTTAAGTTCTCAAGTTCTATTTAAGTGTTAAAATTTTGAATTAACCTCAATATTTGAGGTATTTAAATTAAAACTAACGAGTTCTGTAAAACATCCCCACATACCAAATTTGATAAAAATTGTTCTACTAGTTTGAATCCATCGTACTTTACATAAACAGAGAGACGACAGACGGACATAATTCCCACAACTACTTTTTTGACTCATCACTTCAAAACGGATAGCCTATATCCGCGAAAAACCCAACATGTTTTTCATATGTATATCAATATTTGTAAAATAGATTAGTTAAAATTTGTATTTTAATCCATGCTGTCTGTGTGCGTAGTATTCCCCCCCCAGCCTTCTAATTTAATTTATTTCATACATTTTAAATCCCGCCAACTCTTTTTTGTTCGAACGTTGACAATTATTTAGATAACAGAGAGACTGATGGATTTTAATTTGAGACAAAACGAAGAGTTGATTCTAATTTAAGTACAAAGTTTCAAAAAAATCGGTGCTCCTTTTCTTGAGTTAGACTATACAAATAAAGTATGCTTGTTGAATCTCAATACATCAAGATTGTACACCGGTAATATTCGAGTTATTAAAATTTTTAAATGTATACAATAGATAGCGTTTACAATTTCTGTAGCACATCATTCCGCTAATAATTATTTGCATGTGTGATACATTTGATTTTCCATATTCTAAACAGAATAGTCAAATCCATGTTATCCTTTTAAGGTAAAAAAACATCAGGGACTTACCTATATATAGTGAACGGGTATATCTAGACTTTTTAAATGTAGTTTTGGGTTAGATCCCAATCTGTCATCTTTCCTATTAGGTCTCTACTGACCACTAATTTTCCGACATTGATATTATTACTTCTATTAAACTATTCGAGGGTTGAGGTATCTTATTTTACGTTCTTTTCTTCTTTTTTTATAGGAGGATGATAACCAAATATGTTTTTTACTTATACAATATGGAATAGGCGCATGCAAACAACATCCTATACACATTTGTTTGTTTTTAATAATTTATGTGTGATGAAAATTAAATCAAACAACAAAAATTCTAACAAACACCAATCCTGCATTTATTTCGAACATTATAGTAGCCTATTGGTAACCGAGTTATTAGAAATTAAAAGCGATTGTTCAGATAATTGAGGGAGGCATGAGGTAATGGAGTTAATCATACCATTTGCAGATGAACGGACTCTATTATTCCAACAGTTGCTCTAGAGGTGCTTTTGAGCCTGCTGCCTCTAGATATTTTCATAATGTCAGAGGCAATATTGGCGGCCTATAGGCTACAACAATCATGGCGAATGTATGAGGAGCTCTAGTGAGGTGGGCCACTCAGAAGTCATCAATTAGGTATTGAAGAACTTGGTGTTGGAAATGCCAACTGATGGTATGCAAATCGAGCTCGCCATCACTTAACCCTTGAACATTCTCTCAAACACAAGAAAGGATTGGAAGGATGGAAAGCTACTGGGATATCTAGGACAGCTTGTTTGGTATACAGACGGATTACTACATGATCAACAGTCTGGATACGGAAGATACTATCAAACCACTGGGGCAACTTTCGAAGCTAGCATAGGAAGGTATTGTACAGTATTCCAAGCTGAGATTTGTGCAATCACAGCATGTTTTCATTGAGATTAAAAGAAGGCCTTAGAATTAAGGGCATTCTAATTTTATCAGACAGCCATGTGACAATTAAGTCCTCAGCTCTGTAGAAATCTTATCCAAACTGGTATGGAATTCTCTCTGTACTCTATGCATCCTGTCCATTCCAATATGGTGCACTTGAGATGGTTACCTGGGCATTGTGGGATCTATTGGCAAAGAAAGGGGCCGCTGACTGCCTTGTGGGACCAAAACCCACTTGCAGGTATAGTAATTCAATGGCAAGACAAGCGGGCCAAGGAAGGCAAGAGAAAATGGGCCAAAGAAGAGCATATCGAATATCGAATGATGGAGACATTTTCCTGGCCAGAGATTGGATATTCAGACAAGATATATCTATATAAGCAAAATGTCAATCAATAAAAAATATTATTTCTGTAACTAATATAATTTTATTGTTTAAACAACTGGTATTTAGAGCTTCAACAATTTATTATTTATAAGAACAACAATAAGGAATAAGGATGTTATTAGGTAGTGTTTGATAACAGATAGACCAGAGACAAATAAACAACAATCAGAGCAAATGAAAGAGGAATCAAATATCACAAACCAGTATAAAATTAAATTTGTCCAGCTCATATAATATTATATCGGCAATGATCTAATCAGCAAATATATGCTTTGTCAACAGTTCAAAACAGGATTTCAATTTATTTTTCAACTTGTATCAATAAATAATTACTAGTTTTTGCTAATTATATCTAAGTTATTAAATGAACTGAAACAGTACTTACAATTTTCACTCTTGCAACAATATGCTTTCCACAGACAAAAAATCAATAGACTTTAACCAATCAAAAACCGATCAGGAGACACAAATACACATAACCATCACAATGTTTCAACTTAGACTTATATGTTTGAAGACCTAAGGTTCATTAATGATCAAAATTATTCACAGGTGATTTTGAAAAATTAAAAGTTTTTGATATTATGGTAGGCAATAGAAAGATATATTATAATTTTTGTGCATAATTAGGTGCAAAAAACTTGAATTCAAAACAATATGGGTAGAACAGGTTTTGAAAAATTATTAATGTATACAATATTTTGTAAAAATTACTTTTTTGACGAGGAAACCAAATCAGATATTTTAATAATAATTTTAACATTTTTTTAAATATCACAATAAAAACAAACTTTTAAATTGTTTGCCAAATTCAGTGTAAGATTAATCATCTATAATTTGAAAAATTGTATTAACCCCTTAACTGCTGGCTTTTTAAGGCCTGGTCCCTTGTCACTGCTGGGTTTTTTGGCTTATTTTTTATAATGTACTAGCAACTTAAAAAATCGTATAAAATAGTATATAATGACTAGGGTTATAATATTTCTTGGTTATAATATATGTTGGTTTTCAAAAAGGGGGAGGGGGAGTGTAAAAAGAGTGTTGTGAGGGGAGGGAGGGGGGTGTACTATAAGACTAAGATAATTATAATAAACCAAAGAATACTCACCATCAAAAGTAAAAACAGAATTTATATTGAACACGTTTAGATATTTTCAATAAAAATAAAATAATAAATATTTACAAACTGTAAATAGATTGGCCTCAAACTGTGCGAGAGGGAAAGGGCGAGGCAATTGAACACAAAAAGGTGCAGCTACTCCCCCCTCCTGCAAAAGTTGTAAACAACGAGTGTCACATTACAGTGCAAGCCAGTCTACAGTGAAGCAGACAACAGTCACGTCCGAATTATCGTCGGTTTCTTTCGGCATAAAACACGAGGAGTATATATACGCCAATAGCAGTTACCCGGTTCTGTGTTACGGACGTATATCTACGTCTACAGCAGTTAAAGGGTTAAAAAACTACTTAACAACTCACTAATTTATTTTTAAATTTGTTTATAACTTTCTAAATCATACATGTATGTAGATTGTGAAAGTATATACGACAACTATTACAAATGTTATTATGATAAGTGAAAATAAAAATAATTAAAATTAACTGTACTTGTCATTTTTTCCAATTCAACAGCCTAAATAGCCTATTTTTGCATCTATCTTGTGCCAACACTGACAAATTTCTATGTCTCATATTATGTCAATTTTCTTATTTTCCTAATTTATTCATTCAATTAAAATACTTAAAAATAAGTTCTAACCTATACATAGCGTTGAATTGGTCCATGTGCCATCACGTTTGCAAATAGTTTGATTACTACCATGCAGTTGGTATCCCTGCCTACATTGTACTTCTAATACATCATTTACATTGTATAGTGTTTTATTTTCTCCCTTTTGAAGGATATAGCCATGGAATGGGCCCTGTAACAAAACAAATTTGATCTCAACATTAATACTTTTCAAACTATATTATATTACAATATTAGTAAATATGATGTGGAAAACTAAAAGGAACCATTATTTATCGGGATTTAAAAAAAATGAATTTTTAATATAGTTTTATTAAAAATAAAATTGTGAACATTTTAAAACCAAAATCCTAGAAACAGCTTAAAATTTGGCTGAGTTATAATGGTTTGATTGTAACCTCAAAAAAGAGGAGTTTTGAGGAAAACAGTTAAAGTTAGCTAAAAAAACAACAACTTTATTTCACATATTTTGTAATAGTGCACATATTTAGTTCGTTGATCTTAAATAGGGTATACGTTGAACTCAATGCATCATACAGAAAAAAAATTTTGTTTTTTTTTTCGAATAAAATCAATAAAGAATAAATAATTAAACAAAATAATTAGTAAAAAATTATCAGAGAAATTTATTGTATGTATTTTAATATTTAAAACAGTTATAAATTTAATCATAAGAGAAATGCAGTATAACAATTTTGTAGAAAAAGCATAAAGTTTGTACGTTAACCGCCTAAACTAAAAACTGGTTCAATCTCTTCAGATCCTTCAAAGCAGGAGCACGCTCTTTTGATAGACATGTTCATCTTAACGAATTGGAAGTATAAAAAGAAAGCGTTTTCTTGTGAAACTGAGAGTTATTTAATATGTACTGTTATAAAATATTGTGAGTTAGTTATTTTGAGTAAAAATAAACTTTCAGAAGTGAAAAATATTTGATTTGGTAATATTGTGCAATGGACAATGTGCATTATGCAACCCGGAAAACGGGTATAAAAAAGACTAAGTTTTTGTGTTTTTAATAGAAAACAAAATAATTTGAGTATAAACTTTTGAACTAATAATGAAGTGAACAATTGATATGTTCTTATAAGTGAAGTCGAGAACTTAAAAAGGTAATTTTAGAAACAGTAGACATAATTTCGGTGAAACGACGCCATGTGACTGGAACCAGAAAAAGATGTGTTTTTAATTGAAATTTATCTAAAATAACAACGCATGTCTGGTATAACATGCATAAACTATTCTTCATATAAACTATAACATATAATTGATTTGTAATTTGTGATTTTGTTGAACTTTTAACTTTTTGTTTGTAGATTTGTCTGATGTCTATAAGAAGACATGATATGTTTTTTCAAGTGTAATTTTCAAAATCTTTCATAAGTAAAAGATTTTATTTATTTAAAATTATGATTATGATATTTTGAATTTGAATTTATGAAAGAAATGAAGTTTTTATGCAATTTAAAAAATAAAGTAAAAAGAATATTAACTTTTCAATATATAAAAATTCTTTCAATTTAAAAAATAGGTTGCAACCATAAATAAAGTTAATAAATTAAATTTTAATGAATATAATCTTGATTAATTAAATATATAGGATGTTTTATATAAAATTTCATTTTTTACAGGTATTATTTGATTTACATGTATTCTTGTGTTACATTATGTTGTTTGAATAATAAAATGTGCATTTCAGAATAAAAAGATTTATGAACTTTATTCAGTATTCTACTAAGTACACTTTTTTTTCAAAAGAATGAATGACCTCAGATATTTCACACTCTCTTCTAGAGTAATAAATTTCATATTTAAATTTTTTATTCATTTATTTTTTGTAATAAAAGATTACAAAATGGCGCCCAACCTTTATCGAATAAGCATTTCAAAATCTCTTGTTCCCTTTTTATATTGGAATTGTTTCAATTTAAACAAATAAATTTAACAGAAATAGTATTTGGATTGTAGTTTATAAAAAAAAAGTTAATAAACAAACAAAAAATCTTTAGTAAGTATTAATAATATTTCAAATTGAGCACTTGTGCTTGACCTACAAGAAGGTTCAGAATCACATTTCATAGGTTCAGAATTTTCAATATTGTTGTCAATTATTTCTTCAGAACAGGTACTTCGGAAGCAGGACACATTAAATCGAAATAGTTTTAATAGTTTTTAATAATGTTTATTCAATTTAAAAACTCATTAATGTTATCAATGAAAAGGAAGCATTTGTTGGTGAAATTAACAATAGTTTTTTCCTATGAAAGAATAGATGTCAAATATCGAAGAATGGTTTATGTACATCAGACAATATTCTACCTTTTGCCTAAAATAACCACAGTTCTTTAAAAAGATATTATAATTCAGGAGAGGCTAATTTCTGAAGCTATTTTTTTACTAGTAAAAGGTACTGATTGTCGTTCCAATACTATATAACTCCAAAATGAGATTCGGTCCCTTTCTCTAACAATGAAGTATACTAAGTTTTATTAATTTTAATTCTTATTTATGGCCTTTTAAACATAAATTTATGGGAGATTGTAATAATATAAAAATCTAAGGAGCTACTTTTTAGGGAACGTGGGGTTGAAATTTAAATAAAATAACAAATTGCCCAACCTTGTGAGACAATCGTAATGATTTATTAAAAAGTGAAAAGCTAGTAATAAAAGAAAAATAGTAAAAAGTTGGGCGCCATGTGCATATTTGCCAGTTAAAATTTTGAAAATTAAATTTAATGGGTCGTGAATTCTTTAAAAATAGTGTACTTAATGGAATAAAGGAAATGGAATGTAGAAGTCTTTTATACTTTCAAACAAATATCATTTTTTATTTTAACACAAACAAAAGAACATATACACAAGAAAAAGAAACTTCTACAGTTAATCAATTTAAATTTTCTTAGATCAATAATTACATAATGACAAAATATGAAAAAAAAATATATATCAATTTAGCATAATATAGCTTTTAGTAGTTGTATTTAATTATTTTTCAAATTTTTTTAAGGAATATGAGTTTGAGCCTTGCTGAACTAAAATACTCCAAACTCATATCCTGTTCAAGCTTGAACGTGTACTAAAATTGCAAAAATAAATAAAAAAGATGTAAATGTTAGGCCTCGTTATGCCCATTAATAATAAGTTTTCCAGCTAATTACTCTAATGTCTATAACGTACTAAGACAGAAAAAGAAAACTACAGACAAGTGTTTGTAGTGACATACTACAAATATAAATATATGAAATGAAATTTAAAAAATACAGAAATCTTTTAACAAACAAACATTATCTTAAACTAGATACATACTCATATGTCCTGTGTCCTTTATCATAAATTTGATTATTACCATTTATGTCTACCACACACTTTTACCGTAGGCTTCTAACCACATGGCAGATGAAAGTCTGGGCCCTATTCCACACTTCATTTTGAAGTTTTTTATTTTCTGTCTAACATTCACAGTTTCCTCTATACACAGTTCAATATGTGAACATTGTCTTATTCCTACATACAATATTTTAAAGGGAACAATCAGTATTCAATTATCGTTTAACACTGAAAATTGTTCTATTCCCCCCAACATGTGCTTGCATCTTATAAAACGTTTTCTCACATATTAAAGTCACTTTTATCGTAAATCAACCATCGTTGATCTTATACATGTCCTCCTTTAACACAATTACTCATTTTAAACACTATCAGTGTTACATAACTATACTTTTTCTACTTTCAAATCGTCATTAACAAATATAGGCGACTCACATCTCTTGAGTTCAACTGAAGACTGCCTACTGACGCTATGTCGAGTTACCGCTCAAAGGCTATCTGGAACAAGTCACATGTCTATTTCACTTCTATTTCACTTACAATAGTTCTTCTCGTTTTACCTATTTCCAGACATCACACATGTTTCTTAGATTGTTACTGATTAATCACATTCTTTAATATTTTGTCCTTTTTTATGTTATTGAAAATAAAAGTTCGAACTACTTCCTCGCGTATTAATACCATCCGGCCTATTCACACATTTTTTAATATTTATTTTTTATTTCTAATTACAAAAATTCTTATTCTCTACTTATCTCTAAATACAATTTACAATTCTCTAATTACTTTTCATCATTTATATCTCTTCGAATTTTGTTTTTTGTTAAATTATAAAAGATCATTTTTGCAGACTATTAGGCTGTTCTCACCTCCTTGCTGTTACTTCTGTCATGCATACCCCCATTCTTATTCAAACATCTGTTCTCTATTTTACAAACCAATTACTCAAAAATTCACAATGTTACAAGATGAGGAGTTTATTAATGGAAATAAGCCATGAACTAAAAATGGACTGATCATGTTTTATACCTCTCCTGAAAAATTTTGTTTTCTGATAAATGGTCTCTTTTAGTTTTCCACATCACAAATGTCTTCTTGCCCCACCCTCATTTGGAATCTTATGAATCTTAAACCATACAATTAAAGAAAACATAAAGTAAATTTCTTTCTTTAACCCTTTGCGATCGGACAGAATATTTATAGGTTGTCCTGATCTGTCGGATGGCCAGCTGTACTGGCCGCGGACATTTGCGCAACAACTCGGATTTAATTCCACATCAGTTGTTCCTACCGCTCGGATGGCCAGTGGTACTGGCCAAGTTAAAAACCGTCGAACGCTCGGAAGGCCAGCAGCACTGGCCAAGAAACATTTGTTGAATTTTAACAATATATTTTTATGTTGTGATATGTGTAGAGTGCTGTAACCTATAGAGAAACTATTTAACTAAATGACCAGCAGTTCTAGCAGCTTTATCGTTGAAAAGTATCACCGGGAATGCCAAAATCAACATGTGCTCTTTTCTTACAACATTGAGAATGTACACACAGTGTCTTGTGATTTTTGTATAATTGGTAAATTAGGCATAATATTCCTTTTTAACTTGAAACATATGTTTTTGTTTAGTTCATTATCTTGTTTGTTTGTGTATCTATATTATTAAAATATAAAATATTGTTTGTTTGTTTTAAAATAAATAAACAGTAAGGTGTTCTCGTCAGTTTTAAATATATGTGATTTTTGTATAATTAGTAAATTAGGCATTATTTTCCCTTTTAAATTGAAACATAATTTTGTTTAGTTCATTATCTTGTTTGTTTGTATATCTATATTAATAAAATATAAAAAAATGTTTGTTTGTTTTAAAATAAAAAAAAATAAAAAACTGTAAGGTGTTCTTGTCAGTTTTAAAAAATATGTGTTAGTTTTGTATAATTAGTAAATTAGGCATTATTGTCCTTTTTAACTTGAAACATATGATTTTGTTTAGTTCAGTATCTTTTTTGTTCGTGTATACCTACTAATAATTTTTTTTAAATTGTTTGTTTGTGTTAAAATAAAAAACTGACAAGGTGTTTGCGTAACTTTGAAATATATATTGTGATATTTGTATAATTTTATTAGTAAATTAGGCATTATTTTCCCTTTTAACTTGAAACATACGAATTTGCTTAGTTCAGTATCTTGTTTGTCTGTGTATATTAAGAAAATAATTGTTAAAATGGAATTGGTTTTTGTTTAAAAAAAAATAAATACCCTTTGTAAAAATTGCAGTCTGTGATAAAAATAATTCCGACCTGGTGGGAAGAAGCCGACATTATGAATGCCGAGTTGACGCGGAGTGGAGCATGGCCAGTACAGCTGGCCGTCCGACCGCTGGAACCAATTTATGCGGAAAGAATTCTGAGTGGCTGCTGACTGCGTTGTGGCCACTCCTACTGGCCTTCCGATCGCAAAGGGTTAAGATGAGATCTTTCAGGTGAGCTCCATTTCTGAGCAAACATTCCTCCAGTTTCCTAATGTCTTTATATAAAAGGACGAAGCACACCATTTCAAATATTCATAATAATCAAATAGCATGATTGTATGAACTGGTTTATATATGTTACTCAGTGCTAACTATTGCTGAGGGATACCAACAGAAATATCAACATTTTCCGTTTTTCTGAATGACTTTGTATATAGATAATCTCAAAATTCTTTTTCTTGATTAAGAATATTCATGAAGATTGAGGTTTTAATCTTTATTTTCATAGTTTTAGATGAATTTAAAATTTTTTTTTTTAAATAAATTATGTTTAGAAAATAACAGTAATAAAGAACTTGTTTTGTCAACTAAAGCTGTAGAGAGAGCTATTTTCCATAACAATACAATGGAAAAGAAATGTTGGCAAAAAATATATATGTTTTAGAATGTTAAGCCTGTTGTAAATGAAAAAAGTATTAAAGATACAGCTTTGAAATTACGAGATGTTGGTAAACTTTTTAACTGAACATTACGACGGTGGTCAATGGAAAAATGCTTGATAGTCTACGATTTTTCACCAATTGTCTAAAAAACAGACAATTTGAGGCATGGGATGATGAAATAGTGATAAATTAACCCTTCAACGCGGTGAACCGTCTATAGACGCGGCCAAACTTTTACCTTCTGGCGCGGCCGCCCGTCTAAAGACGCTAAATGTCGCTGCGGTACGTGCTGGATTCTAGCGTCTAAATAAAGAACTTTTATGAACTGAGCGTATACCCAGAACATTGCCAAGAGAAATGCTATCTGTTGAGTTATTGATTTTTATTTCTAGACCACCGTGACCTTCAGAAAAGGAAACAACACGTGGCTATATACAAACAGCTGTAGCGGGTTCGTGGAGGGCTCTTGTGTGTTATAGGTTTTTATAACCTCATTTATTTATAAGTGTAATATTTTTAACAGTTTGACAGTAGATCGTGTGATTAGTTCTAGTGTATATTGTGTTTTAGTGATAATGTGGGAACCGCAAAGTGATAATATTCGCGAGTTTTTTTGGATTACGGTCAAATGGAGTTCCATTGTGATCCAAATATTGAAGGTAATCATGATAGTGGTGATGAAGTTGTAAATATATGCAATGTGGCTAATGGTAACGCAATAATCTTAGATAATGAGGAAGTTACAGTAAATGTAAATACGTATAATGTCCCGCCAGACAATCCACAAGAGAAGGAAATGTTAGTTGACGATTTTTACTACCGCACCAGAGGGTCTAGCGCTCGGAACGGCTTACCGCGTTGAAGGGTTAAATTATTGAGGAAGAAGAAAGAAATTCTGAGGAAATGTATAATTTATTGCTTGTGTTATTTAATTTGTATAAAAATAGTTCCTTTATAATTTAAAATAAGTTTATACTGAAATTTTTTGATTTGTTTAGTGCTGTAGTTTTTTCATGATTTGCTTGTAAATGAAGCACTTCTTGTTATATACAAAACCGACAATCTTCATTTGGTATGGATTTAATCACTTCTTTTCTATTTTAGATACTAGGTTAAGAATTTATTTTAATTGCTATTAGAGCAAATGTAAAAGAAAATAGTAAAATTTTTTTGTTTTCAGCTAGTGAGTTCTAAGAAATTTGTCTCTCTTGTAAAATTATCAGTTCAAGTGAACACTGATCCTGTTTTGTTTCTAAATCATCATATTTAACATAACATTTATTTATTTATATTATTAAATATAATCAATATTTACGATATAAATTATACTCTTGCTAGATAAATTATTAAACTTTATTTAAAAAAAAGTTATCTTATGCTAAATTATAATATTCTTTTTTGAAACACAACAATTCTTAAAGTAACATTGTGAAATAATATTATCCGTAGTTGTAATACCAAAGAATGAATTATAATAATTTTAATGTAAACTTGTTTTAAATAACAATTTAAAAACTTCGCAACCCCTTCTTTACCTGAGGATATGGACATTGTCTGATTTCTGTCACAATACAATCCCAATGTGTTATGTTAACGTTTTGTCCCAAAGTGTCTATCCATTCTCCACCTTGGCCACATTTCCAATAAGTTCCTCCTCCTTCAACTAAGTTTCCAGCTAATGTCAATTCCAAAGGGGTCTTGCATTGTATGGCTGTACTTTCCCCAAATGTACTAGAGTCTACTGAAAAGTGAGTTCCATTTAAAGATGGACACACAACTTCTGTACAGCTTCCAACTGTGTTATCCCACTCACCACTGTCTAAACATTTCAAAGGACCTGGTCCTTTGTAGCTATATCCAACATTACAGCTTATTTCCATTAGGGAACCTAGATCAGATTAATAAATATATATCAGAAACAGAATATAATTTATGATAAAACTCATTAATATGGTGGATTTAATTTTAAATAATACACCCTGGCAATCTAATGAAAAAGAAGGTTTTCAAAATGAAAATATTATATTTCAAAAAGTATTTATTATACACATGTCCAGCATACACCATTGTAAAGAGAAACAAAGAAATAGTTTCTTTCTACTCCGGCTGCCGGCTAGCTGCCGGCTGTTTATTTTTACAATGGGTTTATTTATTTTGTCACACAACCTTTAGTTAAATTTACAAATTTCAGCTCATTTTGTAATTCAGTATTGATGAGAGATTCTAACATAGAAAGTATTTGATTTTTGTACAACAAACAGATAGCCTGTTGCTATAAAATCTTCCAAAAAGTCACAAACATATAATGAAAATATCATCTCCTAAGTCACAAGCTACATAACAATGGATTATGTATTATGAGATTATATCAAGATGAACAACATTGTGTACCTAAAAGCCTGAACTATGGCTATAATAATACCTTACTTGCTTGAAACAAAATGGAATGAGATTGATTATTGTTTGGTAGTTTGTCATGTTACTAAAAGAAAGGCTGACATTTAAAATTTATTAAAACCCACCAATGGATGCCCGACCAGCTAGCGGGTCGATTTTTCAAGCATGGCTTAGTTCAGCAACTCTAAAACACGTATTTTGCAATTCACCATTACGCGATTACACCCACTTAGAATGGTCCTATCGCAATAAATAAAATACCGTTCGAAAGCTAATGTTCTGTAGATGCATAATCATGGAAAAAAATACCACAAAACGTTATAAATAATATTCCAAAAATTGGTGAATTTCGCATATTTTTGATGCGTAAAATCGTAAATTTAAACTCTGCGCCTTTTCGTAAAAAGCGACGCCATTTTTTCCGATATGATTACAACTCTATTTATTTTATCTGTCATTTAAGTCAACTAAAACACTGTTCTATAGATCACATGTTTCTCTTTCTAACCGTAGATTACAAATTTTTCTGCGTCTCATAGATCCAGAGATATTTCTACTTGACCACAGAACAAACTTGACGAGACGAAATTCATTTGGCATTCGGTGCAGTTTAGGAACAGACGTAATCTATTTTCTATGTTTTAAAAACTTATTTTTCTTTACAGTATGTTGTAGGGGAAATTTCATTCTATAAGTTGGTACTACTTGACATTCTGTACAGTTATTTTCAGATTCTTCTTTTCAAGACCAAACATAGGCAATATTTCGCGATGCAGTGAAATAAAATAGACGCAAATGGGCGTGGTATTTGTGTAATATTTTTATTATTTCTTTTATTTTGAAGGTTTGTGTATATAAATTGTGTATACAAGTTACAATATATGTGTTTTTATTTCTAAAGTTTTTGTTTTTGAGTGAATTTCGAGTGTGTATATGGAATAACCTATAAGGCAAGTTGTAAGTGTAGCCTATATGCAAATTTTCTTATATTTATTGTTTTATATGATTATACAAGTGAATATGTGTGTTATTCTTTGTAAAGTATATTGTCTTAGTAAAATCTAATGATTTTGTCTTAGGCCTAGCTTTAGAAAGTTACTAATTACGCCTAAATGTCGAGAGTTCAAACCTAACCTCCCTTGTGAAAGTTACCTTTTTAAGGAAAATCGGTTTTTTATTTAGAAAATGTAACAAATTATTATTTTTTCCCCATAAATATATTTACAAATATATTACAAATCTCAAGTAATGGTTGAAAAAAATCAAAAAAATCGATTAGTATGTTATTCATTACCATTTCTGTGAAATTTCTGCTCCGTTACTCTTTGATGTTTTGGTATTTGACCAAAAAACTCCAAATGTGATACATCTAACATTTTTTTTCACTACACACCTACATTCTATGCACCTTTCTGAACATAATGAGATATAGAACTTTTGTATAAAATATATATTACTATGTTTGGTAAATTGTTGAAAATAAAATGACCAATGTCCCGAAATTCATAAAATAATTTTTTACATTTTGAAAATGTAACAAATCTATATTTTTTCCCCCTAACTATATTCACAAATAATACACAAAAATTGTGTATATCTTAAAAATAGGTAGTAAGCTATTGATTTTGGGTGATACAGGTATTTCTGAAAAATGATAACATCGTTTTTTGACATGTAAC
This sequence comes from Aphrophora alni, assembly GCA_963513935.1. Classification (NCBI taxonomy): domain Eukaryota; kingdom Metazoa; phylum Arthropoda; class Insecta; order Hemiptera; family Aphrophoridae; genus Aphrophora; species Aphrophora alni. The sequence continues at coordinate 94,563,946 of OY740766.1, forward strand.
ATACTTACTCCAAAATCGTTTCAAACAAATGTTTTTTTATTACATAGATGAATTCTGAGAAAAATGATATCTTATAAGTTAGGTTTGTGTAAAAATAATATATTTTATTAATTTTTAAACAAACGAAGAAAATTAACACTGCCACTAACAGGGTTCTGTTAATGTAATGTTTTACATTTTTCGGAAAATAAAGTTCGGTTAGATTATAATATATACGTATATTAGTGGTGGGCGTTAACACTAACAATGGTCAACGTCAACACCAGTTAACGTTGAGCGTGATTAACTGTTGATAAAAACTCCTAACATTAACCTGCCAGGTAGAACAGAAGACCAATCATCTTTGTTTGTTCAGTGTGCAGGTGTGTAGTGCATGTTCAGTGAGAAGTGAGAAGGCTCTAGTCATCAATTGACTGTGGTCTCTTTCTTAGATAAATAAAAACTGATTATTTACAGAGGAATAAGTTTTGGATTTATTTGTATTACTATTTACTTAATCAGTTATTATAATCAATTATCACAATAATTCCAATACGTGATAAAATAAAATCACATTGGTTATTTACACCACACTATTTTTGTATTATCCAGTCGTCGTTTTATACAGTTGTAGATTTAGTAAGAAACCAACAGTAAAATAGTAGGCCACAATAGAAACATACGTTGATTCAGTTAATGAATAAACGTTGACGTTAATTGATTCGCTTTAGTTGCTCAACTAAACTAACAGACGACTGAGAGGCGTATGTGTAGCTGGGTGCGCGTGCATCAAGTGGGCCGCTGTCGCTAACAAACAACCACTGATGCGTCACCTGCAAGCACTAAGCAAATGATCAACGTTAGCAGTTAATGCACTTCTTCGTCAACTGCGTTGATCATTGATGATGGTCAACGCTGACAGTTAGCTGTTACCCGTTAACAGACACAGCCCTAACATATACCAGAAGAAGAAAAATGAGATCAGAGCAATGGTTACCTTAGGTTCTGTGTACGGTCTGATTGACTGACTGAATCTCTCTCTCTCTCTCTCTCTCTCTCTCTCTCTCTCTCTCTCTCTCTCTCTCTCTCTCTCTCTCTCTCTCTCTCTGTCTGTCTGTCTGTCTGTCTGTCTGTCTATATGGATGAAAGTAGAATGTTACAGAACCAAGTAAATACATAAAAACATTTAAATCATATTGTCTAATTTATATGGAATGTAAGTTGACATATGGCAACAGTGTTTGTGTGTATTTTAACTCTTTATGGTTGGGTAGAGAAACTAAGCCAATAAAACGATTTCGGGAGGGAGTAGAGAGAACACTTTTAAGAAACCTCGCTCGAAGAAGTTAGGAAGTTGGGTAGTTTTTGGAGTGAGGAGTTTGGAGTGGAAGTAGTAGTTTGTAGTTAGGAGACTTGGCTGGAAGATGTTAGTTAGGAGTGTTAGTTGTAGTTTGGAGTCTATTATAAGTCGGGAACAACACCTCAACTCGACAACAAGGAATCAATGGAGTTAGTCTGAAACCAGCTCTGTTAAGAATCTTACAAGAGAAGACTAAGATAATAAATAAGAAAAAAGAAGTCTTCTATAAAACAGTTGAACAAGTTGTTCAAAATTGTTAAAATTAGTGTTCAAAGCAACATTGGTAACCTTGCATTTATATAAATTATACATTTGTTATATAATAAATAATGAAACACACTATAATAGAATCTAAAAACTATTAAAGACAACTCTTTGGTAATGCCAAAAGTATCCAAAAATATATTAGTTATAATAACTTCTGTAACAAGTATGGACATTTAACAGTTGAAATATATTTTATCTTCATGTTTTAATAAATTAAAAATGTATTGTCTATCTATTTCAAGTAATAACAAACATAACTTTGTGTGTATTTCAGAAACATACTCTGACTTCATAATTTCTTCCTAGTACACTTTTCAAAAGAACCCATGACCTGAGAAAATATATAAATTTAAAGGAGTACAATGTGATACCTAAAAAAGGTTAATCTAATTTGAATAATAAACATAGCGGGAAATCGTTTAGAATTAAATTGGGAAGGGGAAAACATAAGTCAAAAACATGACTCACATTGTAATTTAAAACAAAGAAAATTAAATTAACATAGATTTCCAAACACAAATAAATAATAATGTATAGAATTTAAGAAATATTCAATAATAAATAAATTTAAAATGTTGTGTGTATAAATATATAGATGAAGGATTTGTAGAGTAGGACTGTTGAACGGTATATGCAATGAGTTGCGAGAAATTTTATCACGGGCGTCAGCGGGAATTGTAGGACAGTCCTTGTTGTCACGACTGTGAACCTTTGAGGAGGAAATGAACTTTTCACCATGCGTTCATTAGTTTTAGAGGGAGATCTGATGGAATAGGATGTGTTTAGAATGTAAAGAAACTTTTATAAAAATGTAGTTCAAATAGTAAAAAACAATCTATGTAGAGGGTTTAAGGTGATCAGTAGTATTTTGTGCATAAACTTTTAATAAAAAATGTAATGAAAACGTATCTCAGTCTCAGTGGAACATTTATGGTGAACAGACGTGTTCTCTGGTCAAAGAGATTTTAATAAAAATGTAGTGAAACGTTATAAATAGTTTTAAGGTCAATAATCTTGATATAATAGTAATTATACAAAACTAAAAAACGTGAACTATTGATTTAAAAGGTGAACTCTGTAAAATGTGGAAAAAAAAAAAATTTTTGCACGTGGTCGAGATGGTTGGACCGTTTGAATCGCGAGTTCGAGTTATGAACTAAGTTATAAAGGTGTTTAAGTGGAACAATAAACTATAATACAAACAGTTATTTGACATGTGATTAACAATAAACTTTGAATAGCGGTAAACTGAACAGACCATGTTCATGTCGGAACTGAGAACAAAAGGGGAGCTTGCCAAGCTACAAGAACACATTTCTGGAATGCAAGATGTATCAACGAGGAATTGTGCTTCTAAATAATAAAACGTGACTGGTATACACGTTAAGACTTCTCTTATAAATAAACTTATTTTAAAATAATGAAATAACATGTGAATTTTTAATTATATATTTAAATTGAAAGGTTGAAGCATAGTAATTTGAGACTTTGGTCTATAATATAAAAAACGAGAGTGGTATAACAAAATTTTCTTCTTTTTAATAATTAAAATATTGAGAGTTAATCTAATTTGAAAAATAAAATAATTAATTAAAGTAAATTCAAATAAGTAACGTTAAAGAAATTTCAACCATTTAAACTCACTTTGATAAATTAGAAATTGTTAAGATGCCTTAAGCTAAGACTATGAAAATTAAAATTAATTACAGATAACTGATAAAAATTTATGTGAATGTACTAATCTTTATTTTCAATAAACCATGTTAAGTTTCAGCACAAACAGGATTTCTTTATTTCACCAGAAACACCACTGAAAAGTACACTTTTAAAAGGACTTGCGACCCAGGGGTATTTTTAACGATTTATTAACTAACTTCATTTTTTCAAAATTGGTAAGCTAATGCTTCCTGGTGCCCATAAGCTGAGCAAATTAATTAAATATTATTATTTTTAAATTGAATAAAATAAAATAAATAACAAAACACTATTTTTAAATTACCACAAGTCTCAGAAATTTGTCGGGGCCCATTTTCACTTTTAAAATAAAGACAAATAAAATAAAATAATAATAAGTAATGGTCATATTTGGGTAAATGCAAATATACAGAGAATCCTAACATGAGTTTTGTTAATTAGAGTCATAAAGTTGTAATGAATAAATAAATGAGCGTGTCAGCTTTGACCATAAAAAATAGTTATAATTGCTCTTACGCCTGTGGAGAAAGATATTTTTTGTGCTTCTCTTTTTCTGTAAATTCTTTGACAACAAATTGATCAAAATATATTGTTTTCTAAATAATTAAAAAGTTCCTTTTTTCACTATATATAAATATATTTCTAATATGTAAAACATAAATTTTTATTACATTATTTTATAACATTATTTTTTATTACTAAAATATATTCACATATTTTATATGTTTCAAATGGAAGGAGATTTAAAATATTACTCACTTCTCATAATAAATTATAACAATTAAAAATAATAAGAAGTTGCGGCAAACGTGGGCCCAGGATATTTGATATGACCAAACGTTTGAACTGCTTATGATTCCGGGGGGAGGGTTTAGTTAAACGTGCTAGGACTTAACTATTAAATATATTGGAATGTTAATTAACCATTAGTCTCAAGCCCACCTAATCACTTTGTTCACAGCCAGCTTATGATAAGGTTGAATTTACTAATTAAACTAACTTATTAATCACTACAGTTGGTTAACTTATCGGTTACAACTTACGGTTGGGATAAGGCGTGATGGAAGAATTACGTTAACCCTTTTAGGTCATAATAATTCTTACTGAATTTAGTCGGATGACCTACTAATGACTGACTACGTAACACCCGAGGGTCAATTAACGGGAGGGTCAATTGACTCCACAATTAACGGTTTAGGCAGCCATTTAGGTTTATTACCAAAAGGTTAAAAAACAACGCGTAACTCACGTCTGCTTCTTAGGCTCACTCGTGAACAACTGTGGGGTCTTGCCTACAATGCACGCGCATCGCATATCTTTAAGTCATTGCGCATATGTGGATATGTTGTGTCGGGGCGATACGAAAAAGGATCCCCATATTCCCGTGGAATCACCACAAAGTTAAATTACAAAATGTAATAAATATAAAAGTTTAAGCTACTATGGTATGAATTTAGGAACTGTGGATGAGGGCATGAATCCAAGGCTAAGAAAGATTAGGACAGTAGCGATCAGAAAGTTCTTATATTTTTAGAAATGTCTAAAATTGTGATATGCCAAAGTACTGATTATACATAAAAAATGTACACAAAGAAAATCAAGGTCAGTAAAAAGTTCACAAATTTATGAAAATATAAAACTACATACTGATAGTTGAAAAAATAATTCAATGTAATAAAAACAAAACAAATAGAATGTAATATTTTACATTTTTTAATTTGAATCTAGCGCAAGGCGCAAGAATCTTTGAACTTGAATGTAATTGGTCCAAATAAAAAAAGAAGAATGGGAGAACTGTTAAAAAAATAGTTCGTCTAATTACTTTCAATAACAAAAGGAAACAAAATTTGAAAACAAATTGAATGATAAAAAATAGTCAGAGAAATATATCGTGTGTATTAATGTCATTAGAATTAGTGTAAACCTAATCATTAAGAAATGAAACGTAAGTGTTTTGTGGACAAGGGAAGATGCCTGTTGTCAGGCAAGGCGGAAGGGTTTTTGTTAGCGTCAGTTTAGTCTCAAGACAGTGCTTAGAGCTGTAGGATGTTGTTAGATTTTGAGCTGTTCCTAAAAGGAACAATAGAAACCAATAATAATGTGAAAATGGAAGGTACAATAATTTAATAAGGACAATTACGAGTTGTTTCGTTACAGAACGTAGTTAGTAGAACGGAGTGTATAAAACAGTTATTAACCCCTTAAGTGTTTATGTCGGTTTAAGCCGACGCTACAAATATCGATAAAAAGTGCCGCTGTCGGCTAAAGCCGACGCTCTTAACTTGCCCTATTCTATTTCGTTCTCTGTCGAAATATTACGTTGTAGTTGCTAGTATTGCCGCTAGATAGTGTTGGCATGCTCTCTAGAGCATAACTTATAAAACTACCGCTTTATTTTTGTTCTCTTTGGATCCGCCGTGAAATTATATTTACAAGGAGTCGCAATACCAGTGCAGCGAATGTGATGTTGGGCTGTGTGCTGCCCCATGTTTTAAAATATATCACACCCAAAAAAATTACTAAACATTAGTAAGAAACTGTAAACAATCTTTATTGTCTGTACTTTTATTTTTAACAATGGTTTTATACATTTTACTTTTTTTTAATTGTTAGGTAAATGTGTTTTTAATGTATTTGCAGAAAATTTTTAAATTATATTAAACATGACATTTATACTTTTGATGTTGCTTATATTTTCTTTTAATGCCTATTTTTTAACTTCCAAGTTAACAAACATTAAAATAATCAAATAAAAAAAATAGGCATTTTTGGGTTGATTTAGGCAAAAAAAATAAAACACTTAAGGGGTTAAAGAATTACAAACGATAGTTTCTTTGTACAAACGAATGATATGTACCCATGTGCTTTTTGCATTAGCTTGCAGTTTCAATCTAAAGGCTTGAGTTTAGAAAAGAGTGTTTTTAAGACTATAGATCAAATTAATAATGATCAAAGTATTAATCTAAAATGTGAACTTTTATAAATATGGTGAGAACAATGGCTTGCACATATCCGATAAAAAGTTAGATGATCGAATCGGGAAATATAGACTAAACCGTAATGTGTTAATAGAGAACAGTTTAAGTTAAAACGCTAATAGATATTTGTTATTTGAATAATAGAAAATGAACTTTGTAAAACAGGAAGGCGAATTAAGAACGTCAATTTCTGAACTAAGGGACAGAAACAACTTCCACGAGGCTGCAGGACATTTCAAGATAATGTCTTCAAGATAATGTGCTTTTAAAATAGAAGAAACATGATTGGTATCGACGTCAAAAACTCTTATTCTAAAATCATGTTTGTATCTGATATGATTTAAATATTTTAATGTTAAGTATAAGTTTTGATTTAACAACTTCAGTTATAATATATGAGACTATGTCTTATGTTGTAAAGTATAAAGATATTTAAATAAAGTCTCTTTGTAATAAATAATTTATTGAAACTTGATCTATTTTCAACGAATAAAATTCTTATTTACATAAATTCATTTAAATAAACTAAAAATCTATTCAATTTCAGAGTTGCAACTAAAAGTAAATTAAATAATTAAATTCAATTTGATTTTTTAAATTATTATTATCATTTGAATGATTCAACAATTGTTAGGATGTACTAAGTTAAGATTTTGCATATGAATGCTAAAATTTTGTATATGTTTACAATGTGAATGTGTTTAATAAATATTATGTGCTATTTCAGAACAAAAAAGGTCTTCTATGCTTTATTCTAATATCCTACTAAGTACACTGATAAAGAACTTGCGACCCTAGAGAATTTTAACTTAAAATCTATAAACTTTGAAATAAAATTTTATTTTTTATATTTATATTGTATTTTATTTTTGTAATTAACTAATTACAATGACGCCCAACTTGTAACAGCACTTAGCTGCCTTTTTTAGTAAAATCAAACCTCTTATTATTATTCAATTATCACAATTGTCGCACCAACTTTGGGGCAATTTGTTTGTATCTAGGAATTTTTTTATATATAAACAAAAGGTTGAAAACAGTGGGATATTAGATGGAAGTCTAGAGTTTTTGCAAGGTTAGAGCATTATAAGTATATGAATATGAGTAATAAGGATAATTCTTTTTCAAATTTTTAAAACACTGACAATAATAATAGTTTAAAATAATTAATTTAAAGTTTAAATAGAAATATAAACAAAATCAAAATGAAAAATATAAAAAATAACCATTCAATAAGCGAAGACTAGAAGAAAATGCAAAGTATAATGAATAATAATCAAATAAGTGAAGATGAGAAGATAATGCAAATATTAAAATTGATGATGTGTAAAATAGATAATATAATAAAGGGGATAAAACAAAGTAGAGTAGATATAATTAAAAATATGGATAAATTAATATGGATAATTAATTAATTTGAAAATACGAATAAACTTTTTGAAAATATGGATAAACATTTTGAAAATATGAATAAACATTTTGAACAAAATAGCTTAAAGTTAGATAATATAGTTAAGAAAATTGAACAAAATACAGTAGAACTAAGACAAGATAAATTAGATATGAAAGTAGAGTTAAAACAAGATATTGTAAAGTTAGGACAAGGTTTAACTAAAGTAATTAAAGAGGGTTATAAGGAAATGGGAGATAGCCTATCAGAAAAATGAGATCAATTTCAGGAAAAAACATATGTTAAGTTTGATAAATTGCAAGAAAGAAGGAGTTATGTGTGTGTGAATGACTGTGCTATGGAAATTTTTTAGTAAAATCAAACCTCTTATTATTATTATTCAATTATCACAAGAATAAGTAGGGAAAGTAGAATGTGCTAACAAATTTTAGTATGAATACGGTTTTTTGAATAAATAAATTTAAGTATATCTAGGAATACAAAATTTGATAAGCTTAAATATATTATAAGTTTGACATAATATAAGTTGTGAAATTATACCTGTCAAAATATAAAATATACAAATTATAATATGAGAACCAACAACAATTTTGAAAGTGCAGTGGCGGTATAACTAATGATTAGAAAATACAAAAATATTTACAAAATATACAATAATACTTATATTAATTATACATAAAATAAAGAATATGAATGCTTAAAGAGTTTATAAAAGTATATATTTACAGACAATAAACATACATAAAATAAAGGCCACCAAAAAAGTTCTTATTTGGAAACTCTAAAATTATTATTTGTGAAAAGCTAAGTTAGTTCTTGATCACTGAGGAAAGGGGATTGTAACATTATTATATTATTAGGTTACAGAGATGCATACATAGGAATTAGCATATTAAATAGAACTTTTAGTTTAGTAAACTGGCATTCATCCAAATTTTAATTTTAAGAAAGAGAACATTATTACTTATCCTGAGGGATTTTTGCAAAATGCATCTTGATACCAATCAACACATTGTAAAGTGGGTATTAATATAATTATGATCCATTCACTTGAAATTAGTAACGCATATGAAAACCAAATGAAATAAAACACAATAAAAATTTTACTAATGACACTACCTGGTGAAAGAGATTCATGAACTGCTTTCCCATGAGATACTGAGTTTGGTGGTGGACATAACACTTCAGTACAATTTGGAGCCATACTATCTTGTCGCCATTGGCCTGTGTCTTCACATACCCATTTTCCTGGAGTGTTAATAAATTTAAAACCACTTTCACAAGAAAATGTAATTTCAGTGCCTATTGAGAATAGTGGACTTGAAGTATTGACTTTTTTAGTAAGTACAACTAATGCTGTGTGTGGATTCCTAAGAGGAGAAAACCACATTAATTATTAAAACATCATGTGAATAGTTTTTACTCATTTCATAACTTTCAGTACATACCTTTGTAATTAACCCTTCGTACGCTACCATGAAAAGAGTAAAAAATCACTCTAACGCTTAGTTAGGTGAAAAATTTAAAAAATATTATTTGTTAAAGTTTTATTTATTTTTTTAGTTCTATAGGTTTGTTACCCCTGAAAAACAAATATGATTAAATTCAAAATGTACGGTACTATAAAAATAGTATAAATTGATAGTGAGTATCAACTGTTCAGTGTTCACTGCCAGCCAGCGAAAATATCTGCTTCCAGCGTACAAAGGGCAACTGAATGCGCACGCACGCGACAAAACAAAGGCTTCTCTTGTTTGTCAACAGCTGTGCTGCATCATACAGCCAACAACACGTCATCTGACTACTCAAGGAACATTGTCAAGCATTCTGTCGGTGTTTTGGTGAACTAAAATAAATAAAAACCTTCCTAACGGCCAAGAGCGGAATATTCCGCTTAAAAACCCGTAGGTTTATATACGAGTGGCGGAATATTCCGCTTATCGCGTACGAAGGGTTAATAGCTTGTTTTATTTAAAGTGTATTTGAAAACTAAAGACCATTTACTGTTGCTGAAAGATAAATTTCAGAGAAAAAAAAATCATAAGGTTCATAAAGATTTAAATTAAATATCTCTCTCTCTCCCTCCCTCTCTCTCCCTCTCTCTCTCTCTCCCTCCCTCTCTCTCCCCCTCTCTCTCTCCCCCTCTCTCTCTCTCTCACTCCCCCCTCTCTCTCTTTCTCTCTCTCTCTCTCTCTCCCCCTCTCTCCCTCCCTCTCTCCCTCAATTATATATCTCTAAATGATCAAAATCTTATGTTTGCTAAACTAAGGATTAATTTTTATGTATTCCTTATGAGTAAAAACCAATTTATTAAAAAAATAATTTCTTCCGTAAAAATTTGTCGAATGACTTCACTGTGTAGCTTTTAAAAGTAGAAATTTCTCTCTCTAACAACATAATTCAAAAACGTGTTGGTTTTAGACTAATGTGATTGTTGTAGACAATCACCAAAAATTCTATTTTTAGTTTTTTGTTGATAAAAAAAAAAACTTGGTTATCCTTTGACTTACAGAAAAAGTATAAAAACTATTTCGTTTGTCATTAGGAAAGAAAAATATTTTGTCTCTTGTAAGTTTTTTGTAAAGTAAAAGGTTTTTGAGATATATTTTGTTATAGAATTTAAATGGCCTCCATTTTGAAAATTGTGAAAATAAAGTCTTGGTGTTTGGTATACTTGTAAAACGTAACATACAAAATACTTGCACTAAGTTTTTTATTGGTTGATGTATATAATCGGAAATTGTATATACCTACAAATTACAATTCATAAAAACAAGGAACAGAGAACAAAATAATTTACACATACATTTCATACAAGATGTCCGGAACAGTATTAAACCATTATGGTAAAACATTTATGACTAAAGCAATAGTGGATAAATTACTTGGAGTTTTCAATATATTTCTTCAAAATAATAAAATAATATTACCATATACCTTAATTATTAATTTTATAAAATCTATATTTTAAAACTTCACATGAAATAAGCAAGACTTGTAGCAACTTCATTCAACAAATAAAATAAAATACAATTTTCCACTAAACACTTTATTTGTTACAGACAATAACATTTCAATGATTGAGTCAATATCTCCAGTTGTTACATGTACACAAACTTATAATGAAGGTTTCATGTAACAACTGGAGATGATGACTTAGTCATTGAAATGTCATCTTGAACAAATAAAATGTTTATTGTGGAAAAATGTGTTTTATTTCATTTTTTGAATTTAGAACTTCTAACATATCTTACATTTTAGGTAAAGAACAGACAATTGGAAGGCAAGATGGTGACTTTTTATCCCAAGTACCATTTTGTAAACAAGTAAGCACATGGCTACCATGTAGTTCATATCCATGTGAGCATTCAAACTCCATTTTGTGGTTAGTTTGTGTATTATCAACTAATGTCCACATGGTCCCATGCTGTGGCCAGGTTAAGTCAGGGCAATTACCACCTGAAATCAATAACAGTTTAGTAATATGTGTTTTTAAAATAAATAATTTAATTACATGGAGTTAAAATTGACTGACTATTTTCTAAGACTGTCAATTTCCTAAACTATTGTAGTTAGTATTAACTAATCCCTTCTGAGATTTAATGAGAAAACAAAATATGTGTTATGTTTGATCTTTAGAATTACTTAATAAAAAAATCATCCTTGTTTTAAACAGCTGACATATAAAACTTTAGGAAAGAATCCACCTTCTGTTACTTCAAATCATTTACATTTATATAATGATTTCATATTAATTATATCATTGTACTGAAAGTCTTGTATCAAATGCACATTCAAATAGATTAGCTTTTAACACATGCAGGAGCCAATAATTGGAAATTAATTTGAATTGTTTGGCTTGATTAGTATCTTCAAACAATATTTATTTTAACACGTTGACAAACATAACTGTTATTAAGACAGTCAAAAAGATCCCTTCCCATATCAACACTGCTTTTACTAATAAAGTGATAAAGTATGACTGCTGTATCAACCACGACCTGACTGGTCCTCAGAATTACAGTTTGATTTCTCTGGATATAGTTGGCCAATTCCATGAAAATTTTTATAGAGATGATCTATTTTATACAACAAGGGATCGTTAAGACACAAAAAAGATACAACTGCTATAGTAGTCAAGTCCCTTTTACTCATAGACATTTTCTGCTGATAGAACATGACTACTATAGCAGTTATTTTGACTTGTTTACAAAACTTTTATTATTGTAACTATTTCCTCACCCCATATTTTTATATGGACAGTAGAAATAAAATTATAAACATGCAATTGTAAAGCATGTTTATTAAAATAATTTACAATGTATTAAATAAGTAAACAATGTTCTAAAAAGTAAAGTTCAATGTAGCGAAACGCTACCCCTTCGTATCGTTATGCTAAATTGTTGTGCATATGAAAATATAATTGTATTCAATTGTAACATCTAATCTTGTAAATAAATGACGCATAGAAGAGAGAGTGAGAAACACTGAACTACCCAAGGCCGTGCAGAGTGGGGAGGCATGCGCACGTAACCCCAGGTGAGCTATAAATACGAGCAGTATCGGCTTCAAATTCATTCTGCTTATCAGTGTCACCTACAACACTCCTCTCTCTCTCTCTCTCTCTCTCTCTCTCTCTCTCTCGCTGCTCTTGTTACCTAAATTCACTTGTTTTCTATATTGTTCCTAACTGTCATTCCTACGGTGGTCTGTCGGCTGATCCTGACAGCATGGATACCCTGATCGTTGTCTGAGGGCTGATACCGTCGGGACGAGCATGTTACCTCCATGGTCTGTCAGTAGATCCCGGCAGCACGAACATTCCAAACCTCTGAGTAAACTTTGATAGTTTGACAATTTGTGGACTTAGGGGGTGTCGAAATATCAAAATGCCGAACTATAGGGAGTGTATTGGACATATACGAATAATATAGGGAGCATTAAAAACAGGAGTATTATAAGAAAATTGCACAAATTTAAATAATACTTTAACATTAAACAAAAGTAAAAGTACAGTAGAGTCACGGTTATCCGAGCCCCGACTAACGGAGTTCCGGGTTAACAGAGGTACTCATAAAAAAAGTTTGGAAGTTCGGTTTGTAAAAATAGAAACTGAGCACATTTTAACTGATTTGAATCCGAGTATTACAGAATTACCAAAAAATCATATTTAACTCTCAATTTTCATGCATTAAACTTCATTGATTTATTTATAGCTACCTGAAATAAAAATATTATATATCACACAGGAAAAATGCTGCAGTTGTGAAGGTCATTTCATACGTTTGTGTACAAAGTAGTTTTGTTCATAGAAAACTGTTGTCTTCAATTCTTGGAAATTGGGTTTTGTTTCCTTACTAAGAACATTCACACAAATAAAGCCCCAGCCCTCATCTAAAAAATACTTTACAAACCAATGACATTACTGAGAACGTTTCATTTACACAAATAAAGCCCCATCCCTCATCAAAAAATACTGTACAAGCCAATGAGAAACACCTATGTTGTGACATCTGTCAATCAACTATACATGTTTATCCTAATGCGTTGTTTGCCTGCTAATATTTTTAGTCTGTATTAAACTTTGCAAGTGAGATTGTCATTATGAGTGGAAAACGATACTATATGTGTATTCAATTTCTTTCATTTGAGAACATTATCTAACCTTTCTTGTTAATTTAACCCTGGAAGTAGCAGATTGCTCAAATAGCACGCTTTGCGACGTGTCTGGACAGGTTCCCGTGTTAAAGTATACAGATTGTCGAAGTATTAAGAGTCTACTACTTAAGGATTGAGGTTAACTGTACCTCTATCCTTAATCTAAAACCAAACCAGCTCCAACAATTTGTTACCATACCAGACAGCACTATGTCGCAAGATCAATCAGCAGGAAAGCCGCAGATCCAGTTGCAGCGGTCAACTTTCCAGCACGCATACCGCCATTCTGGGAAGAAGACCCAACACTATGGCTCATCCAAGTGGAAGCCGTATTTACTACCAATAGGATATATGCGGAGGACAGGTGATTCCAACTCATCATCAGCCAGCTGTCCTACAAGATCCTCAGGCAAGTGGCTGACTTAGCAAGACAACCTGTAGATCAACCTTATACTACATTGAAGGAGAGGTTGACCACTACCTTCAGCCAGAGTCAAGAACATCATATCCTACGTTTGTTGGAAGGGAAACAGGAGACTTGAGACTTTCTCAAATCTTATGCAAGATGCAAACCCTAGCGAGCAACATTGTGACCAACAAAATCCAGAAAACAATCTGGCTTAGGGCCCTACCAGGTCACACAAAAGGATCTTAAATGACTCACAGCAGTAGCTGACAAAATCCTTGAAGTCAGCACAGTCAGCAAAGTCTCTGCAAGCTCCAGCAAAGTCGCTAGCACCTCGTTCGACGATCTCATATGTGAAGTACATAGATTACGAAGCGATATGGCTAAGATGACCAGGAGAGTATCATGTGGGAAACTCCAAGGCTGCGCTCAGCCTCACCGAAATGAAGTAAAAGCCCTGCAATCAAAGCATTATGTTTTTACCACAGGATGTTTGGTGCGCAAGCCAGGAAATACCAGACACCTTGTTCTTGGAAGCAAGACAAGAAACACCCAGAGGAGTTAAACTAGACGCTTTTTTTTACTGACCGTCAGACAGTGGGAGGATTTCTCATAGACACTGGTGCAGCCATAACATCTTATCAAATCGCAACAATATTAGCCGTCAATCAACAGAGTAGTATTTCTTACATGCTGCCAATGGGACACGAATAGATATACCACCGATCAACCAAGATCCAGAGGATATTTATTCTGCAGAGTATTTAGTAGGTCATTACTTTATCAAGGGATCACCAATTGATAACTCCCATTGAGGATCCTCCATATGTTCCAACAGTGATCAGCAGCACTATAATAGACTACATGACAACTCCGAAGAAGCCACAAGTCAGGACCAGCAGCCAAACACTGGCAAGGTGGAAATTGCTTACTTCAGAACTACACTACATAGACCACAAGGACACACTCAGCTCAGCACGTGACAAGTCAACACAAACAACTAGCTTCAACTATGGCGGAGGTATGTATCAACACGCTACTCCTTCGTATCGTTACAATAAATTGTTGTGCATATGTAAATATAATTGTATTCCATTATAAAACCTTAATCTTGTAAATAAATAATCTTGCAGAGAGAGTGAGAAACACTGAATTACCCAAGGCCGTGCAGAGTGTGAAGGCATGTGCATGTAACCCCAGGTGGCCTATAAATACAAGCTTCAAAATCATTCTGTTTAACAGAGTCATCTACAACCACTCCTCTCTGTCTCTCTCTGTCTCTCTCTCTCTCTCTCTCTCTCTCTCTCTCTCTCTCTCTCTCTCTCTCTCTCTCTCTCTCTCTCTCTCTCTCTCTCTCTCTCTCTCTCTCTCTCTCTCTCCCCCTGTTCTTGTTACCTAAATGCACTTGTTTTTTTTAATGTTCCTAACTGTCTTTCCTAACGTGGTCTGTTGGCTGATCCCGACAGCACGGATACCCCATTCGTTGTCTAAGGGCTGATCCCCTTGGACGAACTCCTTTCTAATTCCTACCACGTCTTTCCTACTGAATACGGATATTGTCGAAGCCCTTACTCATTTTGTTGTTATTGTTGTTGTTAATTCTGAGTCCCATTTTCCGAAAAAAATTTCTCGCAAAGAACAGGGCTTTGTTCATAGTCCCTACATCTGTAACTCGTCTCTTCTTTATTTTGGATATATAGCAATGTCGACATCTCATAAAGTAAGTATTCCTCTTCTAATGTTTAGAAGGAGTTTTATCCATGTAGTGACCAGGACGTTCTTCATTATTTCCTTGTGTCAGAGCTGTATCTCCATGATATGAAGTTGAGTGGGCTATATCAAGTCTTTTCCATGTGTGATGTTTTGATGAAAACATATAAGTTTCTTTATCAGATTGTCTCTGAATTCTAGAAAATATTTAGTGAATTGATAGTGTTTCCTGTAAAATTGAAACTGTTGTTGGCAGCTACATCCAAAAATGGAACATCACTTTTTTGTATAATAGTACAGTTTTTCTTAAACATGAATAGTATGATACCATTTGGTCAGATCTGTCACTGCTTGACATAAATTCATTACATTTACAAATCTCTTCTGGCTTCATCATGTCCTTAACAAATCTGTTACTAACAACCATTTTAGGTTTTAACTGGTTGTTATGTCCGTTCTTCGCACAGGTTGAACTAAAGTTTTCTATTACCTTAGATAATAGTGCACACTATTAATCTACAAACTCGTAGAACTGCAGCCATGTCACTTTGCTTTGAAATATTACATAAAGGAAACTCATTGTGATTGAGGTTCAATGGAAGTTTAAAGGTAGAGTGGGCTGTTATACCTCCTTCCAAAAGTGTGGCTGCAATCCCAGATAAAGCAACAGCAACTGCAATATTCTTCTCTGATCTGACTTTGACGAGTAGTAAGTTTAGGAGGAAGGTTTTCCCAGTTCCTCCGGGTGCGCCAAGAAAGAATAATTTACCAGTGTTGGAAGTTATTGATGAATTAACTATCTTGTACACAGCTCTTTGGTCATCATTCAGTTTCCTTGCATTTGTTTTCAATGTGTTTTCAAGTTCTGCAGTGTCATAAGCCAGCTCACAGGCGTAGTCTCTTTTGATGTAGTTTAATACATTACCAGACACCTGAGGCAGATCGTAGTTATTAAGACATTGGCCGCCCATTGAAAGGACTAAGTCCTCAATAAGTGTCAAACAATGATTACTTATAAGTCCAGTAAGGTGCTGTACGTTTATGCCTTCACACTCCTTCTCCATTTGACGTCTTAAGTAGTCAGATAAACTCTCTTGGTGCTTTTGCCAAAGAAGGACAGGGTTCGAAACCTGGCAAAATACAATCATCATGGCGTAGAGCAGACGGATCTTACTCATAGATTCTGAGAGAGCTGCTTCTTCAAACGTGTGGTGGCAGTGTATGTCATCCTCGAGCAGACCAAGCGTGCTGTAAGCAGCCTTATAGGTTGGATGCACTGTATCCCCAACAGTCTTAAGATATTCAAATGATGTTGGCTCACTTACTTCATGTAATAAAAGCTGTAGGTAGTAGTACTCAACATTGTTTGGGTAAACTGTGTATGTTCTGCTCAAAACATGGTATTTTTTTTCCCTATTTGGCCTGGGACAGGAACTCCTTGCTTTCGTCTTACAAACTTGTTTGATTTCCAGACATAGTATGCTGGGACTTCATATTGATTAAGTAATATATATGTGCCTCCAATACTTGGGAAAAGTCGGCACTACCCCCTCTGTAATCCTTAAAATTTTAACTTTAACTTGTATACCAAAGAAATGGTTGTTTTAAGATTTGAAAAATGAAAATAAACCGGGAGTTATATAATTGGTCTATAGAGAAGACCACATGAGTCAAATGAATGACTGGAAAATAAATATTAAATCAAGGGTAATAAAAATTCAATATAGATTTCCAAAATATTAATTTGAAGTATAAAATGTTAGTTGTAAGTTGTAATAAATGTTTAAGTGATATATTGTGTTGTGATAACAGACAGAACCTGTTGCCATATAAATGACTTAAGTAGTGTCCATGGTGCAAAGTATGTGAACAGTTTTTTAGCTGACTTTGCACATTTGAAAGGACGCTTATTTGTAGGATCTAAAAAAGCAAGCATGCGGGGAGTCAGTTGAAAGGTGGCATCTGACGTTGTCAGACGTATTTTCTGAATAGAAGAAATTTTTGGACAATGTAGTGTAAATGTTTTAACAGTCTTACAGCGGCGTCTGACTTGATCGGACACAATTGTGTATAAAAAACATTTTAAATATTTTAGAAGCAGTCTAAAGGGAATATTCAATGTAGTAAGACGTATTTTCTGTTAGAAGAAATTTTAGAACGATGTAGTGTAAATGTTTTAAACAGTCTCAAGGTGGCATCTAACTTTGTCAGATGCATTTTTTGTTTAAAGATATTTAAGGACAATGTAGTGTCATTATCTGAGTTGGTAACAAAGTGAATAAAAACGGACAGTTTGAAATTAATTGACTGTAGAGTGTGCAGGAAAGTGATGAACACTTTGAGTAGTACTGTGAATTTGAAAAGACAATTTGAGATCTTGGCACAATGAAATTGCACTTCAGGAACAGGAACGAGGGCTGCTTACCACAAAGGACATTCACCATGGAAATGACCACATGCGGTAACAAAAAATGAGAGATAAATTTATATAAATTTCTGTACATGAAAGGACCATTGATAAAAAGAAAATATGTTAAAATTTGTTTAAATGAATAGTTATAATGTAAGCAGTAATTGTAAAAAAGGATTTAATTTAACTTATAAATAAAATAATATAAATTTTTAATATATGAGAATAAGGAAGCTCAAAATAAGTATAATCAGTAAAAGTTGCAACTAATTAAAGTAGAATCATTAAAATGAACTTTGGTCTCTTCAAGACAGGATAATTTTAAATTTATGATATAAATAATTTCAGATAATATAATAAAGAATGTACCATGAATATATATGCATAACCATAATAAATAACCATGTTCAGTTTCAGCACAACAAATAAAGATTCTTTATTTACGAAAAATCACTTAAAAGTACACTTTTAAAAGTATCTACGACCCCGAGAATTTTTTATGTAATAATAATTAACTTTTAACTTTTCAAAATTGGTAAGCTACTGCTACCTGGCGCCCATAAGATGAGCAATTTTTTTTTTTTTTAAATATTTTTTTAATGTTAAATAGCGTCAATTTAAGAATAAATTCAGATCAATATTATTTTTTAAACCCTTCATTCTTAATATTTACACCTCTCCGATATTAAGATTTCTTGTGTAATATTATGAACTAGTAATAAGGAAAAACTGAAATAGACAGATATTTTAATAATTATTGAGTAGCTGTGAGCAACATAAACTAGAATCTTGATTCATCTATATATATATATATATATATATATATACTTTTTTTTAAATATGTAAAGTGATTGAGAAAATACAAATTAGTAACAGAAGGATAAGACAATTTATTATATAAACTCTAAATAATTTGTAGATACACATACCTATGTATGGACATATTTTAATTTAGGACATTTATGAGCTATATAATTTTCAGTTTTTCTTGTCTTTTAAATATTATTATTGGTTAATCTTTGTCTATTAGAATTTAATGTATACTTAATTTTGTTTCTTTGATTTTAAAATAAAAGAACCCCAATTTGTTATATGTATTCTTTTGTATTCATTTGCAATTGTACTTCAATTAGTTTGAATTTTCATCCATATTTGATAATAACCACAACTCTTTATAACATACTCTTCAGACACACTGAGGCCCAACACAGACAACATTGTTTACTTTCCTTGGAAATATAAGCTGGCTCAGCGGGCTGATAACATCAGATTGGTTTCAACTGCACTCAACCTTCAAGAAATGTTTTCTCAATGTTTCAATGATAAATTCGTAACCAATAAACCTTATAGTAACCATTAATACTTATATATAATGATGGTATATAAGTATATATATATATATATATATATATATATATATATATATATATATATATATATATATATAAGTATGTAAATATATAAAAAAATAATAATAAAGTTACAAAATACATGTTACTTTTGACTACTTTAGCAGTCAAGTCTCTACACATGTATTATTTATTTGACTGATAAAGCAGTCATACTTAGAAAAATGTGTCTTCTGTAATACCGGTAATTGAAAAATATAACTGAGGGGGTAAACTACTTTATACATTAAAAGCCACACTGTTGGGCGACAATTGTAATAATTGAAAAATAACTGAAGGTTATTATAAGAAATTATTACTTTACTAATAATAAAAAATGAGTTTAAAGAAGCTATCTATAGTTAATTTTAAATATTGCTCAGTTGTTAGGGCGCCAGGTGGAATTAACTCACCAATTTTGAAAACAAACATGAATTTATGAATTATAAATATCTCGGGGTGGATTCTTTTTCAAAGTGTACTCCCAGTGATTAGATGGTTGTGAATGAGAAACTCTTGAGACTGAAATTTTAACATGAGTTTATTAAAATAATATTAATACTTGACATTTATCATCACAAAAATATCAAATAAATTGATTATAACTAACATCCTATCCAGATTAAATATTTTATTGCCTTAGAAGAAGGACTATTTTCAGAAAATTTGAATTTAACTTTATGTTGCAACTAGAAAAAATATTTAAGAAACAAAACAGATTAAAACATCAGTTTTTTAATATTTACTTTACTTTATCTTTAAATGAAATATGTCAATCGACATCTATTGTTTATTCATATGGAAAGTATATTTGTTCAAATATCAAATTATAAGATTGGAAACATGAAACATAATTATTACATTTTATATAATACATAGATTAAGTTTATTGTGCTATATAACACATTTTACCAGTCCGTTGTCACATTACACGTTGTGGTATATATAACATAGCAGTTGATGAATGTTCTTTATCCTGTCCGCAGTGAACGAGGTCCATAGATATCACTTCAATCACACTTATAAATGTTCGTGTTAAGAATGTCTATCAGCGTAATTAGTTCATTTTTTACACTTTATGAATGTTCATCATTCGACCATTTTAATATTGCCCGTGCGACCGTCTATTGTCCTAATTTGCAACACGCTATTTTTAAGAAACACTTTGTCTGTTCAAATCAGTCTAATCATTTTAACACACTCGAATGTACTGTTCAAATTACACTGCGTTTAGATTAGTTCGGTACAAGTTATTGTCTTATTACTTCACAAGCGAATCAAACTTTAGACTACACTAAGACTCTCTTAAAAACATCTTACAGCTCCAACCGCTGACTTAAGACTTTACTAAACACGTCTATCCATCTTTACTCCTCAATCCAGACTGAAAATTAAACACATTACATTTTTATTAAAACACCTCTATACCAACTCATATAGGTCTGACCTCATCAGGTCCCAAACTAAGACTGAAGAAAACGCATGGTGAATTTCTATATCCGGTTGGTCCAGGGGTTACAGATTTTTCTACACGGACTCTTACTCAAATCTCGCTGTGTTTGCGTAAATAACAAGTCACATCTCATCACGCACATTATTCAAATATGTTCCCTTGACAACAAGTCTTTTGTCTATATTTTTTATAACACACAACCTATTTAATTTATTTATTAATTACAGCTAATATTTATACACATTGTTATTTACTTTAGTTTGGAAATCTAGTTAATTTAATTTCCCTTACTTTAAATTATTATTACAAGTCATGTTTTCGACTCATTTTACCCCCTCCCAAATTAATTTTAAACGATTCCCAGTTACTTTTACTATTCAATTTAAATTAACACTTTTTTAGGTGTTACACTTCATATGATTGCTATTGTAGTTATGTCCAAAAAAAGTTAAATAAACAAACCTTATGTGTCGGTCAATGTGTTAAAACAAACCATTTAATAATAATTTACTTAACCACTATGGAGCCTAAACCTTTTTATTTAAATTTAATTTTTTCATAACACTTCTAGTTTGCAATTTAAAGCCTTATGAAAAGCCTATTTTGTAGAACCATGTGGTTAAATTTAAAAAGCAAAATTTCATTTACTAATGAAACATAAATATGATAGAAAATATAATTTATTTTGAACTGAAGATGAATTCTGTAATATAGAGTAAATATATAAGCTATAAATATTCATGAAATTGTATGACAAATTAATTCCAGGTAAGTTGAAATTTATGTTGAAGATGAATTTGAACACATTATCACATTACATTACATCACATTATATATTTTGAATTAAAGTTTTAATATCTTTGACAAAGGTTTTTACAAGAAGTTTGGATTATTAGGATTATTGATTATTCTAAGAAAAAAATATAAGGTTTTTTTTTAGAGAAGTTCAGTGAAATATTAAAAAAGGAAACAATAATATTAAAGAAAGTTGTAATTTATTTTGTTAAGTCTATAATTTGGTATAACATGGTTTATATCCTCAGATAGATTAAAATAGTTATATTTGTAGTTTATATTTATTTATAATATTATGGTTTAAAACCTAAGTAAATTATGTTTGGAGTTTTACTACTACAGTAGACTCCCGTAAGTTCGGCCTCGGTAAGTTCGGTCTCCGCTTAGTCCAGCCGGCTCTCTGAGCATGAGGTCATGCACTAGGCGCGCGCCAGCCAGACGCGACCTTAACTTGTTTATTACAGTATATTCTTTTACGCATCGATTTACAACACGATCCTTACACGCGCCATCCAGACGCGACCTTAACTTGTTTATTGTATTCTTTTCCTATAAGCATCGATTCACAATACGATCTTTACGCGTGCCAGCCAGACGCGACCTTAACTTGTTTATTACAGTATATTCTTTTCCTATACGCATCGATTCACAACATGATCCTTACGCGCGCCAGCCAGACGCGACCTAAACTTGTTTATTGTATTCATTTCCTATACGCATCGATTCACAACACGATCTTTACGCGCGCCAGCCAGATGCGACCTTAACTTGATTATTACAGTATATTCTTTTCCTATACGCATCGATTCACAACACAATCCTTACGCGCGCCAGCCAGACGTGACCTTAACTTGTTTATTGTAACTTTTCCTATACGCATCGATTCACAACACGATCCTTACAAACAATAAATAGGCATTTTTTTAGATAGGGATTGGTTAGTTCGGCCACTTTTAAGTTCGGCCTAGGGTGCAGTCCCGAGGTGGCCGAACTTACGGGAGTCTACTGTAATTACAACATTTATGGTGACCGTGACAGAATACAAACTAGGTTAACCATGGAAATGAATTATAAGTTTATAAAAAGGAAAGACACATTTATATAGGCAATTTACTAGAATAGGTAATAGATTGAAAAGTCTGAATAACAATTAGGCCTATAGAAGATGTTATTGGAGATGAACTTATTGAATGTTATAAACTTTTGACTGACAAACCAGAGAGGCTTTTCTGTTTAGATGAAAGGTTATGGGTCTGGTATTAATTAAGGAAGAAAATATGGAAGAATTTGGAAATAAATTTAACATAGTTGAAGGATATAGATAAAAATTATATTTCTACTAAGATTAAATGTGAGAAACTTATTAATGTAACAAATGTAAATATAAAATTTAGGTGAGGTAATAAATGAAATATTGTTGGTTCAGGTGAGTGCTTAGGTCTAAGTTTAAAACGAAATTTTAAACTGCCCAAACTAGAGTTAAAATGTTTTAATAGTAATGTCGAAAATTTAATAGGTTTTTAGGGTCAGTCTAAAAAAAATTAATGATGATAATTATATAGATAATGTAGAAAAATATTAGTATCTTTTGCAAGTGATGGTGTTTGGTTCAACAGCACTAGAATTAATAGAGAGTTATTTTCCGTCAGCAGTTAATTATTCAAAAGCCATAAATACACCTAAAAACCAGGTTTGTTTACGATGAATTCTTAATTAAAATTTATTTTAGAAATTGTTAAATTTGTTGCTACAGCAAGGCATAAATAATAAAACATTGCCTTATTACAACTTGTTTGATAAACTGGAAACAAAGCTAGAGGCTTTGGAAACTTTACTGGTAACATGTGATAAATGTGTATCATAACTTTTAGTTGAGATAGCTTTGCCGGAAGAAAAAAAAAAAAAAAACTTGGGAAAGATTTAGAACAATGTCTGTGAACCAGAATTCTGATAAATCTAATTCCTATATTTAACAGAATTTTAATAATGATTCTAAGAATTTTTTTCAGATGTTACTTGATTTTCTTCATTTAGAGGTAAGTGTTGAGGAAAGGGTTACTTTACCTAGATTGAATTTTACATCTACAGTGACCAAGCAGAGCACCGAGTAAGAATAACAGTTTGTTTTGTTAAAAAACGTATTTAAAAAAAGGGTTTATGTTTTTGTTGTCTAAAATTAGGGGACGATTCTAATAAGTGGAAGGTCTTTGTAAACTGTTCATATTGTGACAGAAAACATTATCTGGTTATCTGTCCAAAGTTATGTAATACAAAGGAATCAGACATTTGAAATTTAATTTTCTCGTCAGGGTAAAGAAACGTTGCTACAATCTATTTTAGTAAAAATTAATAATGGTGACAAGCTTGAATTTATTTGAGCCTTGACGGATTCTGGTTTACAAAGATAATACATGAAGAAAGATTGTATCCACAAATTATTCTAGAGCCAGTTAGTAAAGAACAATTATTATCCAGTTTTCTTGGAGAGCTAGAGACTAAGCAGACATGTCATAATTTATATAACATAACATTAAAAAGTATAGATGGTAGTTATATTGTAAATTTGTCTGTATTATACCAAGATAAAATACGTTCTTACATTCCAAAGATGAATGATACATCTTGTTTGTCTATCCAAAAAAAGAAAACATATTTTCATAGTTAGTTTGTTAACAAATACACTTGATACATCAAACTTAGGGAGATTGGATATAATTGGAATAAATGATCCAGCAGAGGTCAAGTCGAATGAAATAGTCGAGAAAGAAGTTATGAATAAATTTAAAGATTCTGTTTTTGATGAAGGAAGATATGAAATGAGCTTACCTTGGATTGAAGGTTATCAGCCATTGAAGTCAAATCTATCACGTATCAAAGACAGATTACGTTCAACAACAAAGAAGTGATTGGCAGTTGACTGATTTAAGGAACATTATGCAGTATTTCATGAATGGCTGAAACTTGGAATTATTGAAGAAACCGTGGACACAAAATCAGGTCCCTACTTTCCTCATCATGGTATATTTAAAGAAAAGAGAAACATAATCAAGGTAAGGCCTGTTTATGATGTCTCTACTAAGGACAGAAACAGATATTTCTTAAATGTTTGATTTTATAAAGGGAGTAACTTTATTCAGTTGATTTTATTATTAAGCTCAGAAAAAAAGCTGTAGTTGTTCGTTTGAATATAGAGAAAGCATTTTTTCAAATATCTCTTACACTAAATGACAGAGATTTTTTAAAGTTTATTTGGTGGGAAAATCAAAGTCTTTTGGTAGGAGCTGTTATTTGAAATTGATATTTATTTCTAAATTTATGGTTAACCTTTGTTAATTATATTTGGAGTTTTAAAACTATTCACATCAATTTACATCTATTTAGTTATTGCTTAAAAACTTCAAACAAATTAACTTTTGACTGCGTCCCTGTTTGTGATGATCATACAGTGTGCTGGAAAAGGAACTGGTGATTTCTGAGCATAAACTAAATGATTTCAGCCTGATTTATATCATTAATTGTATTATATGAAATATTTACATGTGATTTAATTTTTTTTAGAATTAAGATATTTTTTTGTAATAAAAGATACACACACACACAAATTAAATATTCCAATATAACAAGACTAAAGAAAAAGTATAGATAATGTTTCGGTTTCAAAATCCAGTTTTTGTCAAAAATATCTCTTCTGAAATCTCCAAAATAAAGTTTGATAATGTTTGTTACATTTTTAAAAAAAAGTGGTTATGTTCAGAACATAATAATAAAGTAAAAAATTGTAAATTTATTAATAACAATGTAAGTGCACTACAGTATGTCATAAAATATAAAGCAAGAATAAAGTACAGTTATAAATCAGAATACAAAACATAGGTTATTAAATTAATTCACTCAAACCTTGACATGAAGGCACTTCTCCAGACCATGTACCATCTTTTTGGCATTGTCGAGTAGCATCTCCTATTAAATGTAACCCACCATAACATTTATATTGGACAGTATCTTGATACAGATAGGATCGTCCCAACATCCACCCTGATGGGAAGTAACCAGGAAAACCACAACTTAAACCTATTGTACAAACAAGTTACAGTGTATTTTTTGTTTTTAAAATGTATAGCATACCTTATACAGTACTTCTTGTACAAAATATATTAATTTATTATTATCACTTTGTACTCACGTTTACAAACAGGAGGTGGAGCTTCCCAACTACCATGTACAAGGCATTTTAACTCGAGAATAGACTCATCATATCCTTTATACCACATGTTATACCCTGGTTCACATGTATACTTTACAACACTCCCCGAAGATGAGATGTTGACTTTGCTAAATGGAGTAACAGTTGGTGGCACACAACCTTGACACAATGGAGATTCATTCAACTAAAGCAAAAAAAGTACCTCTTTTAATAAAAAACTTTTAAACAAAGGTCATGTTGTTCACAATTGATGCACCCTATTCCAAAACTCACTCATCACACTTAAGTAAATTCTTTACAAACTAAAAAAAAAAAAAAAAAAAAACATTTCTTGACTCTAACTCTCATGTGTTTAAGGTTTTTGTTAGTTTTTCTAGTTAAATTTAATCTCTGGAACCTTCTGAACAGTTTTGTTTTACTGCCCATTCAGTCATTTGCTTGTAATAAGTTTACAAATTTACAATGAGTGAGTTTGGCATAACAACTGTAAAAAGTGAATTTAGTTATAACACTAATAAGCAGTGTTATTTTTGGAAGAATAACATTAGTTATTATTTTATTTATAACTTGTTGTAAACCTCACAAATTGTTAGTTTAGGTTATGTTAGATAAAATTAAAACACAATAACTTAAAAAAAACTTTGTATTAAACATAAAATTGGCATAGAAATTAGGCTTATATTATTTCAAGAGTCAGTGACATACAAATCTAAAATAAAATTATATTGTAATAGAACACAACCTAATCTAGGCTTAAAATTAATATTAGATTTATCATAGATCAGGTCACCATATTATGAGGTCACCACATTTAAATGAAATCAATTATTCTTTAACAATAAAGTCAAGTCCTTCTTCAACCACTTGTTCTGCACAATAACAATCATCTTTGTTATCTCCCGCATTGTCTTGGGTGTTGTCTTCAACTTATACGTTTTGCACTATTAGTACTTGATACTGATTAACAAGTTTTTAAACATTAAGTTATCACCATCAGGTCACTCATCCCCGAAGAGTTTTACACAAACAACTGAGCTACGTCATTTATTTTAGCCAACTTTACTCGGTTACCAGAAGACAAAATGCTTGGTTGCATTGGTAAAATGGATTTGTCGTTCTCCATCACCGGTTGTACACTGTGCAAAATTGTGGTGTCACTATTGTAGTTCATTTCCCCTTTCAAAAGTACATTAGTTTTGTTTGGTTTTGTGTGAAAATAAACCGTTTTGAAAGAGAAAATTTGAAATGCTACATAACAACATTCTTAAGGAACTCAGCTGTTGCAATTTTCCAATCATTAACTATACAGAAAAACATTGTCTTTTTCCATTTTACTTTTGGATGAACCCTGCACAATAGTAAAATTATAGTATATAGATGGCGACTGTAATACACCATGTGGTCTGATACTTTTGGATTAACAAGGTTTGTTTGGATATCAAATGTAAGAGTTAACATGTCGTCCTTTTCATCTTTAAGTTTATAATAAAATGCCTGTGCACTCTCAGAAACACCAGTAGTTTACTTTTTTTGGTTACATCGATTTCAATTTTAATTTCTTCTTTTAAATCAATACACCTTGAGTAAACATCTGTGACATATTGAAACCTATATTATTATACTGTCAAAATATGTTCTAAAAACAAAAAAATTAAGATAGGTTTCAACTTTATTATTATACATCTTCATCAACTTTACAATATTTAAGTTATACGCAAGCTACTGTCTGCAGCTTTTTCCTCTCCAATAATGTAATTCAACACCTTGTAACTTTTCAATGAAGGTTTTCACACTTTTCCTTTTTCTTGTATGTTCTCGCTCCACCACATTTTTTACAAGGCAAGTTTCCAGTTTCAGCATAGTTCTCTGCAAT
Organism: Aphrophora alni; assembly: GCA_963513935.1. Lineage (NCBI taxonomy): Eukaryota > Metazoa > Arthropoda > Insecta > Hemiptera > Aphrophoridae > Aphrophora > Aphrophora alni. The sequence goes on from OY740766.1 coordinate 94,591,533, forward strand.
TCTGTTAACCCGGAACCTACTCACACCTAAAATCGTTAAGAAAACTTTCTCAAACACTTGAATTTTAAAGTGATCTGTATTGGACACCTTCAAAAAGTAGAAAACAATGATATTATCTGTTTTACATTTCTCTTTTGAAGAGACTCTCTCAGGTTTCAATACTTTTATATGTTTAAGAATGAAAGTATGATGTTTTGATTTAATGGAGTGTTATAAAATATTGTATGGAACTCATAAATATCAGCCATTTTCAAATTATAGCACTGATAGGTTTTGTGTTGTGTCTGGATTGTGGAAGACCTGATGCACTGTGTCTGAAACGGACAAAACAAGTACTGATATTAGCCAAATATACAAATTAAAAATTTCAAAGCATAAAAAAAAATTGGTACAAATTAACCTTGGGAAAAAACAATAAGGTAATGTTCATAAGGGAAGTAAAAATATAATCTAAAAATGAAAATAAGACTTACTTGATATCTTTTTCTTGTTTTTGGCTCACACAGCAGGGTTAGTCTTTCGCTCTAGCTTTCTTTGCACTAACAGGTGTAATTTGCTGTTGAAAGTCCATTATATTACATTAAAACCATTAGAAAATAACTTTAAAAAATACTAATTTTTAATAATGCATTATTTGTTAATAATGCACACAAAAAACACTCATCAATACCATCAGGTAGTCTCATGACTTGAATTCTTCTCACTGATTGGTTGCTTGCAAATAGGGTTTTGGAATGGGAATAATTTGGGGTACATAAAATGAAAACCAAGTGTTCTATGTTAGTGTTGAATTGAGCGAGTTATGGAAAAAATATGACTTAAATTGAGAAAGTTTTGGAAAGATACCTAATATTTTACAATAAATTAGATAATGAAAAAAGTGCATTTTGGGAAGGTTTAATAATGCTAGAAAAAGAAGCAGCTATTCACATATAAAGCAATGATACTAATAGCTCAATTTGTTAAAAAATTCGATGAGTGAGTTTTGGAAAGGGATGCAAAATGTTTTACATTAATTCAGATTAGCACATAATATTTAAATACTTTTTGTTATGGATATTTTCTAATATAATAGAACTACCGTAACGGTTTTTAACTATAAGAGAGAAAGAAAGTATCAAATATTAAAAATAATCAAACAAATTGTATAGTAAATATCCAATAGTTGTATTCATATAAAATCTTCAGGGAAAGTTGAATTGAATTCAATTTTGATTAGTCCTTTAGACAAATGTCTTTTGTATAAGACAGGTCAAATATAAAATTACAAGTGAAAGCAGTTAAACAAATAAACAACAATAACAACAAATTAAAATCATTCTTAAAGTAAAATGTATAATCAAACCACAACATAAGCTATATTTAAACAGAAATTTACATATCTCAATTTACAACCCACAACCTAAATCGATTCATTTGCTGTCAAGAGATACGATTGTCAATAACATACAAAATTAAATTAAAATAACTACAATAATTAAAATACAAAACCTAGATAACATAACAGAGTGAACAAAGTTGTACCAAAATGAAATATACATTAAAAGAAAACTAACCACATATGAATTTCCATGTTAATGATTTTTACCCAAAGCTTTTACTTTATTCAGAATAATTGTTAAAATTCACGTACCATGTTTTGATTCTTAATATCCAAGAATAAATTATTTAGATTAATTTTACTTTTAACTTGTATTGTATAAAAAATCATTCAAAAATAAATGGACTAAAATACTTCCTAACATATCACTAATTTTGTAACGTTAACTAAAATTGATGAATGAAAAATGAAAAATAATTAAGCATTGTAATAAATAAACATAATTAGTAAAACATTAGAATATAACTTTTGTTTCAATAAAATACAAGTATGTTTTGTATTTTTTTTTTAATTTAATTTTTTTTTAAATTTATTTATTTATTTATTTTTAATCTTAAAAATGAAAAGACATATACATTATTAATTACACTTAAATAGTTAAATTATACTATCTAAATCACATATATAAGCATATTCATATAAGAAATGGTTTTGAAAAATATTAAGGACATTATTAGTATTCTAAATAATATATGTAAAAATGATATGTGACAAAGACTTAGAAATACAAATTTAATATTAAGATGAGATAAAATTAGTCGTAAATTTATGTACACAAAAAAGATTTAAAAATACAAATTTAATATTAAGATGAGATAAAACCGTCGTAAATTTATGTACAAAAAAAATTGACTATACTATTATTAATTCAAATACCTGAACTCTTCCATGGATACTAGAACGGAATTCTCTCCAACTTATCACATTCCCTTCTTTCCGATCTTCACAGTCACTAGCACGACCATTTACTTCTGTCTCCCCAATACAGTGACTCCAAAGATCTAGTTGAGTTAAGTGACCCACAAAGGATTCAGCAGCATTGAAACCTCCACCTAATCTATCTTGATCTTGTCCTAATACTAATATTCCATCACCTGCAATTATTTTTAAAATTATGGATTTTGTTTATTTAATATAGGTAAATTAAAAAAAATAATAATAATAAATGAACGTTTACATTTTATACTATATAATAACATTTTTTGTTTAAATACAGGTTTCCACAGGCTTGATGGCAAAAACAATATTATACACTATGAAGTCCAATATTTGAATATATGAAGAATATTAGACTTTTTCTTAAGTTCAAAAATTTACATTTAAAAATGCAATTTTTGAAAAAATAAGCTCTCAGGGTCTCACTATAGTGAGTATGAGCATGGTAACCCTGAGGGAACTCAGCTGAATCTACACTTTTTTTCATGTTGTCTTAGATTAGATGGTAATTATACATTTTTTATCATTTAACATGGTTAAAATACATTAAATATAATAACATTGAATTTGATAAAACTTGTAATTGATCAGTGTATATTTCATGGTTCCAAATCTAGGACAACCCATGAAGATAGAAGAGCCTAGGTAGAATAAATATTGCCTAGTCTGTATTAAGAGTTAAATAAAGAAAACAAGCTTGTATTTAAGGATGAATGTATGGTGAAACTTAAATGAGACTAAAATGTTATTAGTGAATCTAGTTTAGTCCGGGACTAACAGGAGAACTTCAATACTCTGTCTCTGGAAAACCGGGTAACTTTGCATTGGATACTGGGGCATAAGGGTGTTTAGGGAAATGTAGAAACTGATAGATTTGCTAAACAAGGATCTACATCCGAGTTTCTAGGACCTGAGTGAGCAGTAGGAATACATGTGTGTCTGGCCACGATGGCCATTAATAGGTTAATTTTGGCAACATTAATAAAAATAATTATGTTTATGAATTGAAGTTTGGAATAGAAATTTATAGACAGTGATGGCCTTAGAAATTGCAGGACCGAAGGTGAAATTCAGGAGAGGGGCATTCCCTTCGCAATTTAACATGACTTAAGTATATGTTCAATATCTGATATGAGCTCTCCTTCCTCAGACTTGTCTGAGATTAATTTGGCACTTGGTACTATGTCAAAATTCAGGCTAGTGCTAGAGGAATGAGCTGCCACAGGTTGAGTTCCTTCCTTAACATTATTATCTGTACTTAAAATATTGCAACTACTTACAAATTGATCCATTGAACCACTAATCTTTGTTTTATAGTTTTCCCAGGACGATTTCGTTTTCGTTTTAGCACTTCCTGACTCATACTTTAGTCACATGTCGCTTTAACTTTTAGTACTTCCTGACATTTCAGTTTAATAATATTAAAAACGATTTCACAAACAAAATTAAATACCTAGTTTTCACAGGAACACATAACACAAACGCCAAACATAACCTTTAAATTATCATACATGGCTGTAAAAACTGGCCGAATGTGACAATTATTTAATAGTCTTGATGGACAGTGTTGCCAATACCAATGCTACAATTATCCCTAAGTTAATACTTTCACCCACAAACCATATTAGAATAAAATAAACTGTGAAAATAGTTATGGAGTATCTAAGGCATACAGATTATTTTGAAATTTTACCATCGTCTATTGTTCACTCTCAATACCGAGCCGTGGTCAGAGGCCGTCCGAGGCCCTGAAATGCGTGGGGCCTAAGGTGCCGCCTTCTTTGTATTTATGTAGATTATTTATGCCTCTGCTTATAGATTTTAAATTCTGTAAACGAATCATTGTATATGAATATGCATCCAGAATACTAATTCTTTCACACCACAACAAATCAGAATGCAATCTAGCAAAATGATTTAAGTACTCTTTAAAATATCAGTATATAAAGAAACATAACAAAAGTAAATAATTATATAGTATCAAAGACCTGGTATAAGAGTATTGTTAGCCAAGTTCACACCACCATCTTTAAGTATACCATCTTTGTATAACATCCACTGCCCATCAATTGAAGACCATTCTATGCATATATGATGCCAAGCTCCATCATTTGCTGTTACATCTGTTACCACACGATCTCCGTTCACATACAATACAAGTCTAAACAAAGAACACTTCAGATAAGTTATACTAGAACTGATCATACTTAACAATTGATCTCTCTAAAGTCAAACACCTCAAAAGTTATTTAGTTTTTCTTAAGGGAGAGAAACAATAGTTTGTTTTCAGAATGAGAGTTTGTTAAATTAGAGTTCTTTCAATGAATAACCAAATCTTTAATTAATTTAATTCATTTACTTTTGTGATTTAAGAGTTCTGGATTTTTTAATTACAATTTTCTATCAATAAACACAATTTTAAAATATTTTATGAAATGTATGGAAGTTAATGATTTAATAATTGTGTCAATTGGTTTAAATATATTAGATTATCATATTACAAATTATATATTCAAACATTTTTTCTTTTCTTTTCAGGAATTCAAAACATTTCACTGTTTTTGAGCTGGATATGAATGCCATTGTGCTTCCTAGCATAGGCCTACATCTTTTCTAGAATTTCCATCTTATTATCACAAGGGATAGTGTTATTTGCTGACAAACCATAGGACATTAAAGGTATACCTTGTTCTGGAATGTTTGAATGAAATTGATACTCCTTTTCTTGTACAGCCCACTCATAGCTGATATTCAATAAATCCAAATTGGTATTAGAATATTTTCTAATTAGAAAATTGGTATCAGAATTTTCTTATAGAGGAGCATTTGTTATGCAAGTATAACTATTGAGCCATCAAAATGTTTATCTGAAATTAATCCTCAATTATTTTTCTTTGTGAAATATCCTTCCATAAGTATTGGTGTCAGACCCAGATATTCTTATGGCTGTGTATCTCAACCTAAACTGGATAAATGTTCTGTTGGTAAATATATATATATATATATATGTGTGTGTGTGTGTGTGTGTGTGTGTGTGTGTGTGTGTGTGTTTTCATTTATTCAACAACTTTAACCTTCATTTCTTGATCCAGAAACTGATCTCATTTATGGGGTTTAGAATTTTATTGGTTAGTTCTTCCAGGGAGATCTATTTAGTAGGTACTCATGATTATAGTGACAGTGGTTATTATAATATATGAGATTGCCCTGATGTGTAGAAAGATAGAGCAGTGGCCCAAGGATTCTGTTTAGATACTTCACCTGATATAATTATTTTAACTCTAAGTATTTTTCTACATTTAACTCAAAAATGTGTTTTTAATAAGTAAGATTTCAATATCTTATAAAACTATGTTGGAAGATCATGTTTCAATTTATAGATTAACCTTTTGTGCCAAAACTTGACTAAGGGATTGTGGTTCATCCAAAAATATACATAAGGATATTTTCTTTTCCTTTAATGCATTTCGTATGACATCTGCTGTTCAATATACTTAATCAATCGTCAAATGCTTATCTTTAAGGCCAAACTGAGATTGTTGGATATTGTTTCTTTATTCTTGCCATACAACAGTGGTATTACAACTGTAAGGGTTTTTGTAATATGATTATCCAACATGTGTAATACCTATAAAATGGCTAATTTAATTTGAATATATAAATTAACCGGGAAACGTTTAGAGTTAAATTGGGAGGGGGAAATATAAGTCAAAAGCATGACTCATTGCACATATTAAAATATGGGAATATTAAATTAAAATATGGATTTCCAAAATTAAATAAATAAATAATGTATCAAATATTAGTTATAATTAGTAATAATAAATTAGGTAGTGTTTTGCTAAAAAACAGACAAAGTGTTGTCAAGGTGAGCGTAAATGCAATGGACAATACCCCTCTAGGGTAATGCAGAATAAGCGAATAGCGAAAATAGTACAAACCCTATTTGGACCCTGTAAAACGGAAAAGTAGAAAAATTTCCCATAATGCTTAGCGGGAGCGTCTTCCAAGCAAGAGGAAAGCGTGGTTTGCCACAGTCTTAGTTCAGAGTCTTAGTTGGAGAGCTGAGGTGTGTAAAAAACAGTCTTAATCTGGTGTCTGTAGGAGTTGAACGTAATTAGAGTATAAAAGAAACTTTTATAAAAATGCAGTTCCAGTGTAAAAAACAATCTTAGTTTTGAGTCTAGAGAAGTGAGTCTTAAAACCGTTTAGTGACAATAGCGTGTTATTGAAAATAATAGATATGAGATGATCGTATTTTCTCATACAAAGGACAACTATGCGTTTTGTGCATAAATACATGAAAATAGTGAAAGCGGGATATGTCTTGTGAGCGTGAACAATCGTGAGGTTTCGTATGGACTAACAATTAATAAACAATCTAAACACGAACATTAGTTGAGTGCAATGGAAAGCTTGAAAAATGCGATTGATGCAACGCCTACGGACAGCTTAGCACATATACATAATGGAGAAATATCCTTCAACAACGGACGGGTAACCAGTGTTAATGAACACTGAAACTCAAATATTATGTATCTATGAAAAATTTATTATATTCAATGTATTATTTTTTAAATTTAATATTTTTTAAATAATTATCTTTGTTTTTGAGAATTAAAAAGGTCTACTGACATATGTTTTTTTAATAAAGAAATTTCAAATATAATATAAACAGATAATTTTAATCTGTTCATTTTAATAAATAATTTTTCAAGTTGCAATGTAATAAGTAAATTCAAGGTTCAAAATTTTGACCTTCTTAAAAGGTAACATAAAATAATTAATGTCAGGATGTATAATTTAGAAAATCCATGAGATTTAATTTAATAATTATCAATGTACTAATTCTTTGTTTCAAAAAATTCATGTTAAGTTTCAGCAAAACCAAGAGTTATTCATTTTACCAGAAGATTCACTGTGGAGTACACTTTCAAAAGAACTTAGACCCTGAGATAGTTTAATAATTAACTTCACTTTTCTAAATTGATGAGAGATCATCTGGCGCCCTAATTAGCTGAGCAGTTTAACTTAATAACTTCATTATTTTTTTAAATAAAAATAAATAAATTCAAAACCAGTTTCTTTTAATGATTACACATGTTTACACTACACAATGTGTGTTGGCCACACATTCAATATTTTACTATTATATAGTAACTTTGTAATATCTAAAAAAGGTTAATCTAATTTGAATAAAAAATATAGCGGGAAATCGTTTAAAAAGAATTTGGAAGGGGGTAAGTTGAAAACGTGACTTATGTTTTAAAGTTAAAATAAAGTAAATTAAATTAATATAGATTTCCAAACACAAGTAAATAATAATGTATAGGATTTAAGAACTTTAATTATAAGGATTTAAATAATTTTGTGTGTGTAATAAAAAATTAGTTAAAAAGGAACTTGTGGTTATGCTCAGAACATTGAACAGTGCATTCGATACGATGCGAGAATTATTATCACTGACGTTGCGGGAATTGAAGGACTATCCGTGGAGCAATGACTGTGAACCCTGTAAGAAAACAGGAAGTGAGTTTTCCAGCATGTGGCCTCAGTTAGAATTGGAGTGTTGAGATGGTTAGACGTGTTATAAAAAAGTCTAGTTTGGGGTGTTGAGATGGAAGATCGAGTAAAAGTTGGTATAGTGGTGTTTTTAATAAAAATGTAATATGTTTAATTTTGAGTCCAGTTTGGAGTGTTAAGAAGAACGGTCGTATTTCAGAGTCTGAATTGAAGTGATGAGATGGTTAGACGTGTTATAAAAGAGTCTTAGTTTGGGACCTGATGAGGTCAGACCTGTAAAAGTTGGTATAGAGGTGTTTTAATAAAAAGGAGAGTTTTTTGTCAGACGTGTGTATGAGAGACTATCGTGAACAAATAAGCTGAACAGTATTTTGAGAATTATAATGGTACTAATTTGATTTAGAACAGAGTGTTAGAAGTGTATATTACGAATCGCGTGTTACAAAAAAGGAAAATAGACAATCACGCGAGTAATAACGAATTCGGTCGAATGGTGAACAGTTACAAAGTGAAAAAATGGACTAATAAGTTAGTAGACATTCTTGATATAAAAATTTTACGAAGTGTAACTGAAATGTTTTTGGTAGACCTCGTTTTCAGCGGGCAGAATGGAAAGGCGATCATCAAACGATATAATTCAGGTACCACTATTGTGTAAAGGCATTCTGTGACAACGATCTGGTAATATGTGAACACATGAACTTAACTCACATATTGTATAAAATTTAATATGTTTAATTTTTTAATTTTTGTAATTTGATATCTTTATACTTATATTATAAATAAAAAATTAATAGATGTCTACTGACATATTTTTTATTAGAAATACACTAAATTCAATGCTAAATAACAGATATTTTGAATCTGTTCATTTTACAAATATTTTGTTGCAACGTAAAATTAAATTCAATATAAAAAAGTAAATTTCTTTTCAAAGTAAATAAAAAATTAATTCAGATAGGATGATAGTTATAGATAATTTTCATAATATGTTCTTTGTAATAAATTTTAATGTAGAAATGTTCTTTTAATTAATAAATTTATGTTAAAATTCCAGTTTAACAGGAGTTCTTCATTTAATACCAGAAATCACTGTGGAGTACCCTTTAAAAAGAATCCCATGACCGAGATTTTAAAATATTTAAATTCATTTTTCTAAATTGGCAAGCGAAAGCTTGCCTGGCGCCCATAAGCTGTGCAAAGTTTTAAATTTAATAAAAATAATAAAAGGTAAAAATAACTTAACTTAAGCAATATTTAGAAAACCTTAAGTTTTATATTTATTAAAATTGACGCACCAACTGTGGGGCGATTAGTTAATAAACTAGTTTTCCTTAAGTTTTATATTTATTACAACTTTAAGATCTCATTAATATAAAACCCATATTTAAATATAATAGGTAAAATGTAACTCTATCTCTTGTAAGAAAGTGAAAATACAAAAAATAATGAAAGACAACTGTCACTAATATTTAAATTAAATATTTTATTTGTATGTAGAAGTGCAAACCCATTGTAATCGGTAAGAGTGAGAGAGTTGTCATGAGTTGTTGTAGCATATGAAAACACTGTGCCATAGTTGTGTCTGTCCAGTGTCCGCATCCATAAACAAACGCTAACCTGAAATAATGCAAAATATAATAAATAAAAATATTGTTATTACCCATGCAATGACAGAATTATTAATTTCCAAAAATAATTATTAAAATTTTTATACAAATTTTGATATATTTGTTTAAGATTGTTTAGAGTAAAAATCCTTTAGCACTTTGTGTGCTGCAAGTGAAGGTATCAGTCCCCACCCCTGTGCTGGAAGTTTTAGGCAAAAATTAAAAATGGTAAACTAAAACTACTTGATGGATATAAATATTTTTTGTTTTATTTGTAACCTTACATATTTTATTCTAAAATTACTAATAACATCATAATGAATTTTAAATTTTAAATTATGTTTTCTAATATTTATTATATTGTAATGTTTTAGAAAAAAAAGGGTACATAAGTTCACTGTACACAATATGTCAATACTTACATTAAATTATACTATGGTATCATTAATTTATACTAAGATTACAAAAAACAGAGTTTATATAATTTAAACTTTTTTTGGGGCGTGGAAAATTTTCAAACACTTATTGGGACACAGTCCCACATTGCGTTCTCCACACTGATAAGTTCTAAGCTTTATTTTTTACCACCTTGTTCATCTTTTAATTTTTGTGTGTAAATAACAATTTTCTCTGTCTGTGAGATATGCCATCTGGTTTTGGGATTTTTGAGGAAAATTGTTTATCAGTTGACCTAGCGATTTTGTGGTTTTTCCTTTTCGGAATGTCATCTTCCTACAAGGTTTTGACAAGTTAGAGTCATGAACTCAGTTATAGAACTTTTTTGGTTTTATTTTGTTATAAAATATTAGTGCATTATTATTATTATTATTATTATATAGTGCATAGTGACAACATGAATAGCTAATTTTCGCTACCATTTTAGAGATTGGTGTTCAGACTTGTATAAGCCATTCGTTGATGGCTCAAATCTACATGAAATTTATTTTTATTGTATAATAAAAATACTTGTATAGATTTAATCAATACTTGCCCCCTCTTATTTATAAAAAATCAATTTCTGCCATATTCCATATAGATAAAGTACACACCTATCTTTTATCCTTCCACCTAGTCACCAAAATATAACCATTTCTATGCCAAATACACTGTCCTTTTTTTCAGATTTTTTAGTTCATAGAGAACATTTGGTACACTTTAGCGTTTTTTACTGTAGTACATATTATGCCTGTTTTCATTTCCTCTAGTGATTTGGCCAATGAAACACTGGTATAAAATCTATCCGTAATAACTGTGTAACTGTTTTTAGTTAAGTTATCTAGCAGATACAATAACAATAGCTTGTACTGAATTATCAGTACCTACTCCTTTACAACGATAAACCTCAAAATTTCATATGTACCCAGTATTTGCTTGAGACAAAAGAAAAAGATTCATACCATATTTATGAGGTTTTTTGGCATATACACCCTAAAATCCACCCTACCTCTAAAAGGACACATTACTTCATGAAAAGTGATTTTCTCTTGAGGAAGGTACAAATCTTTGAAACATACTTGTTGTTTCAATTACCGGCCTAAGTTTGAAGAGTGGGTCATAGCTGGCTGTCTTGTCCAGATTTTTTCAATTCTTTGTTATCGTTCAACTGTGAAGTATAGCTACAAAACCTATCTAAACTCATAACATTAGGGCAAAAATTACACAACAAAAGAGGATTCTGTGGCCAGTGTTGCACAAAAGAGGAACTTTGGATGGATTTTTCTTAACATGTGAACAAAGAATACAACTTTTAGTATTGACAAAGATATAGAGAATTTAGTTAAAAGTTGTATTACTTGTTTACAAGTTAAGAAAAATCCACCCAAAGTTCCTCTTCATACATGGGAAGAACCAAGTAACCCCTGGAGTCACATTCATATAGATTATGCTGGCCCTTTTCAACAACATTATCTTATTGTTGTAGTTATGGTCTTACAAGGTGGTTGGAGGTGAAATTGTGTGTACAAACTCCAACATTGAGTTCTACAATTTCAGTTTTATCAGAGATATTTTCAAAGCAGAGAATAGCAGAACAAGTAGTCAGCAAAAATGCTTCAATTTTTACATCAGCTGAATTTTCTTCATTTTGTAAGAACCATGGAATTAAAAAAATGATTAATTGCTCTTAACTATCCAGCTACAAATGGATTTGCAGAGCGAGCTATATAGACTCTTAAAAACAACCTGATATGTATCTTACAAGAAAAAGGTTCTCTACAACAAAAACTATACATATTTTTTATAAAAATATGCTACTCCACTTGAAAATAGACTAACACCTGTAGAGCTTCATCTTGGCAGAAAGGTTCGAACATTCTGAAACAATATAATAAAATAGAAGGGTAGTCCAGTCATTGAAGCTTTATACCTCAGAAATATTTTACTACGAACCGATTTACATGAAATTTTGGAATTAGGCTTATCCTACCTTTAACTTCAAAAGTGATATTGACCCGACCTCCGTTTTTACCCTGGGGGTGGTTGCCACCCCTTCTCGTTAGTGGAAATTCTTTTGGGCAAAATAACCTCGGGGATCGATAGAAGGCCCAATTCTAAGCAAAAAAGTGTTCTATAAAGTTTTTTCAAAAACTCAATACTTTTCAAGTTATTGGCGATTGAAAACTCAGAATTTTCCCACATTTTTCAACGGTTTTTTGCAAATATCTCAAAAAATATGCTTTTTATCGGTAATTTTATAATAAACAACATCATAGCAGGTAAGAAAATGAACAAATTGGTTTTTAAAGAGTGTTCTAAGTACAATATTAAGTGAGATATTGAAGATAAAAGCCATTTTTTGTTTGTCTAAACTTTAATCGATGTATTCAATGCCATCTAGCGGATACTTTCCACCAAAATTAAAAGTAATCATATTCCGATTAAATTTAACTTTAATATGAATAGTTTATTGGATTCCAGTTGTTTAGTTGCTTTGGAATGCATACTTTTCAAAAAAAAATCACGATTTTAAGAAAACATTTTTTTTCATTTAAAAAAAACACATTTTTTTTCATAATATTTAAAAAGTAATGAAAGATACGAAAAAAACTGTAATGGTGAAAAATTTAGGTCTTTTTTTACAAAAGTTTTGGTTTTTTTTTCTGTCAGACCAAAATTGACGGAGATATGACTGTTTAAAGAGAGCGCAGTACAGTACTACCTCGTTTATCCGGACCTCATTCAACCGGATGTCTGGATTATCCGGATCGATCCGGAACAAAAAATAAAAAATTTAATCAAGGATAAAATAAAGCAAAAGCTTAAAGTTTCAAAATATTTTAATAATTACTGTATTTTGAATAATATTTTTAATAATATTTATAATAGGCCTATTTTCAAACTTTAAGCTTTTGCTTTATTTTATCCTTGAATATGGAGTTTCAACAAGAAATATCTGCTATTACATTAATGTTGATAAAAACGTGATTTCCTCAACACTACAGTGTCGCCTCGAGGTATTAGGTCGGGTTGTTGATGCACTGGGAAGAGAAAGTGGAGGAGCAATGACCTCTGCGTCACCATCCCCCTACCCCGATGCGGCATGACAGTGTGAAATAAATACAAACCAGGTGCATGTTTACAACGCATCGTAAACCATCATGTCATTTTTACAACTTTATTGTTGTCGGGTTGCTAAGACTCAAGGGTGTAAATCAGTAAATGTGAACATTTTGTCACATCTTAAAGCGGTGCCGCCAGCTTTGGGAACCCCGTTCTTTTTTTTGGCAGTTGGCACATCACATCCCCAGTCGGGAGTATCGAGGACGTGAATGAGAATCGGCATAGTATTTAGAGGTGGGCGTTGTTACTGCTATTTATTTATATTCGTGTGTTAGCGTTTGTGCGTGGAAATGGCGACGAAACGAAAAGGTAATGTCCTTACAATGGCCCAAAAGTTAGACGCATTGAATTGTATAGACAGGGCCGCATTTAAACGTAACACCAAATTAAAACCGAGGAAGATAAATGACTTTTTTGTAAATAACAACTAAACCCTGTGTAAATTAAAAGCACGTGTAAATATTTCAGGTGTGTAAATAAATGTTTTTCATCATTTACAGTACATTGTGTAATTTCGTGTATTGTGTAAATTGAATAACTGTGTAAATATTGTGTTTTTTCATGACTTATAAATGGTAAGTTATCATTTTATATTTTGTTTTATTTATCTTTCTATAATTTTGGATTATCCAGATTTTTGATTAACCGGATCACTTCCGGTCCCAATTAGTCCGGATAAACGAGGTTGTACTGTAGATCAATCACAGTCTCTCTTGAGCCCTTTGACCCATCACCGTTTCAAAATGAAGGGTTTTACACTACATGTTATATTGAAAAAAGTTGTAGCTCTTTTAATTACCTTTAAAATGATTTTTTAAAGTTGGGATAGCTTTAAAATTGAAGGAGTTATGGTCCAAAAACTAAACGGTTTTTTTTTCTATTTAGTAAACAAAGAGAAAGAACTGAAGAATACGAAAAACATATTTTTTATAGTAGTATCTTTCTAATAACCAGCTGTTGACAAATAACTCTATGGTTATTGCGTCGTAGTAATGTCAGCTGATCGTTTTCGTGCATTGTTATTGTTTTGTAGTGAAGTGTTTTGTTTTGATGGTGAGTGAATTGTTTGTTGATTGTTTTGGTGAGGTTAGAAAGATTATTTTTCATTCTAATTACAAACTTATTAGTTTTTCTTATAAAGTAATGTTATTTTTGTGTGTTTTAACTCACTTGTGTAATAATAGTACAATAACTATAATATGAATTTGTATAGTAGTAGGCCAAGTTACATCTACATAAAAACAACACAAAAGCAAAAAAAGTTTAACACAAAAAAATGTATAACTTTATTAGTTTTTTTACTAAGAAGCTAAATTTTGTTACATTTCAAAAAGTAATTTTTATATTTGTTAGGCAGGAAATTTAATTTTGTACAAATTTTTTATTTTTTTTTTATATATAAAATGTTAGTATTTGTAGTTTTTATAAATGTTTTAGTAAAACACTGCAAAATATATCAAAAAAAGGCCTGGCATTCTTCGTAGTAGGCTACTAGTGGGAAAAATCACAGCATTCTTGGGAGTAACTATGGAATTTTTCCTGGCACTAAAAGGGTTAACATTAATTGTTCAATTTCAGTATCCATTATTTTATCCATTCCTATTGGAATAATTGTGGAAAAAATAAGAGTTCTTTGCACGTGCATTGTTCAAGCTTTTTTTAAAGATAACGCGTGCACAGTTTTATATTTATATTGGTGAGTTAATTTTAAATGTTAAAAAAATTATAAAATATGTTAAAAACAACAAATAATATAAAAATATATTCAGTTTTCTTTTTCTTTTTTTTTAAAGCATCACGGATAAACCTAGTACAAGCAAGTAGTACTGATACTGAAGAAAAATTGTGCAAAAATTGCTTTTCAAATACGTCAGAAAAACTTGTGCTCGTTACTTCGAAGGGTAAAGAGGGTTTAAAAGCAGCTTCAAAACAAAGACGAGATAAATTGTTTTCAAATATGGATAATTCAAAGACTGTGTGCGTTTATCATACGTGTAGGAGTAATTATGTACACAAGATAAATGTGGAAGCAGCTAGAAAAAGAGCTGATACGAAAGACAGTCTAAGTCCAACAAAGAAAAAAATGAGAAGATCTTGCAGTTCAAGTGACGTAAGTGATCAGCAAGTGACGTAAGTGGTACTTTTTTTGATTGGGCCAAAAATTGATTTATCTACGACAATGAGGCAAATGCACTTAAAGAGAAAAGAAAAGCGTCTCCATTATAATGAAAATTTGTAATTTTCAATCTTTAGATTTAATACAAAATTTAGCAAAAATGCTTATTATATTTAAAGACGACGAACATCGAGAAATATTGAAGCACATTCACAGCGCGAAAAATCATGTCATTGTAACGGAGGCAAATACCACGAGGATTGCTTACTAAATTTAAAAAATAATTATAAACTTTTTACAAGAGATTCGAAAACCCTGTACTCAGACAAAATCAGCGAAATAATGGAAGAGATCTACGATTTCATGCTCTCCAGTTATGAGTGTCAATTTACTATGAGTCAACTAATCAAAGCTGTACAGATATGTGATCTAATTCCACATGAAGATACTATCAAAAATCATTTGAAAAAAAGGTTTGCTGATCAAATAGTTATTTCGAGTAGAATGGGTGGTGTGACGTATGTATGTTTTCCAACTAATTTTTACGATATACTGACCGACTCATGGCGAGAACGAAAATCAAAAACTCTCGAAGAGGAAGACAATGCACTCATAAACTCTGCTGTCGAGCTCATACGTAGAAAAATTAGAACCATCAAATGCGCTGTCAATCAGTATCCAGCAAGTGATAAAATATAAATGAATGTTAACGAGAGCATTCCGCCGCATTTGCTCAGATTTTTAAACCATGTTATTTAAAAGATAAGCATAAAAATGAAAAAAATTATAATTGGTATTAAAAAAAAATTACAACTACCCGTATTGCTCATGCAATAATGTCCTCCGCTCGACCTAAAAGTTTTATTTCTCCACTTCAACTTGCTACAGGTGCAACGCTTTATCGAAAATTCGGTTCGAAAAATATGATTAAATTATGTTATAAACTTGGATTTTCGTGCAGGTATGCTGAAGTTAAATTGTACGAAATTTCAGCTGCATGTCAAGCCGAGAGACTTCTTAAAGAACCATTCCTTCAAATCGTTTCAGATAATAGTGATTTTAATATATGTACAATAGATGGACGAGGCACTTTTCACAATTTAGGATCAATTGAAATTATTACTCCTGCAGAATGTTTACAAGGAAGAAAACCCATTAAACGTTTGCGTAGTTCAGAAGTTCCTCTTGAATCAGAATTGGTAGAAAAAACAGAATAGATATTGAATTATATACTAAAAAAGCAGGAAGTGATTTGAGTACCATTACAGTCTAAAAAATTAGTACTGATCCAAAATTTTCAACAACTATAATCGACGTGCTAAATGTCTTATGGAGTTATTTCAAGTACACAAGAGACCTCGAATTTTTGGGTTGGAATGGATTTATGTCTTTGCTGTGTGTTGGTAACACTGCTTATAAATTGTCTAAAATAAATATCTTGCCATTCATTAATGGACAGCCAAGTGATTATAGTACTTTATTCACAGCTTTAATCAATGCTGCTGCAATTGTATCAAAAGAAGGCATGAAAACCTGCATCATAACATTTGATCAGCCTTTACATATTAAGGGTCGCGATATTGCTGCAGCATCATTTTTAATGACGTTTATATGATTGTGCGACTCGGAAGTTTTCACCTCTTAATATCTTTTTTGGGATGCATCGGCATGATTATGGAAGGAAGTGGAATTAAGGATATACTTTCGCTCATCTATGCAGAAGAATCAGTTGATCTAATTCTAAATGGACACTTTACGCTCGTGCAGTGCGAACCCTTTACATTCTACAGCTGGCATTGTCGTTCCTAATATTTGATGAATTAAAAAAAGAAAATAACGTTGATTTTCAAGAATTACTTGAGAATGAAGAATATTTTACTTATGAGATGGATTTTGATAAACTAAAGTCTAATGAGCACTTGTGATAATTTACAAAGTATGGAAAGTTTCTAAAAAGATAAATTGTGTCGAACTTGAAGAGTTCTTACTTTTTAATTTACTAAAAAAAAATGAATTTATAATGATTTACAAAGTTTTATGGGCGCCAGGTAGCATTAGCTTACCAATTAAAAAAAAAGAATTTAATTAAATTTATTCTCAGGGTCGCAAGTTCTTGTAAAAGTGTACTCCACAGTGAAATTTTGGTATGTAATGAAAATACTTGTCTCTGAAATATTAACATAAAGATTTATTAAACATAAATATCAGTACATAGACATCATTATTGAAATATATCATGGAAATAACTTATATTATACATCCTATGATCAAATATTTTATATCCTTTTAAGAAGGTTTTAAATTTAAATAAAAAATCTTGAATTTACTTTACGTTTTAAGTTGCAACTGAAGAATTATTTATAGAATTTAACAGATTTTATATTTGTTTCTTAATGTTGAATCTACATTACTTTAAAAGAAAAATTATGTCAATCAATATTTAATATTCTTTTACATAAAAGAATTTTATTATTTGTAAGTATTAAATTTACAAAAAAAACAACAATATCAAATATGATAAATTTTAAACAATTAACGATTAGAAATTTACATATTAAATTATACAGAGTTACCAGTCCGTTGTTTTAAATCACGTCATTCGATTTCTTTGTCCAAACCGCATGGCCTTTTTTTACGATGGTGTTCCTGTAGAGCTAGGTCCCTCGAAGTCATTTTTTATTGCAGAACTAAAACGTTAGTGTTAAGAATGTCTATTAAATTATTAGTCCATGTTACACTTTACGATTGTTCATTATCCGTCCGTGTTTATTACTATATGCAAGATTGTCTATTGTCTCTTTATTTAACACGTTATCCATACTAAACACTTTTCTGTCTTTTTGATTAAAAAGTCAATTCATGAACTACTACCGATCACTAATAAATGTTTATTATAGTAATCATTTAATTTAAAACAGTTTTTTCATACATTTCAAATACATTATGAAAAGTATCTTTAAGCACAAAACACGTTTTACTAATTCAACTGCTGGACTCTAACTTATTACACCTTGTCTCTCCAGACGCTGGACTTATACTGACTCCAAAACCACGAGATATTTCACTTCCGAAAGCGTCTTTTCCGCTTTGCTGTTACAAAGACTTCACATACCCCTATTTTTCACACAAACTAATAAACACTTCTTATTAAATAAATCATACTAAGATTAAACATGATTATTTATTTTCTTGTTTTGAAAATCCATTTTGTTCTTATAAATGAATTTACTGAAGACTGAATATTATTTCAACAGCTTCCCCCCCCCCCTATGTACTTTACCGCGTACTTTTAAACATATAATAGGCTTTAATTTTTTACGTTATTACACACTTGAAAAAACTAAATAAAATATTTGAATCGAAACTGGATGAAATTGAAAACAGAGGGAAAAGTGCAAATTGTGGATATTATACTTTAAAATGGTATCTTTACTTAAAAAATGTCTTTCAGCTGAAAGAATGGGTGACTGGGAATCGCATCTGAACTGTATTGAGCTTATGATACCTTTTTTTTCATGCCACTGGGCATTTCAACTATGCCAAATCTGCTCGACTTTATCTTCAAGATATGAAAGGTTTAAAATCAACTATGGATCCACATGAGTATAAAAAATTTACCAACTGGATATTTTACTTCCCGGAGGTCTAATGAGTATTATGCTGGTATATTTTCTGACCAAACCATTGAACAATCTCTGATGAGGGCAATGAGCGTAGAAGGTGGACCGTTCAAAATATTCAAATGGATTAAAGGTGTCGTATACACGAAGGATATAATTGAAGCATTAGAAATTTTTTGTGATTTGGAATTTAGTAAAAGTCACCAACATATCGACGCGAGAATTAAAAAAGATAAGACAGACGTGTCGGTTTTAAAGACATTTTTGTTGGAACATAATCCTTTGATGATATTGATCACTTACAAAATATTGTAACAGGATTGATCGGCACTGATGAGATAAATTGCTACAATGCTCTGGCAATTGGCATTGAAGCCATGAAGAGCATCGATGGTATCACTTTTAATGAGATTAAACTGTCCAAAAAAGATAAAGTCATTGCATTGATTAGTATTAATAGCAAAGTCAAAATTGGTGATAAAATAGCGCCTATATATCCACTACTATTATTTCAACGTATTTGTGTCATGAAAAAAAGTGACGAAGAATTGGAGATGTACTTGAAATATGAACTAACACCACATCCACTTTCATTATTTGACGATATTGGGATGCGAAAGACAACCAAATCTACCTTATATTCATTATTCGAAAACCAGGACATTATGATCAACAAAGAAGCATCAGTGTACTTTATTGATGGAGGTATGTTATTATATAGAGTAAAATGTCCTGCGAATTGTAATTATGCGTACGTTTTTGAAAATTATATTTCATATTTAAAAAATCATTTTGGCAATAATATTACGGTAGTTTTCGATTGTTACGATGGAGAAAGTAATAAAGCATCAGAAAGAAATCGTCGAGCGTTAAAAGTTAAAAGGAATATCAATTTACAAAAGATATGCCAGTAACTATTAGCCAAGATAAATTTTTATCAAATTATAAAAACAAAAGTCGATTTATTAAATTTCTTATGGAAGAACTAGAAAAAAAATCTATTAAATGCTGCCAAGGTAAAGGTGAAGTTGACGAACTAATTGTTGATACAGCAGTTAAATATAGCACTGAATTGACAAAAGTTATTGTTGCTGAAGATGTGGATATTTTAGTCATTTTAACTGTCCAGGCTGCAGATGACGAACAAATTTTATTTTTGAAATTAGGCAAACAAAGCGTTCAAACATCAAAAACGTGTATTCATCAAAAAGTTTAGAACTAAATTATCCAAATAGTTCAAAATTGATTATTTTTTTACATTGTTTCACTGGGTGAGACTCAACATCAGCGTCATATAATAAAGGCAAAAAAAATTCATGGATCTTTTAGAAAAAAAGCAAGATTTGAGAAATAAGGCACAGATATTTTTTAATAGTACATCTGAACTAGAAGATATTTTAGAAGTAGGTAAATATTGCATGGTATGTTTATATGGACTTGGTAAAGATATACAACCAAATAAATTAAGTCCTGTAGAAAATTTATCAAAATATCTCGAAAAGATGGGCTATGAAAGTTTTATTAAAGCTAAAAACATTGCCGTAAAATTATTATCCTTTGTTCCAACAGTTGGTGCCATAAATGAGCATTCTAAGAGGGTTTATCTACAAACGCAGATTTGGCTTGGCAACAAAAATATTCATCCAACTGATTGGGGATGGGTCAGTAATGAAGGGTTATTAAATCCAATAAAAACTACAGATCAACCTGCACTGCAAGATTTACTTAAAATGATTTTTTGCAACTGCAAAAAAGGTTGCGGAGCCATTTGCGGATGTCAAAGAGTCGGGCTGTTTTGCAATGTAACTTGTGGAACATGTAGTTGAGATAACTGCCAAAATAGCCCTCCAATTAACCCAGAGGAAGATGTTGATTACGACAGCAACTCCGATATTGAGCGATGAATGATTGGTGTAGTAATAGTTTTTTTATGCATTGTAATGCTCTTGTTGCAGAATGTTTTATAATTAATTACTAATTTAATCTTACAACATTTCCAGATAACTTGTAAGTTTATATTTTATTCAATAAAAAGTTTCTGATTACTTACTCTATAATTAAATTATTTTTAATTGTATAAACATATATTTTCAATGTTTTAATTTAGGGGTAGTTTTAAGGGTTGAAAAGCTTAAACATATGATAGTCATTTTCGAGAACGTGGAACAACATTTAAATCATTTTGAGTTCATCAAAAGAAATTTTTTTATACAATTTGTAATTGAGGGGTTGTTTTTAAGGGTTGAAAATGGGTTAAAAATATGATAATTAAGGTAAAGAACGTAAAACAATATTCACTCTATATTTAAATCTTTTTAAGTTATACAAAAGTAATTTTTTGTATTTTTTTCAATATAGGGGTTGTAAAGTTTTTTAGGGGTTGAAAATGGGTTAAACATAAGATAATTGTGTTAGAGAACACTTTACGATTTCACTCCTTATTATTAAATACGTTTTATAGCTATAAAATGGCTCAATGTCAATTTTTTCATTAAGGGCTCGTTTTCACCCCTTAAAAATAAAAAACGGAGGTCGGGTCAATATCACTTTTGAAGTTGAGGGTAAGATAAGCGTAATTCCAAAATTGCATGTAAATCGGTTAGTAAAATATTTCGGAGGTAAGACCCTATTTTTCGCTTCAATGACTGGACTAGGGTTTGAATTTAATTTATTTTATAAAAAGAAAAGAAGCTAATGTTTATTAGTACTGGGAGGCCATGGCAATTCTGATTGCCAAATTATTTAATATTTTACTTTAAGTTAATTTAATTTAATTAATTATTCTCTCAGGGTCGTGAATTATTTTCTAAGTGAGTACACTTAGAAAAGAATACTGCAGTGGTGGTTAAAAGAAAATAGAAGTCCTTTTATGCTGAAACTGAACATATTTTATTGATTAACATTTTGGTTATGCATACACATACAAACTTATAATATTTATGTTAAACGCCTTATTTTTAAATCATTTTTTATCTATTTTCGCTATGTTTTATTTACTTTTTAAAATAATCAAAATTTTAGTTATCGAATCTACTTTTATGGTTGCAACTCATGAAATTGTGAAGTTAATTAAAAAAGAAAACAAATTTATTACTTTTGCTATAGAATAAGTTAAATTATTTTATTTGATAATATGATGTCTTTCGAATAGACATTCTATATATTCAAACATTAATTTTTTTTATATTTATAAAACTTCTAAAAATTAAAATCATATAGCTAACACATTGAACAAAGAATTGATATAAATCTTTATACAATGTCTAATTAGAAATGTTTTTATACATGTTACCAAGTATTCTGTAAATCACGATTTATTCCTTGGGGATTGATGACTTGTAGTTCCAATGTCGAACTCTCGCCAGGCTCTGCACGTGGCAAGAATTGTTCTGGTACAGGATTAAACGAATCTGTCCATCTTTCTGCTGGTCCCTGTCATTTTGTTGTTAGTAGGCATTAATTTAAATTAATCAACCTATGATTAAACAGTTCAATGTCCTTTTATAAAATGTCTTTAGTTGATTATCCAGTGATATCAACTCAAGATCACCGTGAACACCATGTGCACTCCTTTTTAGTTTATACTAACAAAAGTTCCGTTTAAGTTCATTTCACTGTACTTTCGTTCACAAAACAGTTCATACCCGTTCAGAGATAATTGTATGTTCCGAAAACACATAAACTATCTAGCTTATCGCCATTTTATTGTAGTTTGTTCAACATTACAACTCGTCTTAACCAATTAGAAATCTATTCCTCGAGTGTCTACATTAAGTTCACTGTTTATACGTTTCTATTATTTAACTTACGCACGTTAATTTCACTTCTAAAGACATATCTTCACATATTTCATTGTTACATAAAAAACATTTTCACAAACGGTAATACGTCCATACAGATCGGACGTTCCTTCTAGACTGGCTTTGCCATGTGTCCACTTTTCTAAATACACGAACTATGACATCACCTCACTATTTTCACATGGTAACAGATTTTTTACACATATATACTTGAAATTTTACTTACTTCTTAACTCTACCTTAATTCTAATCATATTTATATTACAATATTTTTTTCTAGACAAATTTGATAGTTATTTTAAATTTTATTTTAAATAATTTCTCTAGATTCTATTTTGACTTGCATATTCTTTTTCCGGCAGTTTAAAACCAATCATATTTCTAGCATTATAATGACTTAGCCAATCATGTCATTTTTGTTTCAATACAAAATTTGAAAATGTATGTATTACAATTCTTGGACATGATGATACATTCAAAAAGAGATCTTAAGGAAATTAAAAGTTCAAATATCACTAGATCATTTAATATTAGAGATTGTGTGCAAGCAAGAAACTACAGACAACACTTTAAAAGGAAATTAGGAACAGTGATTAATTATTTTGGGAGACTTCACTATTTAATCAATTTATATTATGGCCATATTTGGAAAAACATATTAATCAGTTGAGACCGACTCAAGTTGAAGATGTTGAAAAGTAGAAAACCAGAATTTTTTTTTAATTCAAGGAGAGATGTGTCTCAACAGGGAGGAGACAGGAAACATGCATAAAACTGCAATACCATCAATTATAAACAAATCTGTGAATTTAAAAAAATTGTCTTTTCAACCAGCTCATCATCAAATACATTCTGAAATACCTATAATATCACCTCCAGTTCACAGTACTCCAAATTTGTGTTTACACAGATCCAGTCAAATTAGACTTGCTGGAACATGTACATCTTTTGATCAAAGCTCAAAGCACCCATAATGATTTCTTATATAGATCTACTTGAATAAGACAACCGGTAGAGAAACTGAATCTTTTATTAGGTGGGGAAGAGTTGTTATGTCTGTGCCATTCAAACACAATTCAAATTAATAACATATCATAATTAATAATAACATATGATAATTAACATACACATTATGATTGTTGTAATATTAATTTTTTGTACTTCATATTATTTCTTATGATTAAAGATTATTTCTTATTTTAATTTGATTCAAACTGAATAATAAATACCATTATTAGTTTCTCTTTATGGTGGTGTAAACTAAATATAAATATAACTATTTTTTCTGATAATTTTTTATTTTTGATACCTTCAATCTAAATAATCATTATTTTTAAAAAAAGTTCAAAAGAACTCAAATATATTAACCATTATCATAAACATATAGAAATAATTTAAGTAAATTATTAATACATTTGATTATCACCTTCAAAAGTTTGATCAGATCATAACAATTTTTTTGATAAAAGAAGTGCTTTATCTCTGATATTTTTTTAAAGTATTTAACATTTAATTTCATTCTAAATTGTAAAATTTTATCTCACTTATTGCTTAAAATCAAAGAACAAATAGCAGACTTAAAGCCTAGTGATAAAATGATATAACTAATTTCTTCAGTAAATCACCCAATATCCAATATTCTCCTGAACAAAAAAACAGTGTTTTTAATAACAGTCCCTGAAAATCCAAAAATTTAATTTACCTTAATGAGAGTTATTTTTTAAAGATATTATCAAGTGATATTAAACCATATAGTATAATTTTATAATTCCCAGATATTTGAAAGTGATTTCCTGTCTTAGAGTAGGAAGCTACAATGTATCATGTCTCAATTCTCTACTAAAGTTATTAGACCACTTACTCACACATGACTTTCTAATAACTTTGAAGTACCATGTCAAATTCAAACTCAGAAACACAAATAATATGAAGTTTACAACAATTGGAAGCCCTGAATTGATCTTGCTATTTAAGACTACACTATCCCGATTCTTGTCTCACAGTGAGGTTCTAAAACCACTTATTATGCTTATAATACCACTTTTGATACCTCTGAACAATGATAATTCTTGCCATATTAAATAATATTTTAATTATATACCAACTTTGAAAATGATAAATTTATTATTGTTTAAATCAATTAAGTATAGACTAAACCCTGACCAGATAACTTGTCTATAGAAGAAAGAAAACAATATAAAATTGGATCAATGATAGACAGATATTGCTTTTTATAAATGTATAGATTTGTTGTAACATGTGCTGAGTAATGAGAGGAAGAGGACATGGTGGATGAATTTTCATATTAATAAAATGTATGCCGAAACATGAAACTGTACTGGAGACTACGGATTGTAATACCTAAAAAAGGTTAATTTGAATAAAATATTTACTATAATGGAAATCGTATTGAATTGAGGGTAATAGAACGTAAGTCAAAAACGTGACTTATGGCTCTTAAAGTTAAAACCAGGTAAGTTCAATTAGAATAGATTTCCAAACACAAGTAAATAATAATGTATAGATTTTAAGAAAATTTAGTTATAAGAAATTTAATAATTTTGTGTGTGATTAAAATTATAAGGACGAGTTGTGATTTGCGTAGTATTTGAACAGTACATTGAGTGAGATGCGAGATGATTTATCACAAAGTCAGCGGGAAATGAAAAGACAATCCTTGAAGTGAGCTATGTGAACCCTGTAGTAACGGAAGTGAGAATTCACCATGCGTTCTTATTTCAGTCTTAGTTGAAATCTTGAGGTGGTAAGATGTGTTTAATTCAGTCTTAGGAAGGAGTTTCTATGTTTAGTTAAAAATGTAATATATTTAATTTTCAGTCTCAAGTAGAGATTAGCAAAGTATAAAATGGTTAGAAAAGTGATAAAGAGTGTTTTCAATGACAATGTCGCGAGGTTAAAAGACTTATAGACCACTGCAGATAATGGACAGACAAAGTGAGACTATTGGTACAAAGTGAATGACTGGACAATTAATACCAATATTTTAATGAACACTCGTGTTTGCAAGATTAATAATAAAAATGGGACAAAAACTTATTAATAAAAATCAAAACATTATTTTTAAGAGACTATGTTTTCTATACGCAAGTCTTGAACTGATCGATTACCGCATGGCGAAAATCGTGTGTTAAGATGAACATTCTTTAAAAAACCATAAACGCTATGAACTATTATAAGAAAAACATTTCTAGAGTGCTATGCGAGTATACGTAACATGAACTTTCCTGAAAGCAACGATCGCAGTAAACTACAAGATACTGGACGTCTGAACTACTATCTTCGGAAATTCTTATAAAAAGTGGTGTTGTGATATAGACACCTTATGTTAACTTTAGATTAATGAATTATATTATGTTTTAATATATTTGCTATATATGTTTGATCATTTTAATTTTCTTGAAAATATTAATAGCAGTAAGTTATAAGTTTACAAACTGTAAAAAAGATATTGCACGTTAAGAAATATAGAGATTAACCAAAATATATGTAACATAACTTATACTATATTTAATTCATTTAAATATAAACTTCAGTTCATATTTTATTTTTTTTGTATATGTCTATTCTGAATACAATATTAGAATGTATTAAAACAACAACATTGAAAATAACAAGGAAATACTGTCAACACTATTATTTAATAGATTATTTATCAAAAATTATAATTAAAGCTTACTTGATTTAAAGAGTTTCGTGGCCCTCGCAGCCGAACATAATTTGTTGTTCCTGAAGTTGGGAAATGCAAAGTGAAATTAGACAACAAGTCTGAAACACCAAGTAAAATTGCAGAACAGAGTATTGATTCATTTATTGTTAAACATTAAACAAACATTATTAACTAGGCTATAAATACATGAAACTCAAACATTCTCAAACTAAGTTTTACATCCACACTTTAAACATAAATATATGTTATATAAATTTAGTAAACTATAACCATTTACAAAGGTTACATTACAAAGAGATATTACCCATTTGGTATGTTACTTGTTTGACTTCCCTACCATAGGCAACAGAAGATACACATACGATTTGTCAATTGGAGGTAAAACTAGTTAATGATCTAGTAAGTAACTGTGTAATATTCCTCTCTGTAACATGGAGATCTCAACATTGTCTATTCCACATAATGACTCCACAGAGTATCTTAGTAGTCATATTTTACTCTATTCCACCACCCATGCATTTCATATATATTACAGAACCACATGCAGACATCGAATAGACATTATATGTGTATTGCATGATAAGCATATAAGAAAATGTAAATCTTCTTTAATCGTAATAAAATTTAATTTAATTCAATTAATTTTAACAAGTACTAAACCAAAATATTGTTATACCTAAAGTTCACATGATTTATCCTTTTCCGCCATATTTTATTTTAAGTTGGTACAAAAAAAATAATATGTAATAATATATATCATCTTAATTTATCTTCTTAAAATTATTGTGAATTTTATAATATTTCTGTTTTAGTATTTTATTTATTTTTGTAATATTTTATAAAGGATTGACTATTGTGTTATTTACTAAGTTATGTATTATTGTATTATATTATGTTGTTTTAATATTATATTTTAATAAATCATTGTAAATTTATCAGTTTATAGTAAGTATTAATGATTATTTAATTTCGTATTTGTTTTTTATTAGCTAAACAAAACAATTTTTTGTAACACTATTAATTTTATTTGTAAAATAAAATTAATGACCTAAACAGGATGGATTAACACAGATTTACTTCTCTATTAATCAATTAATAACACAAATATAAAACAGTAAACAAAGTTTGATTTATTAATTTTTTTATAATTCGTAAACTTACAAATATGGCACTTTTCTCCAACATAACCAGGTTGGCAAATGCAAACAAAGTTTCTAGCAGCAAAATCAGGTATACATACAGCGTTGTTAAGGCATGGTGAAGACTGGCAAAGATCTATTCCTATGTCACAATGTTTACCTGTATATCCAGGAAGACACTCACACCTGTACAATATACAGAATGAATTCTAAATTTGATTTAATTTGCATTGATTTTATGACTTCTATATCATTTTTCATTTGTCTAATTAAGTGTTCTGATTCACACTACTGATTCATAAAAAAGATCTAACATCAAATATAATAGTTAAAATATCTCTTTCCAGACAATGATTCTATTCTGTGTGAATAATTGAATAACACAGAGTAAGTTTGTTTACCAGTAAGTAGATGAAGATGAGTTTAAAGCAAGATGGCAAGTAGAATTGTTTTCACAAAGAAAGTTTTCACTGCAGGGATCAATCTCACAATATCTGCCATTATAACCTTCTTTACATATACAAGTGTAGTTTCCAAGACCATCATTACAGTTTCCTCCATCTCCACAAGGATCCCCCACACAGTCATCTATGTTTTGTTCACAGATATCTCCTGAAGCACAAGATGAAAATTTTAGAACAAAAAACAAAATAAATTATAAATATAAATAAAGTTAGATTTTGTTGTAAAATATTATAAAACATATTGAAGAAATCAATTTTATATAAATTTTTACTTTCTTTTTTTTTTAATAAAATTTAAATCCTATTCCTTTTAAAACTATTAATAATTTTACAAAATAGAGGCGCGTACTTAGGAATTTGTAAAATGCTTTATAATAATAATTGTGATTGAATGAATTTATTGAGCCTTATTTTTAAACTAGGTGTTATTTATTAAATTTTTTTTTTAAATTAATTTTATTTTTATTTGAACAAACTGGTTAGATCTATTTATTTCTGGGTTCTCAGCTTCGAGGCTCTCAATATATTTGCATACACCACTTAGACTGACATGGATACATTATAAAAAATTGCAAAGTTTAAATTTACAAATTTATTAAAATATTAAATGTATACAATTATAGTTGAAATAAAATAAAGTTCTATTTTAAAAAAATTGCTTCCATTGTCTATATAAAGTTCAAAGTTCTTTCTTAAAATGAGTAATTATTAATGTTGATATTTAGAAGTTCAAATAGTCTTTAAAATAATACATAAGTAGACATGTCTTTATCAATCTTATTTGTTTGTTAGGTATTTCATCTCTTTTGCCTTTACTGTTTACGTGCACTTGACAAAAATGTCTTACTATTTCCCATACAACATTTTAATGATCATTTAATTTTCAATTTGATTTTCTCTGGAGCTGTAATATAAAGATCTTGCTATGATGGCTGTTGGGGTGGGAATAAAATTTATTGTTGTCCAAGTTGGTTTGGGTTTTACAATTATGCGCTTAAGTTGTAAAAATTTTATTTGTTTGACCTAAAAATTAAAACTAAAGGCTTGTATTTATTTATTTTTAATTTTTTTACTGGGAAGATTTTATTTATTTATTTTACTCTTTTCTTGGGTTGTGAGCAGTTTGCTTAACTCCTCCTGAAATACACACATTTTATAATACTAATTATAGAACAAGATTGGTGTAAATGGCAAATATATTTTATATTAAAAGTATACATAAAGTTTAAATTTCAAGTAATAAAGTTCTTTTTCTTATTTAATTCACTAATAAAAAATGTCTCGCACTACTTATGACGTTGCAACTGAAAGTTCATTTACTCACACTCTTTGGAACAATAGTTTTCTTATTGAAGTTATTTTAGTGTTTTCTTTTAAAAAGTCCTTTTATTATATTTTCCATGATTTTTCTTTATTTTATTAATAAAGCTATTAGTCTTAGCTTATGAAAGTAAAAAGTTCAATTTGCTTAATTGTTCATGTTAAAATTATAAAAAACTGAATTTTATGCTGATACCTAGGCGTAATTTTCACTGATTCTACTTTAAAGTTCAAAGTTAAAAAAAACTATTTTAAGTACTGAATTATACAATGGGCATTGATCGTCGCTCTAGAAGATCAAGCGATCAGCTTATGATGGAATTTTCGAGCATTCTTAAAACAGAACTACTAATTTGCAATATAGAATTATTTACTCTTTTTTTTTATAGCATGAAATTTAATTTAATGGTAGTTTAATTTATTATTTTAATTTATCTTACTTTCTTTAAATTTGATTTATAATATACCTTTCCATCAAGGTAACCTCACAGGAAAAAATCTAAAGGCATTAAATCGGGAGAACGTGGGGGCATGTGTCCCCTTCTTTGAATATTATTAAGATACTTTATTCAATTTTAGCCTAGTCTAAACACTTGTTAGGCTATGTTCACAATTATTAATGAAATTAATAAACAATGGCTTTTAATATAATGACAAATAATAAATAAAATAACTAACTAACTAAACTCTAACAATTAACAAATAAATAACTAACGAACTAAAATCTAACAATTAACAAATAAATAACTAACTAACTAAATTCTAGGGTATGGTCTGATTTTGTTACAGCTTATATTTTTCTAATTTACAAATTTTATTGGTTTTGATTAATTTGCTTCATAGTTAATCTCATTTTAACTAAATCTACTTATTATTTAACCTTCACATATTGCAAATGTAAACTTTGTATCTATTATTCATCCTAAAGATAGTTCATCTAGTGAAGTTATACCCTTTTAGTGCTAGACCATTTTTGAATAGTAGTGTCTTCTATAATGTTGGACATTTTCTTACCAGTTCTAATCTAAAGTGCTGGCCTATTTTTTGGTAATTTGTAGGTTTTCTAGAAAAACTAATAATACTTTTGTTATTTTTCATTCAAAATTAATTGTCTTATTTTAAATGTTTGTAATTAGCTACTCTTAACATAAAGTAACTTAATTATATAATATATGTAAAAACTGAAATGAAACAAAAATCAGAAACTTAACTTTCCTCAAACTTTTCCAAAATGTGTTAATTTTTGTAGAAAAAGTCACAATTAAAAAATATTTAATAAAAATATTTACATGTGTAAACACCACAAATAAATAGTTATTTTTATTTAAATACAGATTTTGAATAATTTTTTATGATAAATATGAAAACTTTTTATTTTAATAACACAGTATGGTCTTTAAAAAAATAACAAAGTATGATCTTTTTTAATATTCCAGTTTCTATTAATTATGACAACTCGGAATTTATATAAATAATTTCTACCAGAAAGGCATCTCAAGTATTTAATTGAAACTGTAACTGGCATGTTCGACATCTAGTGGTCATTCTGCCCAAACATATTAAATAATTTCCATTACTATAAGCAGAATCCTGACTTCTGATCAGAATATTGAAAGTTAAAAGTCTCCTGATAATATTTCCCTCCATAATCTATATCTAAATCAATCTAAAATCAATCTACCCAAGAAAATTAACGCTATAACACAACACAACGATAGATAGATATCGTAATTTAAATATAAGAGTACAAAGGCCTAATGTTCAGGAATACGAAGAGCCTATCTTATGAAAGGATGATAAATATGAGAATCAATGAACCGTCGCATAGATATTTCATAAACCCAATTAACTTATTATAGAAGTGACTTATTAGAAGTAAATTATTATTGTTAAAAGATTTATATGGCACTATTTGAAAATAAATTTTAATAAGGCTTAATTTGCCAATTCAATTTTATTAAATCTTCCAATTCTAAGTGTTACAGTTGTTATTAGTTCATAAACATAAAAACAGGGTGGACTTGAGTCTTGAAAAACCATGTTTTTAGTTAAAATTTATCTCTAGCTAAAGAATTTGTGAACAGAATGAAAACCTTTAGTCCTAGATAAATTAATAGAGTAACCCTATAGAACATTATGATACTATGATGAAGCATCATAGCAGAGTTCCTCTAAAATAATGAAGACTAAGAGAATATCAAACAATTGTGGTTCTTGAATCAATTCTCTCTCTCTATAAAAAAAACTATAATTTTACTTAAAAAATTTATAATATAATCAATTCAAAAAAGTTAACACTATTGTTAAAGTAAGAATTAACAAAACATATTTTAAAATACACATTCAAAAAATTTCCGTATTACAAGTGTTTTTTAAATCTAAGGAAATTTAATGTTTATTTTTTTAATTATGGTAATATTATTTTATTTAAAAACTAATTATTGTACTTATATTTAACTGTATTGTAATTAATGCTTTAGTATACTTATAATATACATATTTTAAAACAAAAACAATTAATTGGAAATAGATAAAGTTAGTTAGAGAAGGGGAGAATTAAGAGATTAAGTTTATGAAATTAATTATTTAAATTAAGATTCATTCAGTTTATGCACCATACCTTGAAAAGTTGAAGGACAATGGCAGTGGAAGCTAGCCACAAGGTCTATGCATTCTCCTCCATTCTGACAAGGATTTGAAACACATTCATCCACATCAATCTAGAAAGCAAAAAAAAAAAAAAAAAAAAAAAAAAATGAATGTCTTCCTAGTTAAAACTGAAATTTAAAAAAATATAGAGTTTCTACTTGAGTAGAGAATTTATTCAGATGGTAAGAAAGAAAAAAATAATAACATTCTTATTTTTTTAGGATTATATTGTATCATTATTGTTAACTAGCTGATGGCCCCAGTTTCACCTGGTTATAGTTGAGATAGTTGTATAAAGAAATAATTTTTTTAGCTCAACCCTAATGGTGGTGCTAAGGAGATAAATTATGCCCAAGTACAGCAACACACCAATTTTGATCAAAATCGACTCATAAATAACAAAGATATGATACTTGTTTTAGTGGTAAAAACACCCTTGGAGTGGAACATTTTCAAAATCCTTTCTTAGTATGAGTTTACAAACCTACACCAAAGCATGTTAAAAAATTCATAGCTCTAGGTTTCTTGGATCCAGAGATATGCTTTAAGAGTAAAAAACACCCTTGGAGTAGAACATTATCAAAACCCTTTCTTAGTATGCATAGTAACAAATTTCTGATCTACTATAGATATTACTTTGCAGTGTTTGAATTACTTGTTTAATATGATTTTTTATTTACATGTTATTTTTCATATTCATTTATTTATTATAAAAATATAAAAAATAAAATTAAAAAGTTAAAATAAACAAACACAATAGCAAAAATAAATTATTAACACTTTGGGTTTAGGCTATTAAATATACATTTGGGAAAAGAAACTCATATACACATAACGATGGTAATAATAATAGTGAATAAATTCATTTTAGTAGAAGTAACAAAAAAAGTATCATAATAATGATTATCAAGTTTAGGCCATATTAAATGTAACCACGTAAGATATTCTCGGGTTATAATCACATTTCAATACGATAGGCTATATTTTCAATACACAGTCAATTATAGGAAATTCATAAATAGAGGATAGAAATAATTATTTAACCTTTCGGGACGAGCGCTGTTGTATAAAGGTTAGGTTAGTCAAAATTCAAATAAATAGAATTATTTGAGTAGTCATCTTTTGGTAAAGTGTAGGCAAATGTAGATAAAGGTGTAAATAGAACTGCGAACACAGCAAGTGGCATCCTTCATGTTAGTTGCACCAATAGGAACTAAATAACGTCGAGGAACAGATGATTCTGGAAGAAATTAAATATCTTTGGCGGTAATTCAAAACTATTCGAATTATACATAACTGCAGCTTATGTAGGCCAAACAGGCCGTAGTTTTAAATGTAGGTTAAGTGAACACGAAAGAAGTTGACAGTTGGGTGATGATGACTCCAGTTTTCCCAATCATTTAAAAACTCATTTAGTGTCTGATTTTTTCAATAATGTTAAGTTTGAGATTCTCCATGTCCATGCAAAAAGTAGGAAATTAAATTCATTAGAAATGTTAGATATTAGGAGAATATTTTGAAAAGACTCCAAACTGGTACTCAATGATCAGGTAGAATTTTTGTCAAACTCACTTTTGTTAAAACCATTGTCTTCCTTATGACCACATGCATCCCACGCCCTTCCACTCGCTTCCCTTTAGCTAAGTAACTGTTCTTCTTTGTAATATTATACCTCAGTTTTCAATATCTTCCTTAGTCTGTGTTAAGCTGCCTTGTAAATGCCGTTGCTGGCGAAACCATGGTCGGCAAGACTCAATAAAATTGTAGAATTTACTAAATATTGTGTTTGTTTTTTCATGATACTGTAAATAACTTGTTATTTTATAAAGTAGACAAATAAATGTTACAATAGGCCAACATTGAATTTGAATGATAATGATTCATAATATATTTAAGTGTACTGTGTTATTGATACTGAAATAATTAAAATCAAGAATGTCAGGGGATTTTAAGGGAAGGATATAATTCTCAGCAGTTTCCTCTTCAGTGTGCACACCTGATGGCATCAGCAAATGTAGTTGTAAATAACCAGATAAAGTAATGAGTAGTTAATTATACACATAACTATTTTAAATATATAATGAATTAATGAGATTACTTTATTTAGCATATGAAACTCTATTAAAATGTAATACTCTCTTTATATTAACTTTTAAAGTTATATTATAGTTTCATCTTTTAAGTAGTAAAATCTAAAATTGGTTTGAAAAAAAAGCCATGTAATTATGATTATCTCTATGTTCAGTACTCAACTTGCTTAGTTGTGTTAGTACTATGATAGACATAGACAGAAAGTGATCTTCGAGACTACTGGCAAGAGAAGACAGTAGGGTGTAGGTACATACACGCACCCCAACTACTATATTTTCCTATGAAAGGCCTTTCCTCCATGTAAATCCTAAAATGACTACATTAGTCATATGTTCTCCTACATTTTAGTATATCAGTGCAATATTATAAAATAAAATGAGATGAATACTTTTGTACCTTATGCATATGTATCTTCCCATATACCTGCTTTTACATATTCATTAACTTCAACTTTTTACTCTGTTCATTTCTCTTCACAGTTGGTATTGATAACACCAATTGTACTTTTGTTGCTATAGCCAAAGCATCTTTTCGGAAGTGTTTTCCTTACTCTGTTAGCTCTTGATGCTATATTTTTTATTTGTAGGTTACATTCTGTGTTATGAATTAGTTTTATCTAGATATGGCCAATTTACCATTCCTTAGGAATTCGTTTTATCTATATACGGCCAATGCACCATTCGTTAGGAATTAGTTTTATCTAATCCCCTTTATTGTACACTATATCAATTAGATAGAGCAAGCTGAATATTATTGTGAAATATCAAAAATTCAAATGAGTGTACTTTCTTTTTATCTCTTATTAAATTCATTTAAAAATACACTGTCGGTTTGCTCACCTCTATTGTATTACTGCAAGTATCAGGTAACATGTTTTTGACCTTAATGTTTCCAAAGCAGATTCTTATGAATTCTGTTGATTGTTCCGACCAATGTTATTGGTTAATCGGCGAGCAGAGGCTTTAGCTATCACTGTTGGTATTCAATAATGACTGACCCTCTTTTTAGGTCACGATGGGCTTATATACCTTGCCAGGTTACTGAACCAGGTATATTGTCTAGAGTCAGCTATTGCAACACTTTTAATTAAATACATTTCACAACAATAATCTGCCTTCTGTGTATTGTCTTGGAACTTAGATTAAACATGAGACTGATATTTTGGAGTATGCTCCTTACAATAAATAATTTCTCCTTAATTACAGTACCACTTACTAAACAATTGATTGACTGTTTGTGGCATGCTATGTGGCTTACAAATGTAATAATATTTTCACTGAAAGAACAGTGAAAGATGAGATACCATTATCTATGCAACACAATTGCCTGCTCCGGGGTAGATTAAACAATATTTGATGGGTAATGATGTAACAGTTTTAAATTGGAGCATGGATTTTTGAGTAATCAGACTATCTGAGCTACCCCAGAATACTACAGTTGAATAACCAAGCCTCACGGGTTAAAAATTACTTGACCAGCCATTTAGGAAGAGCCCTAAAACTACAACTAATTGCTATAATTAACTTAGGCAATACTTTATAGTAGGCAGTTATAGGGTTAAAGGTTAGGTTTGCTTGCACAGCATTGTAACGTAACATCTGGTGGCCTGATCAGCCATATCATGTTTCTTTAACTATTACGAATCCAAAATATGTGAGTGCATGCCCAATCAGCCCAGGGTTGTCTGACCCTAACAAATTGTGCTAGCAAGCCATTTTGGTAAGTTTTGACAAAAAAAAATGTTTAATACTGTCAGCAGTTCTAAACACACCATTCCACATCTAAC
Organism: Aphrophora alni; assembly: GCA_963513935.1. Classification (NCBI taxonomy): domain Eukaryota; kingdom Metazoa; phylum Arthropoda; class Insecta; order Hemiptera; family Aphrophoridae; genus Aphrophora; species Aphrophora alni. The sequence continues at coordinate 94,627,214 of OY740766.1, forward strand.
TTCATACACACTCTGATCTCGATGGTTTTATCTCTTTTCTCGAGTCAGGAAGGTGGTGGAGTGTTATGAACGGCCCTCAAAATTTGCCTGGGTCTTAGTTTAAATAAAAAATCAGTAGCTCAATATATTAATTAATTTTATTGCTGTTTATGAGACTTGTGTAACACTTTAAATACTCTAATACTTCAATACTATTATTCAATACTTTACATACTATACAACAAAAATAAGAATTTAATACGACACTTTAAATAAACAATACAATAATAAGAATTTAATAGGATACTTTTAAATAAACAATACAATAATAAGAATTTAATTAAATGAACAATATTCAAACTAAATATTCATTTCACTAAACCCAAAAGTATTCTAACTATTGTTAATCTCTAATAAATGAAATTAATAATTTATTGGTGATTTATAAATATAGAAATGCTTGCTTACTTTTGTAAAGTAGACTCCCTGGGCTAAATTCCTGCACCACGGCTATCAACCTGCCGGTATCATCAAGAGCTCCAAAAGACCACTTCCATATTGTGCTGACCGCTTATATATCTATCGTGTCTTCTGATGCTCTACTTTTGTTGCAAGTCAAGCATTTCAACACTTTTTCAATTCTTTCACAATAGTTGGTTCATTCTGAGCTTTGTTAATATTAGTTATTCCTAACATAATTTATAAATTAATTAAATAACCTAATAGTAACCTATTCCTAACAGGAGCCTTATGATAACATATAGAAGATGCACAGGTAATTGCTAAGATAGGCAATTAAACCTACCTTAATGTATGTTTTGAATACCTACCTTACAATCCTGTAGGCACCTTGCGGAAACCAACAGGAGAGTATACCAAAACAGCGGAAGAGACGCTCAAGTTACTACTTGAAACTCACTTCCCTGGTTGCACAAGTAGTGATAATATGGACGGCGGTCTAAGTCTAGCTGGGGACAGCTCTTTGCCAAGGGCATCTCGGGCAGACTGGAAGATAGCCAGAAAAATTGTCACTATTTCTAAATTAAAATGGGCAATAAACAAATTTAGCCCGTTTAAATCACCAGGCGGAGACGGAATCTATCCTGCACTATTGCAGGAAGGACCTGACGCCTTGATCCAACTGATCTGCAAGCTTTCCAGAGCCAGCGTAGCATACGGCTACATTCCGCAGGCATGGAGGGTCAGCAGAATTACATTTATTCCCAAGCGTGGCAAAGCAAGTTATTGTGATGCCAAAGCTTATCGACCTATCAGCCTATCCTCGTTTCTGTTGAAAACATTGGAGAGGTTGGTTGAGAGACACATTAGGGAAGGGGTGCTCTTAGGGACACCTCTTCATCGCAATCAACATGCCTACCAACCTGGTAAATCCTGTGAGTCTGCTCTACATAATCTTGTGGGCAGGATCGAGGACACACTGGAAAGGAAGGAAATAGCACTGTGCGCCTTCTTGGACATAGAAGGTGCATTTGACAATACTTTATTAGGATCAATAGTGCGCAGACTGAAAGAGCGAGAGGTGAACCCGGCTGTAACAAGATGGGTTCATTCAATGCTAACAAGCAGACGCATTCAAAGCTCCCTGCTTGGTAATTCGCTGGAGGTCGCTGCCACAAGAGGTTGCCCACAGGGAGGTGTTCTATCACCTCTATTGTGGAGCATGGTGGTGGATGATCTCCTTACGGAAATTAGCCAAACAGGAACATACATCCAAGGCTATGCAGATGACATAGCAATCTTGGTCATTGGAAAAAGTGACTACACTGTCTCGGATATCATGAATAGGAATCTGAGACAGGTGAAGTTGTGGTGCGCAAGGGAAGGCCTCAACGTCAACCCAAGCAAAACCACCATAGTTCCCTTCACTAGGAGGAGAAACTTAACAGCCCTGGATAGGATATCCATGGACAACACACGGATAAATATGTCCATGTCGGCAAAATATCTTGGAATAACCCTTGATCAAAAGCTGACATGGAACGTACATCTGGACAATTTAATACATAAGGCGAAATGGGCGCTAATGACAGCCAGACGCTTTATTGGTACTACCTGGGGACTTAAGCCTCACATAGCCCTTTGGCTATATGAAGCAGTGATTAGACCCCAAATTACATACGGAGCGGTGGTCTGGTGGAAGAAGTCATGCCAAACCACTGCAGGAAGCAAACTAACAAGCCTGCAAAGACTTGCATGCTTGTGCATAACTGGAGCTTTCAGAAGCAGCCCAACAGCTGCTCTGGAGGTTCTTCTCGGACTCCCGCCTCTTGACATTTACATAATGTCAGAGGCAAGGAAATCCGCCTATAGACTGACGTGTGTTAATGAGTGGCGGAAGGGCTTGCCTGGAGCAGGACACTCTGACATAGTTGACACCGTACTTAAAAACTCGGTGCTAGACATGGCGCCAGACGCAATGCAAACTGAGTATGTCTTCAACAGACCCTTCACGGTAACCTTAGGTAACCGGGAAGACTGGGAAAGAAACAACAAACCAGGTTCTTCCAGAGGGACTCTCGTCTGGTACACGGATGGGTCACTTATGGAAGGAAACTCAGGTTATGGAGTATACAGCTCATCACCAAGGACTAACATTAGTGTGAGTCTTGGGACGCACTGTACGGTATTTCAAGCAGAGATACTAGCTATCACTGCTTGTGCCCATTTGGGTTTGTCAAAAGGCCTTCGAGACAGACAAATCCTCATTCTTTCTGACAGTCAAGCAGCACTTAAAGCGCTAGACTCAGTATTAATCACTTCGAAATTGGTGAAGGACTGCCTCTCAACACTAATGAAACTCTCCACAAGGAACATGGTGGAATTGAGATGGGTGCCAGGTCATCGTGGCATCCAAGGTAATGAGATGGCAGATACCCTTGCTAAGAAAGGAGCATCCACACCCTTCATGGGGCCAGAACCAATGTGCTGTATCAGCCGCAACATGGCTAAAAGCGCAGTTAATAACTGGGCCAAGGAAGAGCTACGCCAGAGATGGCATAGGACTCCAGGGCTCACACAGAGTAAACAGCTAATCAACGGACCTAGTAACAACCTTACGAAGTCATTGATCAAGTTAGACAGGCTACAGCTTAAAAGAGTAGTAGGACTTATCACTGGACATGGCCAGTTCAGGAAACATCTTGCAACAGTGGGAGTCTTTGAAGGCGACCAAAGCTGTCGGCTCTGCCTGCAGGCCGTGGAATCAGCAAGACACATCATATTTGATTGTGGGATGCTGGAGCGCAGAAGGAGGGAGCTCTTTGGTATCCTGCAACCAGGAGAGGAAGAGGACACGTACTTGGTAGAGAAAATCCTGAAGCTCGTTCGAGGAACAGGGTTCTAATCCATCAGGAACGGCACATAGGGGGCACAATAAGCCGATGGTTGACGTGCAGGGAGACCTTCTCGAAGAGGGTCTCCACCCCATCTCTAATCTAATCTAATCTAAAAAAAAATGTTTTGAAGGGGGAAAAAAGAAATTGAGGAGGCTTGCCCCGTGAAGGGCTGTAAACCATCACAGTCACCCCCGCTGTTAAAAAAAATTAAAATTTTGTCCCATGGAATAAGGATTAGAGATGAGGGTTATGAATAGGAAGTAAGTTAGTTATCATATCGATCCCTCATGAAGTAAAAACTCTCATGGTTGTAAGATAAAAAACATCCTAGAAATACATTGAAAGACCTAACCAACCTAAGCTGACAAGACCTAAAACTATTAAATAAAATTCTATGCTTGACTACAGGAATTGTAACGGTGTACGAATTCCACGAACATTTGAATAACCAATCAATAACACTACAAGGAAAAAGCAAGCAACTAAAAACTTTAAAGAGTAAGGAATAAAAGTGTAAAAGGAAAAAAGGAAAGAAAAAGGAGTGGGGAGGAGTTAATCCTGCCCCGGTGGCGAAAAAGAAAAAAGAAAAAGTAATACACAATTCAAAAGAGAAATAGGTGGTCTGTAAGTTTACAACTTATCTTAATTCTAAACAGTTGTAATTTTAATTAATTATGAAACCTGATTGGGGGGGGGGCAACAATTTGAAATTCTAATATTAATCACGGGTGATGATGAAATAACAAAAACATACTGAATAATCACAATTACAATTAATGACCAAATATCTGTGTGAACAATATTACACGCAAAATATAATAAAAGCTGACGGAAAAATTCTGTAAAAAATATAGGAGAGCGGGAAATTAATTAATTGGGTCATTGAATGTGGAAAGGATGTTGAATGAAGATATAAATTTGAAGCTGAAGTTCAGTACTACAGTGAGGATGTCCTGCCCACTTTTAACATTATAAAGTAGCTTACTACAGTGATGGAGATTTTTAATCAGAATAGAGTAACCTGGGTAATCTGTTAGAAAAAACCTAGTGAACAGCAATCAGTATAATGGAGAGTAAAAAATATGTAGTACCTGCCAGGGTTTTCGTTTGAAGGGATACTGCTGATTGACCAGTCGTTTTAAGACTGTTGGTGCCACACTGTAAATTGATCATAGGCAACCAGAAATTAGTTCATGACTTGACAGGCATATCAGATTGTGGCCTACTGAGGTGTTGTTGAGACTAGTCACTCCCATAGCAAGTAATATTTCAGTGGGATTCTTGGTTATATGGTAGCATCGTCTCAAAATGGAAAATAAGTAATGGGAAATTTGAATTTAGGATGGAATGGGGAAAGGTTTATGTCCGAATTTTGACAGGTAAAATGGACATTGTTAGAGTTTATAATTACACTTTACATGATAAATTGGTATATAATAAACGAAAAAGATTTAATTTTAATTTTGAAAAGAATGCAAAATTTGGAAAAAAGGAAGAAAACTGTAAGAAGTGATCCGGAAGGGTACAAAAACCAGAATTCGAGTGTTATGATAGTGGAAATATGGAGTTGTGGTGAAAGTCACATTAAATATAATTTCATCCCAAAACATCGATAAATAATCATTGAACTAAACAATACTATAACGATGTAAAAAAATTTACATACTTAGACCAATACATATAAGCCCTTAAAGACGGTACATGAACAAATTTGGTACCTGAACAATCCCAAATTATGGTATGTTAGTAAGGTGAGGATAGATAACACAGGTAATATTTTCATAGAGATAGAGAAATAATATTATGGATCCTCAGATCCTAATGGAATATTTTCAATCCAGAGTCGTGATGCAATTTGGGAAGGATCACCCTGGGATCGTACTTGGCGTGTGTTACATCCAGTACTATCCAACGACCCATAAACACGCTATACTCGGTAGTATGCTCTGAAGCAAAATGGATAATTCACATAATATTGCACATAAATATAAACATCACTATAATTTTCAAATATAGAATGGATAGGGGAGGGGGTAAATATGTATATACATTATTTTAAAAATTTTCAACTTTCAGCCTAAATCTTAAAGCTAATAGTCAGTAAATCTAGTTAACCAAAATAAAAGACCAAGGTTGTTAGAAGAGAAAGAACTGTGTTGTTTAAAATGATAGTAAAGATAATGTGTGTTTCGAGATGGAAATTAAAAATGGTAAATCGAATTTAATGGGAATTAAAGAAATAATAAACCACGGATGGTTATAGAGTAAGATGTATGGGTGAAATGTAAAAATGAGGTGGTAATATAGTTGAGAGGAGAGACCCTGATTGGTGGCCTACCAACGTGTATTTACAATCCCCACATTTGGGTGTCATTCCAGGCTACCAACTGGAAATATGAAAAAAAAAAAAAAAAAAAAACTAGAGGAAACACTAAAATAATTTTTTTAAATATAATATACATACTGTTTCCCTGAGATAAAAGAAAGTATAATGTTTAGCCAACAGCAACTTAAAAAGGAAACCCATGAACACAGTGATTCATAGAGCCTCCCCTCTCAGTGTAAATAATCTACGTATGACGGTATAAGTGATTAATTAGTTTATAATAAAAAAAGAAGAAAGGAAGGAATCATAAAACTAATATCACCAGGGCCAAGCAAGAATAACCCAAATGTAGCTTGGCAGCAGCAATGATAGGGTGAGACGAAGGGTTGTTTCCAGGAGATGATGTCAACAGGATTAAATAAAGGTTTATAAAATGTAGATAAATGGGAAGGGGGAAGGGGGAAGGGTGACGGAATGGAAAATCGGTCAGCCAGGGGATAATGAACTTCAAATTAGGTTAAGTATTACTCAAAAGATTGACCTTATAAAGAATGGGGTGGATTTAAAATGAGGGAGGAAATTGTATTTGGTGGGTTGAGCTAAAAAGGTGTTACAACAGTTAAGAGAAGGTGTGGGTTAGCCGTGCAATAAGAGTCATATGATTAAAAAAACTTTTGAGTTGCCCAAAGTTGAGAAATGTAAGTTATCGCTCAAGAAACAAGACCCTGGCCACTTATAATTGCCTGCATCATCAATGACCATTACATCACTGGTGGTAAATTCAGACAGGAAAAGGTTGAAAACTATAATGAAATGAATTTTGTATGGTTGGTGAAAAATGATGGCGAAAAATGGAAGCTTAAAAAGTACAATTTTTCCACAAGGGTTGACTTGACTAGTCAGGTGCATGAGCGACGATAAATTAGGTTTTAAAAACTGATCCTTGCATTTCAAAATGTCATTAGTTCCTACTATAATAATGACATGGGTAGCCAAAAACTAAACGTAATGGTTAATTTTTATATGGTGTTTAAGTTCTGGGATGGTAAGTCCAGAAATACCATTGAAGACTATTGGCAGATGGAGAGATGTTGCATGAGGGTTTTGAATTTACCCAAACGGGATACATAATTACCACCCAGAACAACAACTCTATTGGGTGAGCATTTAGGGGTATAGTTTAGACACTTATTCATTGTTTTCAAAATTTTGGAAATTTAAGTTAAACAGGGCAAGTTGAACAGGACTTGTGAAGTATGCACTAATGTAAATAATAAAGGGAATGGGGCGGGGGGATTTTATATGAGAAATTTTTTTTAAATATTAGGGTTTCGTTTATTTTGATTTTACTTGTACATCAAGGGTCATCATATGTTTTGAAATTACGAGAAAAATCATAGTTTAATATTAATTGGGACAAAATAGAAATGTCACATGATATCATTGAAATTATTATTTAAGTTGAAGTATTATTTATTTTTATTGGAAAAATGTTAGGGGGAGGTTACAAAGGTTTAAAAAGATGAAGAAGGTTATGCAATTTTGCTAGAAAAAGAAAAAAATTAAAAGAAATTTATTAGTGTGTATATTAAGAACAATAAAATCATTTATTATAATTTGTGTTTAGAAAGGAGGGGAAGAAACACAACGTTATTAAATTTGTATTTAAAAATATAGGTTAGTGATGTAATAGAGTACATTTTCAGTTTTGTGATCTTAGATTGAATGGAGAATATGCATAACTCAATGCAACAAACAGGAAATGTATTTTGTTTTTTGAATAAAATGATTAAGAATAAAATAAAGAAAGAAAGTACTTAGTACAAAATAATCAGAGAAATTTATTATAGATATGTTAATATTTAAAACAGGTATAATTTTAGTTAATTGTAAGAAAATTGCTACATTGACAATTTGAAACATAAAGGACTAATACTGTTGCCAACCAGGTGGAAGTCAGTCAGATCTGGACATTCAAGGAAGGAGCACCCATAAAAAATAAGTATGTTTGTCGGAACAAAGCCGAATCGTCGAAAGAAAGTTTTTTTTCTAAAAAATTAAAAGTTACATTCAAAGAACTATTATGTAATTACATGAGTTAGTTTAAATAACAGAAAAATAAACTTTTAAAGTAAAAAGATGTGCTTGTACAATATGATGCAATAGACAAAGTGTACTACGTAAGCAGGAAAACATGAACAAAAAGGACAAGTATCTTGAGTTTTTAAGAAAAACTATATAATTTGAATAAAGTGTTTTGAACTAAAGACAAAGTATATAATTGTGACAGTTGTAAAAGAGATAAGTAGATCTAAAAAAGTTATTTTTAAAAACGATATTTTGATAGAATGACGCCATGTGGTTTCAACCCGGAAAAGAAGTGATTTAATTAAAAGTTTTAAGTAAAAACATACAATTTAACTTCTGTGAGTAAAAGCATATCTGGTATAACATGCTTAAACTATTTTTTATTGAAATTTAAAGAATAAAAATTGGTGGGAATTTGGAATTTATTGTTGAAAGTTAAATAATATGTTTGTAGAATCGTCACATGTTATTTCAAAGAAACAAAATGTTTTATTCAAATATAATTGCTGAAATCTTTTATAATTAAAAGATTTTTATTGTTTAACTTTTTAATTTAGATATTATGAAATTTAAAAAAAAATGAATATTTATAAAAGTAATTGTGAAAGATAAAAAAATTAGCTTTTGAATAATTAGAGATTTCATTTTGAAATTAGGTTGCAACCATAATAATAATAACAAATAAAGTTTTAAGGAAACATAATTTTGATTAATATAGAATGTAGGATCTCATGTATAATTTTGTCTTTTTAGGTGATATTTTGATTTGTATGAAATTTTATGTTAAAAGACGTTTATTAATAATAAAATGTGCTTTTCAGAAAAAAAGGATTCTGTATTTTATTTAATATTCTGCAAAGTACACTGTTTTAAAAGAACTTGCGACCTCGGAGAAACTTTATACTCTCTTCAAGAGTAAAATTTTTATAATTAATTTTATTTTTATTTTTGTAATAAAACATTACCAAATGGCGCCCAACTTTAATAATAAAATAACATTAAGATCACAAACCAATGTATATTGAATAGTTATAGTGGTAAAAAGAGACTAAACTGTGTATATCATTTAGATATAAGTGAGTATTAGGAGTTAAGAAGGATTGTTTATCAACAATAAACATATTAAAATAAAACTAAATCTAGTTAAGATTAGGGTTGATTCAAAATATTTATTTAATTTTTTTATATCTTAATAAAAAACTTTCTGAAAGTTGGATTGGAATCCAATGATCGATGCTTAAGATATTCTATTTGGTTATTAAAAGTCAATTTAAAAGGGCTGAAAAAACTAATACTTATTAGGCATAAAATAATTTGACCATCCATATTGCAGTAAATGTGTGTCATACATAGGAGCAAAAATTCGTACTTAAAATCCAACATTCAAAATATTATTGTAAAATAGCTAGCCATGATATTCCAAAATATGTTGACAAGCAATTACTATATGCAAAATCAGTTATCAATAGACAGTCATTGAAAGGGAACTACTTAAATATTCAAGGTTGGTACTTTATAGCTGATTCAGCTGGTGTAGATAGAAAATCAGTTATGCAGTATGAAATACACTACAACTATCTGAGTTTAACCTAGATTTGAACTACTGGATTCGGAATAAATTATTGTGAACAGAAATTTAAAAAATAAATAACCGTAATAATTTATTTGAGTATCGAAAGTGGTAGTATAAAAACCACATTTTTTTGTGTGTGTTAAACCGGAAATGGCTATCAATAAATAAAAAAAGGTGCAATACTGCACTTGAATAACCAAGCCTCATGGGTTAAATCTCACTTGACCAGCCATTTTGGATGATCCCTAAAACTACAATTAATTGCTATCATTAACCTAACTATACTTGATTATTCTAATAAAGACTTACACCTTATATTTAACGGATTGGTTTGCTTGCACAGCGTGTTACGTCTGGTGGTCTAATCAACCATATCACGTTTCTTTAACTATTACGAATCCAAAACACACGAGTGAGCACCCAATCAGCCCAGGGTCATCTGTCCCAATCCAAATTGTGCTAGAAAGCCATATTGGTAAGCTTTGGCATATAATCACTGTTAGCAGTTCTAAACACATCCTCCCACATTGAACTTTATACACACTCTGGTTTTGATGGTTTTATCTCTTTTCTCGAGATGATGGGGGAGCCTTCAATAACGTATAGGACATAAAGATACACCGGTAATCGCTAAGAAAGGCAATTAAACCTACCTTAATGTATGTTTTGTAGAGGAAAAAACCAAATTGAGGAGGCTTACCCTGTGATGGCCTATAAATAATCACAGCTGACAACACTCTTACATGCTAAGGAAATATTATACAGATTAATTTTTATAGTTCATTGTACAGATGGACGATAGTAAAATGTTACTTAATTTATATTTTAAAGTTTAAAATATTACCTCACAATTGTTGCCTGAGTAACCAAGAGTACAATTGCAAATATGGCCCTTGCCTGAGTGACTACAAGTCCCTCCGTGAATACAAGGATTGGAAGAACACTCATTAATCATAGTTTCACAATAAGAACCTGAAATAAATAATAGTATTAAAAAAACCTTGTTTTTACAATAATTTTGCCTTGTTTAAACCTTTATAGACATTTCTGAGAACATTTCAAAAAATCAATATTTCATTTATCACACAAATTCAGAAAGCCATTAATCTATATTTATAATTCCAATTTACATAATGTTTATATGTTTATTGTTTTTCAAATATTATTTTTTAATTTAATACTATTAATTATTGTTATTATTTAATTGTAAATGAGGTAGCAATCTCTTTCAATCTTTTAATTCTTCAAAATTTGTAACCTATCTGCTCCTAAAACATTTTAGTCACTCTACAAGGCCTATAGTGTAACAATATAATAATTTAAAGCAAGCAAAAATTTGTTGAGAACATAATAGAAGTATTCTAATAAAAACCAGGAAGTGTTCAAACCTGGGCAATATTAGAAATATTAACTACTGTAGTTTAATATACAAAATTAAATTTTGACTATGAGGGTTCATATTTATTAAAAATTGTAGACTATTACAGAAAACAGTGGATAATAATACTGTGGTAAACAAGATCATCTTTTATCTTTCAATAAATTAGACCTCTATACTTAATTTCGTAAGTTTAGCCTAATTCATTTTAAGCTATGCTTAAAAGAGCTTAGTTGGTGAATAAACACAAATGAGTAGGTCTTGTAGTTCTTTATATTTTAGTATGGCTTCCATGAGCAAAGTTATTGCATTAGAGTTTGAACTTTCAGTACGATAAATCAAACATCTTCGCGAATACCTATCCAGTCTTTTACTAGTGGCAGAATAGATCGGACAGTTTATATCGCCACTGACAATTTTAATAATGAAGTACTTGATTAGGATTATTTTAAAGTGTTTAGTGTTTGTATTATGTATTTGTATATGTGTTGGTACTGTGTCTGATGAACCACTCTGTTCGGTGAAACAGCTCTGTAGCATCGCCTACAATTAAAGAACTCTGAATAACTGATAAGGTATTTATAGTAATATTACTAAACAGTCTAAAGGCAAACAATACGTAAAAATAATTCTTTGTTATTGGTACACATGCAAATTGTTATATTACAAATCCATATACAAAATATGAACTCAATATCATATCTGTTTCTAAAGTAATAACTTTTTTATAAAACCAATATGATATAGTCGGAAAATAAAGCATTTTCATATATATGTTTTATGAACTCTTTTCTTTGGTTTCACTTTGAGAATAAGCTATGGGAGTGCCGGGAGAACTTTGTGAAACACCTTGTATGAAGATTAATGTTCTGTTTGTGTTTAGTATATTATTTGTTTTTGTATATTAACTGAGATTTGTTTATATAGGAGTAGTTTATATGTCTTAAATATAAACATTTCACATAAACGTTCTCAAGCTTCAGTATTTACCTCTTTCACAGCAAAACAAGTGATGAATCGTTTGAACTAGTGGAGACCCAATAAAAATATCTGATAATTTTCAAAAAAAAGTGTCTTCACAAATAAACTTGTAATATATTTTTCCATATCATCTTGATAATGTGTTTAAATTAATTTTACAAAGAAAGAAATAAGAAATACATTTAGTCACTGTGATATAGTGGGGTTACAAATCTTGGAAAGAAACTTAAGTTAACCGTTTTAGGATATAATAGGTTGTGTTCCCACTAATACACTTTTACTATAAATTTAAAACAAAACTCTCTTTCAACTTACCTAAAAACCCTGGAGGGCATAAGCAAGTTATAAGCCCTTTGTTGTAGTGACAGGAACCTCCATTGTAGCATGGTGAAAACTGACAAGGAGACTTATTGGAAATGCACTGGTTCACATTAATTGTTCCTCGATTCTGTGTTACCATATTGTCTTCACATTTTATACATGATAAAGCACCAGATTGAGGTTGATAGGAACCAATAGGACAACTTGTACATGGCTTTACACCTATTCGGCCAATAATATGACGACCTCTTGTAGATCCATGGGTCCCAGGTGGGCATATTGCTATACAATAAAATCAGCACTATTTATTTCAAAAAAAAATTAAATTAATATTTTTATTGTCAGTGTTTTTTATAGTTTTTTTTTCTATGAATCTTGTGACATACAGGCCTACAATTCGTTTGAGAGAATGGAGTGTCTCACTTATTGGTGTTCTGTTTATATAGGTACTAACAGACTTTCACAGATCAAATAAAGAACTTAATAAGATTAACAGAACTTTAAATGCACCATAAAAATGATAACATATTATCCAAAATTAAAAATCTTTAATGTACCATTTAAAAAATTTCCTTTTATCCTGTTTATTGTGCTATATTTATAAAAAGAAGTTCACACAATTATATCAAATATTCATTTTAGAAAAAGTGATAATGAGTATATTCAAAAATAATTTGTTGCCTAAACAAATCTATTCTCTCCTATGGATGCCGAAAGTACACTTTTTTTTTTTAATTTTATGATTTTATTTATTAAGAATATAAGTGAATTGTATTTTGCTTCTGAATAAATTTTGCGTCTACTTTTCTTAGCAAAATATTGTGAACTTTAAATAGTATGTTTAAATTAATTAAACAGACGAGTTATCTAATATTAATATTCATTATATTGTGAATGCATATTTAGATACTACACTGTGTTCCTATATTAACTGAATTACATTGCATAAAGAGAGGGATAGAGAGAGAGAGAGAGAGAGAAATTGAATATATTTAGATATTAATGTGGTAAATAAACTAAATTATTTTATAATTTTACTAAATACAACCTCTTTCAGAAACATATTAAAGTTCGTTTAAAGTCAATTTGAAAGTGTTGATATCTATTCGTTGAAAATACAATACTTTCCATATTCTATTGACAAGATACTGTCAACTTTAATTCAGTTTACATTCGGTAGATAATTCAGGTTCCTTCTTTAGATGGTATTTTAAAATCCTTTATTTGCTAATAATAGAGGTTCAAATAAAGTTGATTGTTTGCAACTTCTTATATGATGAGGGTCAAATTTCATAGGTTTAATCTCATCACCAAACAGAATACCACAAAAATAATATCACAAATTGGAATTCCAAATTCGGTCAACCATTCAAATGATATTGCTGTTAAATTTTCAGTTTACTTTGTTAGTCCATTTAACTAGAACCTGTATCCCGTTTGGACCAAATTTAGTGTAATATAATGTTTGCACAACATCAAATTTAAAATGTACTGTGTTGACAATATCATTTCTGACCCAACCCTCTATTCATAATCCCAAACACCATCTTCCCACCAACCACCTGAATATCATAAACATGTTAACTTACCAGCAACTAATGGGTTAACAATATAAATTGCAATTAATTAATCTGTCAGGCAAAACTATTATAAAAAATGACAACAATATTTATATCCTAAAAAAAAATGCTTCTTATAAAAACAAAATTGGGCAGGTTATGAAATACATTTAAAATAGTGCATACAATTGATTTATTTGGGTAAACTAACAGTACACATCATTTTAATAAAAAGTAATTAACCTAAACCATTACAGTAATTTTCTGTGACAATTCTATTTACAAAAGTGATGATTATCATCAATGACCAAACAATGAAATTTTTTGAATTCTATATAGAATTGTGACACTGTATTAAATTTAGTTTCTTGAATGTTAAAGAAAAAAATACAACTTAACTTCTTTTTAGGGTAGAAAACTATTGTTGTGTAGAAGAATTTATAGCAAAAGTACACAAAAAATACATAGTATAATTGGCAGGAGTGGTTTTGTAAATATTGTTTCTTAGTGTTTTTATATTACTTAGTTTTAATATAAAACAACTAAAAAGATTGATGTTAAGGTTTAAAGATTTATTCCCAATCACTTAACATAAGATAACTGGTTCCTAGCACTCTACAGTTAGAGACTAAGTTACACCATGGCTAAGTATTTAAAAACCCAAAAGTCACAATAGTTGCTGAATATTGACAAGTTTAGTCATTTAATTGTTTACAGTAATTGATGATTTATTTAGCCTGTTTTTGACCACAATAAGTCTTACTGCCTCGTGTCTATAAAACCTTGCTTTTTGAAGTGATGCTTTTAAGAAATTTTTCCACTCTCATTTGTAAATATGTCAATGTTTATTTTAACTACTCACTGTTCCTTTCTTTTTTTTCTACATTTCAAAACGTATAGAATTAGAAAATTAGATTAAAGGTTATAAAGTTCTTGATTTAATTTACTTTTGGAATACCTCATGATTGTTTCTTCTCTTTAGCTTATTATTGGGTTCTTCATCCACAATCTGGAAGATGCTGTGCAACATTTTCATCATAAGTATCACAAACATAGAGAAATAGTATTAATATTCTATGTATTTTTTTTTTTATATTTACAATTTGGAAGAAAAAACAAAAATCAAAAACAAATCAAAAATGAAAGAATGTGTGAGAATATGCTTTATAATTGTTTTATACTATTGCTTCTTCATTATTACAACCATAATACATTATTTTTTAAATCTATGTTTCTTTATTAAATTACTAGCAGTTTAACCCGACTTCGCCCGAGTGGATCACAGAGTGGTTATATTTTAATTAAATAGCAGTTTAATCTGGCAGTTCTGCAGTTGGTGTCGGTAAATATCGGTTATAGATCACCCTTCAATTTTTCTATCAAAAATTAAGAAAACAAAGTATTTACCTTGTATTCAAAGGATCAGATCATATTATGTGACACAATAAACATTTCAAATCCCAAAATGCATTTCTTCATTGTTAATTGACACATAGAAAACAAGAGAATACAGCTGTTTGGTTAAAGCCTAATTACCGAAAGCCAATGTTTATATGTATGACTACATTATTGAAGTTAGTGTATGTGTTATAACTACCTTATTTAAAACAATTAGATCATTTTAAATTTCGTAAGAGACTTTTAAAGTCAGAAAATGCATTAGTTTATTAGAAAATATTAAAGTATTGAAATCGACTTCACAATTAGTAGCATCTAAGTTGCATAAGTTACAAAATGAGATGTAAATTACGTAGGGTGAGGTCAAGTCAGGTGGCTCTCTCTCTCTCTCTCTCTCTCTCTCTCTCTCTCTCTCTCTCTCTCTCTCTCTCTCTCTCTCTCTCTCTCTCTCTCTCTCTCTCTCTCTCTCTCTCTCTCTCTCTCTCTCTCTCTCTCTCTCTCTCTCTCTCTCTCTATATATATATATATATATATATATATATATAGTGCTATCTGACAACCTAATAAAGATGTAAATTACATAACGCAAGGTCAAGTGAAGGATATAATATATAGTTACGGTACCTGACTTGACCTAATAAAGACGTAAATTACATAACGCAAGGTCAAGTCAGGTGACTATTTATATATATATATAGCTTCCTGACTTGACCTAATAAAGACGTAAATTACACAACACAAGGTCATCAGGTGGCAATTTTATATATATATATATATGACTTAATAAAGACAAATTATATATCGCAAGGTCAAGTTATATTATATAAGGCACTTAAAATGTCATGTCGGACTAAAATTCTTATATATCTTCATCTTGGAATTCTCCCAGATCAAAAAGAAACAATTCGCAATATGTACATAAAATTTTCCGTATATCAATCTTGTTACTTTCATACAGTAAATAGCAATGAAACTCAATTTGCATAGCCATTGTGATAATAGACATGATTATTTAATCAAACAACGTTATAATACCTAATAAATGCCTAATAAATATATATAGTCACTTAGCAGACTTAAAAGAACAAGCGATTATACATTCAGTGACTTGATGAACGTAGTCATTAGTATTTACGTTGGCATTCATAACCCATGTATCTGGATTTGATACTTTTATAAATATTATTTTCTATTAGAGTAATGCATTTTGGGACTTGAAATGTTTATTGCGCCATATAATATGATCTGATCCTTTGATTAGAAGGTAAATACTTTATGTTTTTATGATTTTTTATAGAAAAATCGAAGGACGATTTACCCGTTCGTGTCAATACAGTTTCTTCAAGTGCCAACTTACAATGGTTATCATTATTTAGTAATCCTAAATTCTGACATGCTTTCTTGTATGTTCCACATACATAACCATTAACATTTTTTAAATCTGTGAAACATGTTGCTCCACAAATTTGTGTAGTAGCATTCGGAGATTATTATTATGATATAGAAAAGGGTGTTACCCCTAGACACTTCAGCCTGAAAGAGTTTTTGACCTCTTAAATTCCTAATTAGCTTATGTCTATTCCCTTGTTTAGGGTCAGTATTTTCCTAGCTAGATTGCTTGTCACTTCAAAAGTCACATCTGGGCCGTAGATCAGTTGTCTTCTACATCATACTTCTTCACATTTTTGAAGTATGAGTTCTGAAGTTTCTAGATACTGATTACATAATCTACATTTCAGGTTTCCTTGGAATAGTACCATAGTGTTAAGATGCTTCTTGAAAGCGCCATGGCTTGATATGAAGCTTAAATTATCCTCAAATTTTGTTTACTTTGTGAAGTGACGAGTTTAGAGAGTTTCAGATCTGGTTGGACCAGTGATCCGTATAGTTTTCCCATGAAATAAATTTCTGAATTTAGCCATTGTTTCAGACTATCTTTTGCTATGGATTTAGTTATTCTGTACACAGGATCTGGTCCTATGAAGGATCTCTTGGTCCCATTTTTTACCAGTTTGTCTCCAGCTGAGTTTTACCTGTTTTTGGGTCAAAAGCTTAGTTAGTTATGTTTTGGTGACAATTCTACACTAGTGATGAATAGTGTTCCTGTGAGCTTACAGACTTTATAGCAGCCTGATTGTCCGACCTGATAATGATATACTCATTGGTGTATCCTTTAGCTAGGCACAGTTGTGTGCATTCCAATATTGCTATAACTTCTGCTTGGAATACAGTTGCATATTTTCCCAAAGCTATACTTATATTTTTCTTGGTAGTTTTACCATATAAGGCCCACACCTGCACCGAAGTTAGTACAAGATCCGTCAGTATAGTATTTTATACTATTCTGTATTGGAGACCAGTCTCTGTCAATATCCTTTCTCTCTTGGATGATAACTTCAACTATTATAGCACATATGATTTTTTTACTGATGTAATCACTTCTCAAAGAAAGTATGTAACTATATGATTTATGTTTATGAGTGGTGCCGGGTCATTTTGCTAACGGCTTCCTTTCTACATACCAGAGTATTCCATTCTATGTGCCGCTAAACTTGCCTCAGCTATTATACTGAGGTCTAGTGGGGTTATTCCTAACAGACCTATTACTGCTGTAGGTATACTTCTAAAAACTCCTTAGATGCATAGGCAGGCCAACCTCCCTACAACTGTACAATGCTAAAGTAGGTATTATTTTCTTAAAAAATTAATAAAAAATATTATTTTTACACAAAACCTAACTTATATGACATTAATTTTCTCAGAAGGATGCATAGAATTCATCTATGTAATAAATTTTTTTTTTGAAACGGTTTTGGAGTAAGTATGTTAGATGTCAAAATATGAAGTTAACATTTTTCAGAAAAACCTGTATTCATCCAAAATCAATAGCTTACCACCTTTTTCTTAGATACACAATAGTTTTGTGTAATATTTGTGAATATATTTAGGAAAAAAAATTTTTTGTTACATTTTCAACATAAAAAAAATATTGTTTTACAAAAAAAGGTAAATTTATCTTCTTTTTTTTTCTCAAAAAATCACCAAAAATAGTAATATTGATGGAAAACCAACTTCTATATATCATTATATTCAGAAAGGTTCATAGAATTTAGTAGTGTAATGAAACAAAAGTTTGAAAAATAATTTTGGAGTCAGTATTACAATGAACAAAAAAACACACAAAAATCTAAGGCTAAATTTCACTTCAAAGTCCAATTGAGCATAGAAATAATTGTTTTACATTTTTTTTCAAGTATTACAAACGTTTTCTAGTATAAATGTGAATAAGTATTGGTAAAAAAAAATCAAATTCAAAAATTTTCAAAATAAAAATAACGTTTTCCCCTAAAAAGTGGTACTTGACAAGTGAGGTTAGGTTTGAAACCTCGACAATTTAGGCGTAATTAGTAACTATCTAAAGCTTATTGTCTAAGACAAAATCACTAGATTTCACTAAAACAATAAACTTTACAAAGAATAACACATATATACACTTGTATAATCAAATAAAACACTCAATATAAGAAAATTTGCTTTTAGGCCTAGGTTTACAACTTACCTCTTGGTTAGTCCAAATATAAACCATTCAAAAACTAGAACTTCACTCAAAAAAATTAACTTTAGAAATAAAAACACATATATTGTAACTTATATACAATTTGTATACACAAACAGAAATATATAATCCCAAAACCAAGCCTTTGACATACCTGTCAGTGTCAATTTATGTCAAAAACTTGGCATATTCTGAGTTCAAAACAAAAACCTCAAAGTAAGTCTACGATATATCAAGAAATACCAACTTGTAGAATGAAATCTCCTCTACAACATTTTGTAAAGATTGGTTACAAAATATCGATTCAATAATCGATTATCTTATTTAATAAACTGCTCCGAATGCCAAATGATTTTCGTTCCGTTAGGTTATTATTACAATTGGTTATTATTAGGTTATTATTACAATTGGTTCCGTTAGGTTATTATTAGGTTATTGGTTACTTGACAATGGTCAAGTAGAAATATCTTGCAATCTATGACACACAGAACAATTTGTAAGTCACGGATAGAAATAGAAAGATGTGATCTACAGAACAGTGTTTTGTTCGACCTGTTTGACAGAAAAATAGATTTGTGATCATATGAGAAAAAATGGCGTCGCTTAAACTAAAAACCACTCAGTTCAAATCTTTGACGTTAAGCATAAAAAATATGGGAACTTCAGCAATTTTTGGAATATTATTTATAACGTTTTGTGGTATTTTTTATGCATGATTATGTATCTACGGAACAATAGCTTTCCAACACTATTTTTTTTATTGCAATATGACGATTCTAAGTGGGCAAAATGTTGAATTGCAAAATACTTGTTTTATAGCCAACTTGTCCAGGAGAATGGGTACGATTTCGGGTCTTTGACAGTTGGAGGGTAGACTAGTCAACATACATCTAGTCATCTACAAGTGCTTTTCGCCACCACACTATTGCACCATACTGTATCTGAGGTTTAATTACCATAATATAAATTCATATAGTCATAGCTGGACGGAGACTCCAGTTCTTACCAAGAAGTCACTTACATACCATAAGTGATCTGGTTGATTTCTGCAAAATGTAATTTTCATGTTTAATCCAGGTGAGTCTTCTATCCAGAAAAACACCTAGATATTTACATCATCTGAAAGTTCTATTTACTATACTAAACTTAATTTTGTCTTTTTTTGATGTTTCTCATGGGTATGTTGATTGTCTTATCCGAGTTAACGGAAAGACAACTTCTGCACCAGTCTTCAATCATCTTCAATGCTCTATTCATTAATTCTGTAAGAACACTTAAGAATTTACCACTTATCAACACTACTAGGTCATCTGCATAACTTTGTATGTAAAAACCTAATTTGCTTAATTCAGTTATTAGGGGGTCAACTACCATGTTCAACATTGATGAGAGAATTCCTCCTTGTGGAGTACCTCTCACAGCTATCACGTCTAATTTTTCACCATATTGGGTTGCTCGGATTATTCTATTGCTTAACATTGAATCTAGCCAATTACATAACACAAATTCTTTGTTATATATTGATTCCTCGATTCTGCTCATCAGTTGATACAATTCTCTTTCAGAGAATTTGCTCAACTGGTATGCATGTTGGTTGCAGTGAATGGGATTTTTAATAAGAATTCTATTCTGTAAATGTATTTGTATTCTTTCCATTGTTTTGAGAACATAGGAGGATAAACATTTTGGTTGAATTGCTTTGGGATTTGTGTAGTTTCCCTTTACTGGTTTCGGTATGAAAACTAATCCACTATATCTCTGCATACCATGCTATTGGTATATAGCCGTAAGCCAGGCTGGTCCTAAAGATTTTGCAAAGTAGAGGGAGGAGTGATTCCGGAGCCTTTTGAATTAGGACCAGAAAGATTCCATCTTCTCCTGGGGACTTAAATGGATCAAATTTATTTATAGCACATTTAACCCTAAGCATAGTAATCAGTTCCTTCAAGATAATTTTGTGTATTATAGAGTATGCTTTAATAGAGTCAATCTCTTGTCAAAAGATTCTCCAAGAAGATCTTTATATCTTCTTAATAGAGTGTTGTATTCTGTTAAGGATTTATAATAAATTGCATCACTGATCCGTTTTCTTAACTTTATTAAATAATCACTTAGTAATTTTCTTTACTCTATCTAAATCTCCATTCCACCATTTTGCTCCCCTTCTTGTGGATAGGGACCGAATAGGATAGTTATTCTGTCAATACAGTAGAACCTCTGTTAACCGGCCTCGGATCAACCAGTCCTCTGATTAATCGGCCTATTTTGTAGTGTACTGGTTCGATGAGAGTTTCCGAAAATAAATTGTAATTGAAACACCAAAGCGGCAACGAGTCAAACAACTTTGTCAATAGCAGAATCCCATTGTCGGCAGCGACTCAACGACTTTGTCGATAGCGGTATCCCATTGTTGACCATTATACATTATTATTTAAATACCATGTTTCTTTATTAAAATATTATTTTACAGTGTGGATCAACAATTATTCAAAGACAACCATATATATCTTAATAATCATATAAAATTAATGATTAAGTAATTTATACACAATAAATATTATTTCTTATTCTTCATATTATTTCAATATTAAAATAAAATAATGTAAAACACCTTATTTTTAACAGTTTAGTAAATGTATTTATCACGTTAAGTGCCATGGGGGGGCCGATCGGTACGACAACAAGCTCATAGTTAAAGTGGCGTGTCGGCCGATAGGTACAACACTGCCGTCAATGCAAGATTTTATTTTAGAGTCTTTTATCAGTAAGTGTTGTAACCTAGCGGAAAACACATACACTAAGTGAAAAGTAGAATATTGTAGCTAATAGCCGTAGATATTTCATTTTATTATCTTTAAATAGTGTTGCGTAACAACCAAATAAAATACCTCAACAATATGTTAATTTCGTCGTACCAATCGGTACGGTAGCAAAATTTTCAGTTGGTATTATGGATTAATGCATTAAAACAAGTAATATACAGTTTGAACATTCTACAGTTGTTATATATTTTTTAAATAAACGTATAAAAATTAACTATTACGGTAAGCAAAACAATAAATTTTGCATATTTTTGTATAAAACATTGAACAATTACAAAATTGGAAAGAAATTTTTAAAACTGTTTAACACTGTTATTTATTTAAAATTAAGTTTTTAAAATCATTTATTTATATTATTACTGTCTAAACTGTAAGATGAAAGCAAAATGAAAGCATTTAAAATCTGTTATTGACAAGTATTGGTATTGCGGTCGTGGTCCTACATTGCTTTTGTAAGCGAGCTAAGCATTTACAATGCAGGTGCCAAATATTAAATGTACTGCAACTTTATGATACCATCTTATTGTTTTTCCTACAGCTGAGTTGTGCGACGACATTTGATCAGCAACATGGATGCCGGATTTTTGCTCATTGTACTCTGTTATTGCAAGAGGCTTGAAAATGACATTTCCTCTTCGATCCCGCTTTCCAGTTTGAACCATGTCGACTTGATGTTTACGTGCAGTTACTCAACGCGTTTCCCACCACTGAGTCATGTGTAACCAACATCACAGACCAAAATTATCCTAGGAAATCAATCAAAAGTGTGGTCGGCCAATCGGCCGACACGTCAAATTCCAAACAAAATATGGTATTCAAAATGACATGCCAGCCGTTAAGTGCCAAGCCAGTTGTGCCACTTTGGCACTGTATGATAAAAGTGGCACAACTGGCTTGGCACTTAACGTGTTAAGAAGAGTGAATTTTACCTTTACAATCATGTAAGTGCCTTGAATGAGCCTTCTTTGTAGATGTGTTGGGAGGACAAAATAGACACTCTGGCTGCCCTGACATTGGTTGATATTTTCCAATACCACAAGCAGGACAAGAATGTGTTTTTTCATTCCAAAATGTTCCAGCAGGACATTTCACTGAAAACATTCTCGATTAAAATCTTCCATATAAATCATTAAATAAAATGGTTTGATTTAACTTAAATTAGATTTCCCAAGTTCTACTATAGGTTAGAGTTTTAATAGAGCACTCAGCCTATTAGTTTAGATTTTGTATGGATATGAGACACAGGCTTACCTTAGAAAGAGGTCCTTGGAATTAATTACCTAATAATTAGGTACACAAATAGTAAAACATACAAAAAACCCTAAAGTTCTGAAATATTTTGTAAACACTGTTCACTTTCTCAATCAGTAGAGAGTATAAAAAGAAGACTTTATGTAATCTAGGATGGCTCTGTGCTGATTGTTAAACCACTGATGAATATTTAAAAAAAAAAAAAAATAGACTGTTGGTAAAGAATAAAAAGGATAAAAGATGATTTACCTAAGGTTAAGGTTAAAGAGTCTTTAGATTTTATGACCCATTGATGGGTCAGTTCCCGGCTTCTTAGTTCTGAGGGGTTACATTCTGGAGGGAGTGATTTTATATTTTTTGTTGTGAAGGAGTCATTAAAAGTGACAACATTGTGGATTGCTACATATTGTGGAGTTGGTTAAAAATACTGAGAAAGAAAATAAGAGGGAGCATTAAAGGATGTCTGAACAAATAAATGGGGTGAAAGAGATTATTAAAAGGAAAGAACAGAAAAATAAAAGGGAGGTTCGAGGAGGTAGCCAACCCAAAATCATTTATCTCATGTGAAAATAATAAACTAGAAGAACTGAACTTTACCCACTTTAACAAAATTTTGTACTTTAGATGTTAAGATGAAGTGTTTGAATTGGTTATTATTATATTTTATTAATTTCCTCATGTTAAGCAAACGTAGTGTTAAAATATATTACGTTTATATTACTGTTATTTATTTATAAATTTTTATTATTGTGGAGTGTTTGAACTATTAAAAGATTTGGCTACATGTGATTTGAAAAAAATTAAAACTAAATAGGGACAGTACTTTAGAAACTTTTTTTGCAAAATAGCATTAAGTTGGATAGGTTAAATATTTTGTGTGATGCATGTAATAATTTAATTTAGACTGTTTGCAAGTATATTGAACTTTTGACCCACAGTAGAGAGGTTTCTCAAAAATAAGAATAAAGAAAAAATGTGAGCCTAGTAATTTGTATAAAAATAATGAATAATAAATTTGTTAATTATTTAAAACTTGACATACCACATTAATTGAAAAATAATAAAATAAGGTTACAATAGAGTCAAATTTATAAATTTATTAAAACTTCAAACATATTTGTGTTCAAGAATTTTGTTAGTTATAATTTTGTTAAGCTATGCAAGATAACTAAAGACTGTAAGAGAAATGAAAAGTATTGATGAAATAAATAATTCTATATTGTATCTGTATGTATATCAAATCTAGCCATTAATATAATTATTTTGTAAATTATATGCAAATTTTTATTTCTATCATTTCTTGTTATGCCATATTGTTACCAATTAGGAGAACAAATGCAAATAGCAATATGATGGAAAAAGTGAATAAGGATATTATTAGGTTTTTACAAACTTGTTGCCACCATAATCATAAATCTTGGAGCAGATCTACCATTGATTACTGAATGGATTAACAACAAATTACCCCATGAAACAAGTGGTTACATGCCAAACAAATTGCATTTAAATACAAATACAGATAGATTCTGTCATACAGTTTTGAAAACTCCAAACACAAAAATAGACACTAACCACTAAATTTAAAAATTCAATTACCAAGAAATAGGAAAACAAGAAAGGGAGAGATTAGGGCCAAAAAATCAACTAAAATCACAAATTATTTGAAGGGATAAGATTCTGGTAAAGGAAAAGGGTTACTTAAGATAAATGGAAGGAGAAATGTCAAAATTATTTTTAATATAAAGCAAAAGAGAAACTAGGTTCACTTACATGACATCCTAGAACATGAGGATGAGTGGGGAATTGAAAAGGAGATATACCATATTATATATCTCTTTTTTAATTGGATGATGTAAATAAAATGAATTAAAAGCTTTTACTAGACTAATTTTTAAGCTTGTAAAGTAGACATCCCTAGTAAGTACTAGACTATGTCACATATAATTTACTAGGGGCTAGTAAAAAATAGACCTCTAGTAAATGCTAGGAAAACTATATCCTTGGCCTAGTACTGTAATACCAAAAAAGGTTAATTTGAATAAAATATTTATTATAATAGAAATCGTATTGAGTAAGAGGGTAATGGAACGTAAGTCAAAAACATGACTTATGGCTCTTAAGATTAAAATAAAGTAAATTCATATTAGAATAGATTTCCAAACACAAATAAATAATAATGTATAGATTTTAAGGAAATTTAGTCATAAGAAATTTAATAATTTTGTGTGTTATAAAAAAATATAGACAAAAGACTTGTTGTCAAGGGAATATATTTGAATAATGTGTGTGACGAGATGTGAGTTGTAATTAACGCAAACACAGCGAGATTTGAGTCCGTGTGGAAAAGTCTGTGAAACCTGTACCAACAGGATATAGAAATTCACCATGCGTTTTCGTCAGTCTTAGATCAGAGCTTAGTGGAGTAAGATGTGTTTAGTAAAGTCGTAAGTCAGAGTTGGACAGAAAAATGTAGTATAAAGTTTGATTCGCTTGTGAAGTAATAAGACAATATCTTGTGCCGAATTAATCTAAACGCATATATTTTGAACAGTACATTCGAGTGTGTTAAAATGATTAGATTGATTTGAACAGACAAAGTGTTTCTTAAAAAATAGTGTGTTGCAAATTAGGACAATAGATAGTCGCGTGCGCAATATTATAATGCTCGAATGATAAACATTTATAAAGTGTAGAAAATGAACTAATTACGCTGAAAGACATTCGTAAAACAAAAATGCAAAGTGTGATTGGAGCAATTTCAATTAACTTAGTTCTACGTGGACTGCACAAAGGACTCATCATCGAAGCCACGTTTCAGACATCACTACGGCACAAAGGGTTTTGCCACAACGGTCTGGTAATAATGTGTTATTCAACACAAAGAACTTAATTTATATACTATGTGAAATTTAAAATGTTTTATGTACTAAAATTTATAATCTGATTTTTTAATAATTATGTTTTCTAAATGAATAAATAATACATGACCATTGACATATTCTTTTTAAAAGTAAAATAAATTCAATATTAAGTAACAGATATTTCAATCTGTTTTTTAATTCTTAAAAATTCTAGTTGCAACATAAAGTTAAATTCAAGTTTTCTAAAAATAGTCCTTCTTCTAAGGCAATAAAATTTTTAATCTGAATAGGATGTTAGTCTTAGTTGATTTGTTTGATATTTGTATGATAACAAATAATGCCATGTATTAATTTTACTTTAATAAATTCATGTTAAAATTTCAGTTTCAAGTGTTTCTCATTCTCAACCAGAAATCACTGTAAGTACACTAAAAAAGAACTTACACCCTGAGATTATAATAATTAAATTCATTTTCTAAATTGGTAAGCAAAAAAGCTTCCTGGTGCCCTTAGCTGAGCAAACTTTTAATAAAAAACTTTAATAAAAATAACTTCATTCTTTTCTTTAAAAAAATAAGAAATAACATAAGTAATAACTTTTTAAAAAACCTTCAGTTTTTATATTATTGCAATTATCGCCCAACTTTTGGGGCTTTTAATGTTTAAAGTAAGTTGTCCCTTTCAGTTTTTATATTTTTAAATTATTACAGTACCTAGCCTACAAGGTGTAGACGAAATTAGTCTAGTAAAAGCTTTTACTAGATTTTATTCACATAACCAATATCAGTGGCCTAAAAGAAAAAGATATAAATAAATATCAATGAATAGAAACTATATATACATAAGTTATATATATATATATATATATATATATATATATATATACCCAATAAAATAAATAGAAGAGTAGGCAGAACTATTAATTTAAAGGGAACCTAAATAATTAAAATTAGGGGATTGCAGAAGAAGCTAGCTTAAACAAATAATTGCTTATTTTCTTTTGTTTTTAATGAAATATATTTAAAAAATAAGGATAATGATATAATGTTATGTTGTATTATGATAAGAAAAACCAATTCATATAAATGATTATGTTATAAATGTAGATTGTAGGTATAGATTTTTTATGAATTTTGAGTTACAGATTTTATTCAAGTCTACAATACTTAATAAAATCTGTGAAGACAGTTGTGACAGGTCACAATTATGGCCTAGGGGGGGGGGGACAAAATGATTTTGACCAATGTCTATAAATATGCCTAAATAAAATTAAAATAAAGGGATTGATTACACTAAAATAAATGACACTAAATATCCATTAATTCAATTTAACACCTCTGTAAAAAGTGAAACAATTGTTAAAATGGGTGACTGACTTTGTAAAATTGCCACACTTTGTGCGGCAATTGAAACAATTTAATAAAATAGGATTCTAGTTTTGTAATGTTTTTATCTAGTTAAGTTGGGCGCCATTTGTAATGCTTTGATTACAAAAATTAAAAAATAAAGAAAATAAATTTTTTTAAATTATAACTATAAAAGTGAATACTAATATCTCTCGGGTCGTGAATTCTTTACAAAAAGTATACTAAATAGAATATTGGACAAGAATACAGAAGTCTTTTTTATTCTGAAATCTGAAACACATTATTTATTTAAAAAACTTATTGTAGAAAGAGAACATATATGAAACAAAACATCTGTCAAGAATGATTACATGTAAAACATCCTACATATATATTTTATATCTAAAACAACATTTTTTTTTATTAAAGAATTTTATTTTATTAAATTTATTAAAATTTGGTTGCAACCTAGTTCTTGAAATAAAATTTAATAATGTTTTGAAAAATTAATATACTTTTAAATTTTATAAAAATATCATTTTATTTATGAATTCATATTTTTTTAAAAAAATGTTCAACTAAAAACTTTTATCAAGAAAAAACTTTTATGATGAAAGATTTCAATATTATATTTAAAATAACATTTCATGTCTTTTATAAAGAGACATCTGACAAAATTACAAATACAAAATTAAAATTCAACAAAATTATAAGTCATTAAACAATTTGTAATACATACATTTTTTTTTATTTTGAATTAAAACAATAATGTCATTATTGGTTAAGTCATTATAATGCTAGAAATGTGATTGGTTCTAAATTTCGGAAAAAGAATATGCGAGTCAAAATAGAGGCTAGAGAAATTATTTAAAATAAAATTAAAAATAACTTTTAATAGGTGTCCAGAAGAAAATGTTGTAATATAAATATGTATAGATATAAGAACTAAGTAAAATAAATATATATGTGTGAAAAACCTGTTGCCATGTGAAATAGTGAGATGGTGTCATTTGTCCGTGTTTTTAGTAAAGTGAACACATGGTTTGTCCAGTCAGAAGGAACGTCCGAGCTGTATGGACGTATTATCATTTGTGTGAAGGTTTTTCATGTAACAATGTAATTTGTGTAAATATGTCTTTTGAGGTGAAATTAACAAGTGTAAATTAAAGAATAGAAACGTATAAACTGTAAAGTTAATGTAGACATTCGAAGAATAAGTTTCTGAACAGTAAAGACGGGTTGTAATGTTGAACAAACAGAAAACGAACAATAAAATGGCGATAAGCTCGATAGCTTATGTATTTTCAGATTACACAATTATCTCCGATTGGGTATGAACTGTTTTTTAGAAGTGTTTAGTGAACGAAAGTACATTGACCATGAATTTGAATTGAACTTTTAATTGTATGAACTAAAAAGGTGTACATGTGGTGTCCAAAGTAATCTTGAGTTGATATAATTAGATCATCAACTAAAGACATTTTATATGAAAATATTGAACTGTTTAATCATAGGTTGATTATTTCAAAAGTATGAATGCTAACAACATAATGAAGGTGACCAGCAGAAAGATGGACAGATTCGTTTAATCCTGTACCAAACAATTCTCTCCATGTGCAGAAGCTGGCGGGAATTTGTCATCGGAACGACAAGTCATCAACCCCAAGGAATAAATTGTGATTTACAGAAGGACTGGTAACATGTATAAAAACATTTCTAATTAGACATTTTATAAATATTTAAAATCAATTCTTTGTTCAATGTGTTAGTTATATAATTTTAATTTTTAGAAGTTATATAAATAATAAAATTTGATGTTTGAATATAAAGAATGTCTATTTGAAAGACAGAATTTTATTAAAGTAAAGTAATTTAATTAATTCTAAAGCAGATAAAATTAATCTGTTTTCTTTTATAATTAACTTCAATGAGTTGCAACCATAAAAAGTAGATTCGATAGCTAAAATTTTGACTTTCTTAAAAAGTAAATAAAATATTGCAAAGATAAAATAAAAAATAATTTTAAAATAAGGGGTTTAATATTAAAAAATATATATAATAAACTTGTATGTGTATGCATAACCAATATGTTACTCAATAAAATATGTTCAGTTTCAGCATAAAAGGATTTCTATTTTCTTTTAACCACCACTGAAGTACACTTAGAAAAGTATTCACGGCCCTGAGAAACTTTTAAATTCAATTAAAATTAAAATTAACTTAAATATTTTGGTTTTCACAGAATTGCCATGGCGCCCAATATTAGTGAATAGTAGCTTCTCTCTTTTCTTTTTTCATAAAATAAATTAAATTCAACCAACAATTATATTTATATTACTTCAAAATATTTTATTTTACATAAATAATAGTTCATACGTGCTTTACCAGACACGTGTATTTGATTGAAATAAACTTTTCACTAAAAAACACAACTTTTCCTCATTGGAGCTGCCTGACGTCATTTCACCACAATCACTTCTATTGTTTTTAAAAGTTAATCTTTTAAGTTCACGTTTTTTCCTACGAAACACGTTAATTGTTCACATCACTATCAGTTCGAATTAAGATATTCAAATTATTTTACTTTACTTTGAAAACCAAAAACTTACTCTTTTTACATATGATTTCTGGGTTGCATCATACACAATGCCTATTATACAATATTATCAAATAGAATGCGTTTTTACTTCCGAAAATTCGTTTTTGAACTCAAACATAACTGAATTATAATAGTTCATGACAACATACTCATACTTATTGAAGAAAACCCTTTTCTTTGTCCAAGACTGGACATTTCGGTCCGAGCGAGCTGCTCTTGCTTCGAGAGTTCTATCCAGACTAAACAATTCTTCTGAAAGTTCGTTATTTAACTCAAACGTAACCAATTCACAATAGTTCATAACAATAATATATGTTTATCAACTAATAGTTACTTAATAAAACACTTTTTCTTTGTACTTCCATTTTACTGAAGCGAACATGTTTATTAGAGCTGCATGATCTAGCTTTGAAGATTCTTTCCAGACTAAATAATTTTCCACTTGGCGGTTAAAGTCAAGCTTCTGGTCTTTGTGTACAAAACGTTTACACAGCACTAATTTAATCATAAAGTTTATAATTGTTTCAATTATTAAAATACATAAAATAAATTTCTCTGATCATTTAGTATCAATTATTCTATGTCCTATTTTAATCGTTTATTAATTTTACTCAAAAAACTAAATACGTTTTCTGCTTGATTCATCAAGTCTAGATGTATTCTCTATTCTATCTAAGTTCAATATATACCCCATTCTGTTTAAGATCAAAAAACTAAAAATGTACACTATTACAAAAGTAAATAAACCCAATAGAATTAACTTGACAACATAGCCTAGAACCATTACAAGGAAATAGGTAGGCCTAACCTAAAATGTGAGATAACCTCTAAACTTAATATTAATATAATAATTAATTAAAGAAGAACATATTTTAAATTCAAATTGGAAAGATACACAACCTAAATAATAATAATTTAAATAAATTTAAAAAGTGAAATACAAACCCAATTAATGTAAGGTTAAATAAAATATGTGTACATATAGGGAATACAAATTTAATAGGGAATGAAAAAACTAATAAAAATTCTGAAATACAGCAGCCATTTTTATTCTATGTAAGCCTTATGCCAAGAGTGCATTATAAAGAATTTAAATAATGTAGATGGGAAATCTTAAATGAAGTATGTTTTATAATTTGTAATAGATATATATTAAAAATAAAATTAAGTGAAGATAAATTTAGTAGGTATTTAAATAAATTGAATATAAATATTGTTACAAACATTTATAGAGTAAGCAAAGTGAGATTATGGGATCTACGTAAAAAGTCTTTTTACCAGTATACCTAGAAAGGAATGTTTAAAAAGCGTAGAATCTCTTATGGATAGAACCAAAGTAGATCCCATAATGGCTAGAGAACTTTTGGATGTAATTGAGGTATGCTTGGATCAAAATTATTTTCAATTTAAAGATAAATTTTATGTTCAATATGATGGTTTGGCTATGGGGTCCCCATTGTCACCACTGTTGGCAGAAATTTTTATGGACAATTTTGAAAACAAAATAATTAACAATAACCCATTTAAATCAGTTATTATTTATTGGTATCGTTATGTTGATGATGTAATTTGTCTCTTTGATGGCTCAAACCGCCAACTTCAATTATTTTATAAGTACCTGAACTCAATTGACGATGCGATACAATTTACCATGGAAGTTGGAGAACAAGATCAAATTAATTTCTTAGACTTAAATATAAAAATTGAAATTGGTAAACACAACTTTAGTGTTTTTAGAAAACAAACTTTCACAGATAACATTATCCATGCTTCATCTCGGCACCCTTTAAATCATAAATTGGCAGCTTTCCATTGTATGTTGTATCGCCTCATCAAAGTTCCAATGTCTGACTCTGATTTCAATAAAGAACTAAGTTGCATTAAACAAATAGCTGTTAATAATGAATATGATGTAAATATTATTAATAAAATGCTAAAGAAAAAACTTAAGATGAATGCAAGGCAACTTATTTTTCCAACTTCAGTTAAAAATAGCGCTAAATGGCGAAAAGTTAACTATCTAGGAAATGTTAGCCAAAAAGTTGGAAATATTTTAAATAGGGAAACAGAGTGTAGGCCGGCATTTTATTGTAGTAATAGTTTAGGTAAGATTTTTAATAATTCTAAAGATAAAATTAACAAAATGTTGAGAAGTGGTGTATATAAGATAACTTGCAAAATCTGTAATTCATGTTATGTAGGTCAAACAGGACATAATTTTAAATCTAGATTAAGTGAACATGAAAGAAGTTGGCGGTTAGGATATGAAGATTCCAGTTTTTCAAATCATTTAAGAATACATCAAGTGTCTGATTTTAATTCGAGTGTAGATTTTAAAATATTACATTTTAATAATTTAGGTAGGAAATTGAATGCTTTGGAGAGCTTAGAAATTAAAAGAGTAAGATGCTGTAACCCTAATTTAGTTTTAAATGACCAGTTAGATTTGTATAACTCTCCATTAGTAGAACAATCAACTGGTTTTCCCAATATGTATTGTTCCTATGGTCATTGCCCAGGCCCGGTATTTCCCCAACCTTCCATTCATTGTATCCCAACTCCCACCCTCTAGTTTTAAGGTTTTCTGTTTATTGTCTTTTTTCTTCAGTCTGTAATACAGCCTCCTCAATGCCTTAGCAGGCGAAACCATTGGTCGGCTAGACTAATTAAAAGTGGATATTACAAAATAAAAATAAAATTGTGTTTTATTATCTTTAAACATGGAATTCCACCAAGAACCATCGGTCTCAACAGTAATGAAAATCAATAGTAATATCTAACCAATTATAAACTTTTGAACTTGTAATAAAAGGAAGAATATTAAACAAATTATTTTATGTAATAAAAAAATATTACATGAAAGTAAATACTTCCAGTTATAATAGTCAAAATTTTTAAATCTTTATTTTGAAAACTGAACTTTAATAACAACCAAAATGTTTTTTAGAGACTACATTTTATTTTAAAATTGTACTTTAAATAATTAATTTAATAATTTTATGTTTTGTATATATATATATATATATATATATATATATATATATGTGTGTGTGTGTGTGTGTGTGTGTGTGTGTGACTTTTATTATTAAATCAGGAATTTATTTATGTAAGTTATGAATACAAATATGCAGTCCAAACTTCCTGGGTAAAAGAGAACTTCTAAGCTCATTGTTAAAAAAATAAAATAATAATAATAGTAAAATAATATTAGTCATATAATATTATTATATTATTATATAATATTATTATGTAATTGCCTAATATTTTTTAGCAATTAAAGATATAAATAAAAGAAGTTACATCTGTAAAATCAAACTTGTGTTGGTGTACTTGATATAGGATCATTTTTACAAAATTTAACCTCTATTTCTCATTTCAACCAATTCAATTACCATTTCAAAAAATCTTATATTTATAATTGAAAATATAAAACCACATAGAGTAAGTTAGAAAACGTTTAACTGAATAAAGATAAATCATAAAACCTATATTAAAAAAAAAAATTTTTTTTTTGATCAAGATAAAAGAAATATAATTCTTTTTAATTTGGCACCACAATACGGGGCAAATAACAGTAAACTTTATAATTCTTTATGACAACTTAATATTATTTAAACATATTTCTTTATGTAATTACATACTTATTCTCAAAAAATCATCTAAATTGTATGAATCACGAGAAACCAGGTTTCAAAAATTGAATGAATAATCTAATGAAAAATAGATACAGTTATTATTAATTCCTATACTAATTTGTTGATAAATTTTACTTGCCACAAGTATGTCTTTTTCGAATTGTTGCAGGTGGACAGATGGTTTGAGATTTCCTAATATGCAACTTAAATTGACGATGACCAAGGACATTTGACACTGTTGTTTTATTTTTAGGAAATATAGCTAGTCTTTGATGGGCTCGTTTCATGCTGTTCTTTCCTGTGTAGACAAAATACACCAATTAAAATATTAAGATATATTTTATTTATTTTAAAAAATGAAAAATTACTTTATTATATTAGTGAATAGTTCCAAACAAAATTATTTTGAAAAAAACTATGGTCAAAAATAATTAAATACATTTATCCAATTTGGTATTGTATAAACTCTAAGGATTGTAATATCCTTCATAAATATTAAGGAGTGTCAGCCCAACTTGGCTTTATCTTTATAATATATTTGTTATATATAATGAAAATATCAAATTGCTGTTTGCGTTTTAAATATAATTAATATTAACCTGTTGGTTAGTGATGATGTTGAGGACTTATATCCTTCTAAAACAATATTATGGTGATTAGATACCAATGAGTAAGGGTAGGATGTTGACTGGGGTGAATTGTGTTGTATTATGGGGTATTTAACTTTTGTATGTTAATGGGTAAAAGGTGAGCATGAGGATAGTCAAAGAATTACGATACTTGAAACACACAATTCATTTTAACCATTTGCTTACAGTATGGTATCAATTATCTTATAATTCATATAATAGCAGGAATTAATTATTAACTTCTTTTTTTTTGAGCTAAGAGATCACAAAATGAAATATGAAAATTAAATTCTGACAAAAATTGTGACATGGATAGTTACAAAGAAAATGAACTTTAAGTAATAGAGAAGTTAGTGATATTTATCAGGAAATGAGAGTTTTGAAAGTACAGTAGTATGTATAATTGACAGTAATCTTAAGATAGGAGGAGCTAGCTTAAAAATAGAATATATAAAACATTCCTGTTTTAAAGTTATTTATTATTATACGTACACAAATGATGAAAAATGTCAGACTAAACCATATTAAGAATATAAAACATATTTTTATAGTCTACCTTGTAATAAATAAACTTTTATTTTTTTAAATGTCACTATTTTTAATAACATTGCATACAAAAATATGTAAATACTAAATGCCCTCTAGAAATGATTCTAATACAAATTGTAAAAAGAAGTATAAAATATGTAATATATAACTGGGTTCAAAACAAACAAATAAAACTTTCAATGACAAGTAAATAAGTTGTAACACATATCTTAGTGAACAAATAAAGCAACTCTATGTAAGAAAAACTTGGAATAATTCCTTGAAAATAATTTAACATTCAAGTGAAATACCCATTTTATGAATAATATATGCCTGCTTGTTTCAGAAATACCATGCTTTTGAAGAGAATGAAATATAATATCAAAATTTGTTTATCGGCTTATTCGGGCTGTACTACGTTTCACACAAATAAATTACGATGTTAAAACTAAATAAAATACATATACTATCTACTCAATGTAGTAATATTTTACTAACCTACTATTGTGAAGTTGACATTTAGTTTTTTATGTGGAGTCTTTCTACGCCTTCTAGTTATTATTTTATTTGTTTCTTCTTCAATGTCTGAAAGCAAATCTTCACATTGTGCATTAACTGAACCATTTACTATACACCCTTCTAAGCTATTTTCACACGCTTCTATTATGTTTTGCTGAACCTCCAAAGTTACCTGCCAAATAATTAAATTATAAATTGCGAGAAGGAAAGTGGTGGTAAAAAACATATTTTATCTAAGAATCTATTCAAAATGGTGACCTTTGGAAGTTGAAAATAACACTCAATATGATAGTAAAACATACTTTAAGATTTGTTTGCCAATCCTCTTAGTTTCTGTATATATAATTTTAAACACTTTACTTGATTGAAATTTTTCTTTATTGGTCATCAAACATGCTATGAACATAAATTGATTATGAAATAACTTAGCTGAACCTACAAAGTTATAAGTTTCAATTATAAAACTATGAATTGAACAAATATACATTTAAATACCTGATTTAAGAAGGTAGTATCGTTGCATAGTTCCGGCATGATAGGTTCTAAAGAAAGAGTTCCCTCTTGAGTGATAGCATTGGGTATTTCAATCTCTGTAAAAAATAAATAAATAAAAATTATATAGAATAAAGTTGCTTATTAAGATAACAATGTTTGGATTACTTAAGTTTGGAGCATACAAATTAAATTTTAACAATTGTTTTTAACAGTTTTAAAATCTTATGCTGGTTTACAAGTTCCTTGTTCTCACTACAAGAAAAAATGTAAAACTCGGAGAAAAATGATTTATCAAAATGATAGTCTTATAATTTAAATTTATTATAACTCAAAAACCATTGTTTATTTAAAGGGTACCATTTTTAAATGCCCTTATTTTTAAATGGTACCGCAAAAAAATGTTAACCTTTGACTACTTTTAAATAAAAATAGTATGAGTATAAAAGTATACACAGTATTAAGTTTGGACTTTGTATCTTAATCCGTTCTTTTGGAATTATGATTTGAAGAAAAAAATAGTTTAAAATCATGACTGATAAAAGTTTAAAGAAGCAAGATAGGCTATTTTGTCAAAGAAAGATTTTAAATTTACTAAATGTCTTGAAATTACTTTTCAATATTTGAAAAACCTACACTCTGTATAAGGGGAATATGCTGTGCATTCTTAAGCTGAAATATTGTTTCTTCTTTATTATATTCTCATATTAACCTAAACACTTTATTCTGGTCCTTGAGCATCTTGTAACCTCAAAGTGTGGGTAGTATTCATTGATGGTTTACATGCCAGAGGATGAACATGGATAGTATAGTAGTGTATTTTAGAGTTAACTGAGGGATGATTATGTTTTGAACATATGAAATTCCTTTTGTTATGTAGTAAACTAAGACAAATTAATTAAATAATAATAATAAAATCAACTAATATCAGCAATGATAGTTACAACTATTATGAAATTATCCAAACTAAATTCTGTAATTATAGTGTGCACATTCTCAGCTGATTTAAAAAAAAATAAAAAAATTTTGTTTGTTTGTTTTTTTTACACATTTTAGATAAATTAGTACCAGTATTAAATTTACACTTAAAACTTAGGTTTAGATATGCAAAACACATTTAGTAAAAATAAGTTACATCACTACATATGTTGCTATTATTGAAAACAAAATCTATTTTGAAACATAAACAATCAAATATAAAGTCAAATGATATTAAAATATTGTGTACCTGAGCATGATGGTAAAGATTCAAGCAGGTTTTCACATGGATATGGTACTTCAATAGTTGAGTTGGGCTCAGCAAATTCATATCCTTCCTCACAGGAAATGTTACATTTATCAGTGAAACACTTGATAACTGCATGAGGGGTCAACTCATTACAACCATGTTCTAAGCAACAAAAAAAAAAAAAATTCTTCAGTTTAGCTGGCTGTGAAGTAATTTTACAGTGCAGCATAGTTGCCTTGTAAGGAGATCAGCTATTCTATTTGTACCATGAATCAGAGATACAATTAAAAGTGGAAAGACTCATGGGAGCAGCATGGCACAAACGGCTAAAGCATGGATAGTTTACTGCAACTTGTACTTCTAAAGATTTTAAGGTTCTAACCCAGTTATTGATATTGGGTTTGTTACTTGAGGTTCTTCTCCATTTTTCATTAATCTAATGGTGTAAACTAAAAATATTAAATGAAGATCAAAATATCTTTTTTATTCAGTGCTTAATATATTTATTTTACGTCCGTTAGACTAATGAAGAAGGAGTAGTACCATAAGATATGGAAAACACAACACCAACAATGAGGCTTCAACTCGAGGCCAACAGTTCACAAGTCTGAACTACACCGAACTAGCCATCAACTAAGCCATGCCACTCTCCGCTTCCACCCTAAAAAAAGAAAATCTCTAATAAATCTATAGAAATCTCTTTTAACTATCTTGTGACAGGGTAATTGTGGATGATGAGTCCTAGAGTACCAATAGGAAGACAAATCTTTTTAACTATTTTTATGTTAACTATATTAGCTTTAATTAACATTGTTTTAGATATTTCAGTGGTTTTGATTTGTACTTCTTACTATTTATTAAGGTTAGAGTTTGATAAGCACGTAGCCTATTTACTATTTATTTACTTACATGTATGTAGAATAATGAAAGTTATGTTATAAACTGAATTTATATTTTTCCTTAAAATATCTTTTTGAGGTCCTCTCAAAAGAAGTAAATGAATGTTTTAATATTCAATTTTTGAATTTTGATTTAGTACCAATATATCAGCTGCTGAAAAGGAATTTTTATGATTGGTTCAAAGAAAGACGACATAAGTCAAGTTGACGTCTGTAAATAACATTTGAAATATGGGAAAGAAAAATTAAAATAGATTTCGAAAAATATGTATTTAAAATAAATAAGGTTTTTTTTTAATATAGACTTGGTATTTCAATGAAAATTTATGTATGTAAAAGTGAGAGTGTGTGTTACCAAGCAAGAATGATTTGGGCAATGTCCGTGGAACTAGAAATGTGAACCCTGTGCTAGCATCGTAAGCGTGCAGGCTCAAGGTTTTACAGAGAGTCTAGAGATGGCATCTGAAATGGTCAGACGTGTTTGTGAGTAGTGAAAGAAATATTTGGAGGACAATGAAATTTGTATTTGAGTGATTTTTTGAACATGTGAACAATGAAACTTAAAGTTTAAGAGTCGGGAGATAGAGTCTGTAGTAGACGGACGTATTTTCGTTTGTGGTAAAGTTATTTTTGAGAACATTGTGATTCACCTAAATATATCTTTGTGGTGAAAATAATGTAGACAATTAACAAATATAGGAACGTTTGAACTATAAAGTGAATAAAAGCAGTTGTTGTTTTAAAAAACTGTAAAAAATAGACATTAGGCTTCTTAAAAGCAAAATGGACAATGCAATAAGAAAGCGTGACATGGTAAAAAGTGTATTCGTTTCTTGTGAACAATTTTAAAGGTGTTTTTAATAAAAGAGACAGTGGACTTTTATCTAACTGAACTTTAAGTGAAGAGCCAAGAAAGAATACATGATAATTTACGAGTAGTGAATTCACAATGGAGATGATCAACCAAGGCACCATGCAAGGAATGGCGGATTTCTGTCATCAACTAGAAGGCTTCTCGTTACAAAAGATGTTCATCTTAAACATTACTACAAAGTGGTAACATATACAATAGACAATACCAATATAATTTTATAAAATTGAAATAATATTATTTTATTCATTTTGCACAAAATGATTAAATGTAGAGTTTTTTAGTAAAATTAAGATCTTCTAATATTTTGTTTGTTTAATAAATTTAAGTGTTTTTTAGATAAAGGATATTTTCCAAAACAGTAATATAAAATTTTAAACTCAATAAATAAAAAAAATAATTCAAAATAATTTAAAACTAAATGAGACAAAGCGTTCTCATAATAAAATCATTTTTTATTAAAGTTGCAACTATTTCAAAATAGAATCATGTATTAAAGCTTAAAAGTCTTTTTAAGACAAAATTGTATTAGAGTCAATAAGATATAACAACTAATGATAAATTTATGTATTAGTTCAATAATATGTGTTTAATAAAAGATGTTCAGTTTCAGAAAAATAAACAAGGACTTCTTATTTACCGTTAAACCACTGCAAAGTACACTTAAAAAAGACTCACGACCCTGAAAACATTTTAATTAAAATTAGTTTTCTCTTTTTCAAAATTGGTAAGCTTTAAGCTTCCTGGCGCCCTTAGCTGAGCAAATTCTTAACTTCTTTACGTTTAAAGTCGATCCAAGAAACCCCTAAATTATTAAAGAATTACAAGTGGCGCCCAACGTTTATATTTCATAATATAAGCATATAAGTCTAAAAGCAAGTGGTTTTAGGTAAATTAGAGGTCTTTTAAAAAAAGGTAAGAATATTCATAATATAATAATAGAATAAGAATAATTCTCTCCAAAAATTTTTAAATAAGTGAAGGATAAGATAATAGATAGGTGTTAAAATAATTAATTCAAAATTTAAAGTAAAGTTAAATAATATTCAAAATGGAAGAAATAAATAATAATAAAATAAGTAAAGAAAATGAAAATCAGAATATGTTAAGAATGTTTAAGGAGTGGATGAAAAAATTAAAACAAGATATGAATGATAAGTTTGATCAAAATAGGTTAGAAATAAAACAAGATATATTATATAACAATGGAATGAAGAATTAAGACAAGATAGATTAAATAAGATGATGACTAATGTGTGTGAGAATGAATGTGCTTTAAACAATAATAATATTGTAAAAAAGGAACAGTTAAATAACAATAATGGTGGAGTTAGTGACAGTCTAAATGAGGTTAGTAATTTTGTAAAGAACAAATAAATAAAAACAATGATATGAATGAGAATGTGATTAAAATAAATAATTTTGTAAACAAGTGTCAGATAATGGAAAAGTAGAATCAGTTCCCAATGTTAAGAAACTGAGCCGTTTTAGAATAATAGGTTTTGAACAAATTTTGATGAGTAAGTTTAGAAATGAGTTTAGAATACAAGATCAGACAAACAAAAGTTTCTATGAAAAAGATAATTTTGAAAATGAGCATGAAAAGTTGGTTGTAAAAGCATTCTTTGAAATTGTAAAGGCATTTGATGAAGTTAAGGGGTTAGTAAGGTCAGGTTACAAAATTAGGTCAGTAGTTGAAAGAACGTTTGTAAAAGGGGGAAATTACCAAAACAAACTGCTAATAAGAAACATGTTAGGACTTAGGGAATTACAATGTTGCAGTGTGCTACAGCAGGACCGATTTTTATGAAATTTGATATGAGGTTGTATGTTTCACAGTATTTCCAAGATTTTTTAATTTTAATTTCGTTTAAAACCAAGACAGCACATTTTAATCAACTGAAGTGTCTATAGACTGATATAAAAGATATTGGTTGTCATCTTCTTAAAAATGCTGGTTGAGGAGTAAAATAAAAACATATTCCATCGTAGAGGGTTGAATATCTCAGAACCAACAAAAGTGGTTTTAATAATGATGATTTTTATGATACTATGATTTTATGTTAATTTCTAATGAATCAACTAGAGGTAAATGAAAATTATGGTTTACAAATAAATTGGTAAATGTCAAAATAAACTCTGACTAAAGTTTTGTTTTACATGTAGTATGGGAATTGGAATAGGTCATACTCTTCAGATTTCACCAAAAGTTTGAATGACTGATTTTGTGATATTCAACTTAATAAAATCATGTCCATTGTTCATTTCACTTTACATTTTTTAACGGATAACTTCACAAGCTTCATTTTGGTGAGATGGTGGTGAATGTATTTTATTTCGTAGAGCTTTGGTTTTTTAGATAGATGTATGAGGAAGTTAGTTAAATATAAGTGCAAAATATTTTATAAATAAATTTAATGTTTAAACCAAATTTAAAATACTTAATCACACAGATTATGTTGGTGTGATAATAATGATAAATAATGATAAGACACTAATTTCTGCTCATTGACTGGTCTTGATTTTGGTATTAAAATATGTTCATCTCCAAGATGTATAAGATGAGCTATTTTAATGCTTACGAAGAAACTTTGGAAAACAGTTTTATTTTCAGGTTATTTGAAATTTAGACACCTTTATTTTTTACAAACAATATATTTAACTAATAGTAAAACCTAAGTGCCAAATTTAACTGACATGAAACTAAAATTATGGTTAGTACTACAGTTTTTAATCTACATTATTAAATTTTTTTTTTGCTATATCACTTTTATTGTTATTCTAGAAAATGAATGTGGAAATTAATTAGTGTAGGCAGATTTTGTTTCTCCACATAGCGAGCTACTGTAACTTTGTATACAACTTAGAGTTAAGACATTATTTCTGAAAAACTATTTAAAAAGGTTATCTTTTGAAATTTGCTGACCATTTTTTCTGTGTAACATAGTTGTTTAATGATTCACAAGTTGTGTACCAAACATTAATCATATGGGAAGAGTATCATGCAAAAAATGGTAATAGGTAGAATATTATTATTAGAAATTTGCTACAAATTATAAATCAGAGTTTAAAAATGAATGTACATGTTTTTGAATCAGGCAGTGAGTTTAAAAGCTTCGAATTGGAATATAAAGAACTTTTATTATAATAATGAAACCATTTCCATATAACTGAGAATAGAACATGTTTCCGTCTTGCATAATATCAAAAAACAACAATCAATTATTTAATTTTCAATAACCAACAATAATTTGTGTAGACTTTTAAAAACTTTCTATCTGTTTAAACTAATAGTAAGCTTTATTTTTTCATTTTATTAGGTTAACATTTAAGTTTATTGCTGAGTACCAATAAGTTATTTTTAGAGAACTTATTCTCTATAAATATTTGCAAGATCGTGAACTCTTTGAAAAGTTTACTGGGCAAAATTAAATACAGTAGTCTACTTCTCTGAAAATACATATATGTTTATTTTATAAAAAACCCGAAATTTACATATAATAACATAATATATAATTATTGCAATGCTGACAAATACATTGATTAAATGTTCATAATATAGTTCTGTTTGATATTTTTAACTATGTTTCAACATTGTTCATTCATGTCCATAACAAAGTTTATACAATGTTCTGAAAATAAGTGCATATTTATTTTATTTAAAAAATCCAAAATTGACATATAATAACATGTAAAATTATTATAAACTATGACACATTGATTAAGTGTTCATGACATAGTTATGTTTGATATTTCTTCCTAAATTTCAACATTATTTAATCATTTTCTCAACAAAGTTTATGAAATGTTTTTAATTGTTTTTTATCTTTTATTTATTAGATATCTTTAACTATAATTCAATATATTCATTTAACATATATTTTTTCTGATCATAATGAAAAGATATATAGCATCCCATAGCAAGTGATGCCTTTTTCATTGATTCTAAAATACAATCTTTTGGTTGTATTGATTCAAAAACCCTTTTTCTCTCTTTTTTTTTTTTAAATATTTCAACAGCAGACATATCTTGCTAACTTTTACGTCGACTTGCCTCTGTCGCCTGTTCGATCTGATCTATTTCTATTCTCTTCAGCCACCTGTTACTAACTTCCATACGTCGAGTCGCCTTTACCTCCCGGTACTAACTGACCCACATCCACTATCCTCTGTCTCCTGTTACTAATTGACCCAAATTCACTCTCCTCTGTCTCCTGCTACTAACTGACCCACATTAATTCTCCTCTGTCTCCTGCTACTAACTGACCCTCATCCACTCTCCTCTGTCTCCTGCTACTAACTGATCCACATCCACTCTCCTCTGTCTCCTACTACTAACTGACCCACATCCACTCTCCTCTGTCTCCTCTGTCTCCTGCTACTAACTGACCCACATCTAATCTCCTCTGTCTCCTGCTACTAACTGACCCACGTCAACTCTCCTCTATCTCCTGCTACTAACTGACCCACGTCCACTCTCTTCTATCTCCTGCTACTAACTGACCCACGTCCACTCTCCTCTGTCTCCTGCTACTAACTGACCTACGTCCACTCTCCTCTGTCTCCTGCTACTAACTGACCCACGTCCACTCTCCTCTATCTCCTGCTACTAACTGACCCACATACACTCTTCTCTGTCTCCTACTACTAACTGACCCACACCCACTCTCCTCTGTCTCCTGCTACTAACTGACCCACATCCACACTA
The DNA here is from genome assembly GCA_963513935.1 of Aphrophora alni. Classification (NCBI taxonomy): domain Eukaryota; kingdom Metazoa; phylum Arthropoda; class Insecta; order Hemiptera; family Aphrophoridae; genus Aphrophora; species Aphrophora alni. The sequence goes on from OY740766.1 coordinate 94,670,117, forward strand.
CTCTCTTCTTGCTACTAACTTACCCACATCAACTGTCCTCTGTCTTCTGCTACTAACTGACCCACATCCACTCTCCTATGTCTCCTGCTACTAACTGACCCACATCAACTGTCCTCTGTCTTCTGCTACTAACTGACCCACATCCACTCTCCTCTGTCTCCTGCTACTAACTGACCCACGTCCACTCTCCTCTGTCTTCTGCTACTAACTGACCAATGTCCACTCTCCTCTGTCTCCTGCTACTAACTGACCCATGTCCACTCTCCTCTGTCTCCTGCTACTAACTGACCCACGTCCACTCTCCTCTGTCTTCTGCTACTAACTGACCCACATCCACTCTCCTCTGTCTCCTACTACTAACTGACCCACATCCACTCTCCTGTTACTAACTGAACGTGTTAGAATCTTTCTCTCTGTATTTCTTTAAAAGGCCCACACCCAAAACACTGTTAATTTCAAACCACATTTCAATTTTACATTTTACATTACATTATATCTTATCTAACTTACATCTTATGGTTCCTGGCTCAAATATTAAACAATTTGGCGATGGAAATGTTTAAAAAAAATTTATTTGAAATTGAAATGAATTTGATTAGGTAAACATATTTTTTGTGAGATATTGTGTTCGAGTTTTACTCTATCTAATTTTTATTTAGTTTTTTAACACTCTACTTTCATCTGTATATATTCAATTAGACCATATAAGCAACCAAAAGTAACCACTCCTCCAATCCTATTTTTCATTATGATTTTTGCCTTTCTGTAAAAGTTTGGTTAGATTGTATATACGTATATAAAATCTAATCAAACTATTACTTATATAAAAAGTAGAAGCATTACATAAATATGTGAAACATAGCATTTGTCACTGCTTAACATATTTTGATAAAGTTACAGTACAGTTGAATTGTTAACTAACCTGATACTGTAATGTTGATAATACAAGTGCTGTTATTTCCACTAAAATCAGTTGCAATATATTTTATTTCTGTAATGCCAACTGGAAATGGTCCAAATTCATGAGAAAAACTAACCTAAAATAAATAAATAATTATATATAAATGTTAAACATATCAGTATTCAATATATAACATGGTTATTTTGACACATTTGTTCACAGGTTTATTATTTTGAAAATAATTTCTGTATTTTTTACTTTTAACAATATTTAAATTATAGTTAAACATCTAAATGTGGGAAATACTATTTACACTTATGAAGTTACTTACATTAATTTTTCCTTTTGAGTTGTCATAAAATTGAGGGATATCCCATGTCAGATTTCTACTCATGTTGCCTCCATGGTAAAATGGAGGTGGAGACTCACAGCTTTCTACCTGAGGAGACTCTACATCTGAAATATTTAAATTTAAAATAGAATTCTTATAGTTTGGCCCACTATTATAGTGAAATAATATAAATGTTAATATAATATAGTCAAGTGGCCGTTATAATTTATACCTCTATCTTCTCAGAAAAATATATTAGTTTTATTTCAAAAAGTAGGTCTACTGTCTTAAAAATAATAGTTGTTTTAGAAATTTTAGTTATGTGATCTTCATCATTAGGAAAAACAATATCAGGAATCCGATTTGAAATCAGCAAGTGAAAAACACGGGAAAAGTAATGTACAAAAATTTTAATAATCCTTATAATTATGTTTGTTTGTTTGTTTTTCTAAGAAGTTTTAAGGCTAAAATAAAATAAAATAATTTCCAACAAAATGCAAATACATTTTACTCCTAATTAGTGTGTCACATAAAAATTCAGAACTTCACCAATGTCAATAACATGTTAATTAATATGGTGTTTCTAAAATAACACTGTGGTAGCCTACGTTGTAAATATACAATAACAACATTTTACATTTCAATTATAAAAAATGTGAAAGGTGAAAGAAGATGGCGAGAGATAATTTTATAAATTTTAGGAGAGATATTTTTATGACTACAAAAAATTATCACTATTGTCTTGTATGTTGTGAAATAATTTCATTAATAATAAGAAATATATTTTCTTTAATTTTTATATTTTGTTTTCCTTTTATTGAAACATAAATGTAACAATTTAACTTTATACATTTAGAACATGAAATTTAATACATTAACACAATTCTAAGAAATACTTTACCAATGACTGTGATGGAGAAGAAGCAAACAACCTGATTAAAACTTGAATCTGTGGCAATGTAGCTAATATTAGTTATTCCTATTTGGACCTTCATAGGAATTTCTGTAGCTGGTTGGCTCCATAGTAGAACTGGTTCATTGGAATTATCTACACAGTAAAATTATATTTAAAGGTATTGGCAATACAAAGATACATTCTAACAAAAAATTGTTTTAATAATATTTTGTGTAATTTATAAAAAATAAAATAACATAACATACTCCCTAACGAGAAATATCAGGGAATCAGTATTTTGCTTTAACAGAATTTGAAATAGGTTTTTAGTGGATTTTGACATCTTTTATATATTTTTGTTCATGTCTACATAACTTCTTGAATGATGTTTTTCTTAAATGGTGAAGAAAGAACAGACTAAAGTTGAGTTTTTTTAGCTAATGAAATCATCTGTAGTAATATGAAATCATAGATTTAGTAATATGAAGTTTGAACCTAAGTCCTACTAAGAAGTCAGAAGGGGATGTCATTACCTTTCAGACAAAAGGGGGTTTAGAAGTTCTTGGGGAAAATGTATAAAATTGTGTGACTTGGCAATGTCTATTTAAAACTCTTCAAGACCATTTTAGTGATAATCTGCCTGCATGTGCTGGGAGAATTTTTAAAACATACAACTTATCATTTAAATTACAAGGTTTTTATTTATATTTAAGAAGGACGTATATTTTGGAAAGGTGAAAAAAGTAACCTTTTAACATAGAAAGTGTAACAATTGTAAAATGGAGGGGGAGTTAACTGACTTTATAAAAATGCCACACATTGTGCGACAAATGTAACAATACTAAATTTAAGTAAAAGGTTTTATTGAATGAAGTTGGGCGCCATTTGTAATGCCTTGATTACAAAAACAAATAAAAATAAAAATTTATAACTCTAAATGCGAATACTAATTTCTCATGGGTCATGGTTTTTTTTTTAAAGTGTACTAATAGAATATTGGATAAGAGAATAGAAGTCTTTTTATTCTGAAATGTACATAATATGTATTAAGATAAAATTATTATTGCGAAAGTACATAATATATAAAACAAAAATAGCTGTAAATAATTACTACAAGTTAAAACATCCTATTAATTTTTATTATCTAAAAAAAATTCATTTTTAAAAGACTTTAATTTTATTGAAATTTATTAAATTTTGATTGCAACTTAGTTCTTGAAATAAAATTAATTCAAGTTTTGATATATCAATTTACTTCTAAGTTGTATAAAAAAATCATTTATGAATTCATATTAAAAATGTTCGACTAAAATTATGAATGAGAAACATTTCTTATATGTTCTAAAAATTTAACATCACATTCTAGATAGCATATCATAGACATCAGACAAAATTACAAATACAAAAATTAAAAGATTTACACAAAATTGTAAATAATTAAACAATAATTTTTCTTATTCTACATATAAAATAGTTTATACGTGCTTTACCAGACACGTGTATTTATTTAAATCAAACTTTTCACTGAGAAACACAACTTTTCCGCGTTGGAGTCATATAACACTGTTTATTATTATTAAGGAAATCATTTTTCTTAATATGCAGTTTTTATCCTAGACCAGACACGATTACATGAGTGACCTTAAGAGTTCAATCTCGACTTAAACACAAGTCTTTACCTTAAACGTCACTAGATTTGTATGATATAACACTATTTACTAAAATAACTTATTAATATAGAATAAAATACTTTTCCTTATACTTTTTCTTTATTCGAGACTGGACCACGTAGTCTCACTTCAAAGGCTCATTCCAGACCAAATATTCGTTTTCCAAAGAGCAAACGTACTTAATTTACACCACATAACATTATTCACCACAACAGTTCATTATTGTTGAAAATGACTCTTTACTTTATACTTTGTCTTTGTATAAGGCTGGACTCGCCAGTCTTGGCCATGTCCTCCCGCTTCGTGAGTTCTTTGTAGACTAACTGAATGTTCTGTATTGCACTTTTTTAATTACAATGTTTATAATCATTCTAATTATCAAAATACGTACAATAAAATTCTCTGATCATTTACCATTGCTTAATTCTTTTATTAATTTCAACTTATATTGAATTTAATCGAAAAAACAAAATACATTTCCTGCTTATGCCATTCCTTTGCCTAGACGTACCCCCCATTCTTTCCAAAATCATCCATTCCTTTACCTAAACATACACCCTATTCTTCCTTTGCCTAAACATACAGCCCATTCTGTGCAAGATCAAAGAACTATAAATGTACACTATTACAAAAATAACATTTTTATATATTTTTTATGGCCATAGGAAAAAACAATTGCTTGGCCATAGTCATTTTAAATATTACACAAACAATAGAACAAATAAATCAACAAAACCTGTTCAAAAGTTAGTCAATGCACTAGACAAAAACACAAAACAACATTTCACAAAATAATTCCAATAATCAATTAAAGAAAACAACAATAAAATAGTGACAGACAAAAGTAAGTTAATATTAACGTACACAATACAGAGACATTTAAGTATAATTACAACAGTATAATCAGTCCTATATATATATATATATAAGTTTAGATACAAAGGAGAGAGATACCACATCCATCCATCATGTCAAGGCTCCAGCATAGAGTGCACAAACTCCTCCACAGAGTAAAAGGATCTAGACAATAGTAGTTGTCTATGGCTGTTTTTAAATGGCAAAAAATCCTGATGCTTTTTAATGCTCTGTGGGAGTTTATTGATCAGTCTAGCACCAGCCTGGGAAGGAAGATTGCTATATGAATTCAATTAGTGTTGTCCAGCACGATAATTACCAGCTTGTCTGGTGGTTTAACTATTTATATCTTTATTTTTTATATACTCACATTTAAACCTATAGTAGAGTATCACCTCAAGTATATATATACTCGGGAGTTTAAGAACTCAAAACTTTTTAAACACAACCCTACATGACTCAGCTTTTTTTAAACCTTCTGTTTTGTAGGATAAAAAGTCTTTGATTTTTCTGAACAGACAAATCTCTCCAAAGAAAGATTCCACTTTTCAGATGTGGATATACAAGACCATAGTAAGTTGTTAGTAGAATCGCATGATTGCAATTCAAACTCAATTTTCTAAGTGCATATATTGCCTTACCGACGTTACCACAATACCACAAACTTTAGAAGTAAAGTACCTTAGTATTTAATTGGATAAGCATCTGAATTGGCAGAAACATATCTTTACTAAAAGGTAATAACTTGGGTTTAAACTCAGGAAGATGTATTGGCTGATAGGATATAAATCAAAACTTTTAGTTGATAACAAATTGCTATTGTGTAAATCAATATTAAAACCAATATGATCATATCGGTCTCTGCTGCCAAATCAAACATTGAAATATTATAATGTTTCCAGTCAAAAGTTGTACACCTGATCTTAAATGGTACAAAATTAATAAAAAATGACGTTATCCATTGAGAACTCAAAATTCTGACTATTGTTGAAAAATTAAAAACAGCAATAGTTATCAACATTGAAAATCAACCCATCCAAATGTCTCAGTTAACCCTCCGTTACACGCGGCTGATCTGACAGATAAAAAAGGGATATTTTGTTTTGCGAAATCCCTGCGAATGTCAGCACTGAATCAGGCCTCATTGTACCTTCCTAGCTATGCTGTAGGAGTGAACCAGTAGTGTTGTGGCGTTCGCCAAGTCTTCCACAGGCCCCCAGTATTAACTTTTGATCTGTGAGATCACCGCGACAAAGATCGTAAGTTTTTGATTATAATTATTCAATTAATTTAATTGATCGTTTTTGTTACATCTATGTGAGAATAGCCTCTACTGAAGTTTTTTAATTTTAATTTTGTTGTGGTGATAGTAAAAAGGGGTTCTGATCTCATAGATCACCGTGAGTCATATTGTATACCAATCACTATAATCACTATGGATCAAGTTTATTCACTGCAAAATGAGGCTGATGTAGACGAGATCATTCGCATGCTAGGCGAGGAAGATGATGAGGAAAATGAAGTCCCATGTGGCGAAGAAACCGACACAGATGAAGATGTTTCCGAACAAGATATTATTCCAGTATTTGAAAGCGATGAAGATGAATCCGATTCTTCGGAAAGTAAAAGTCATAGGTCTGATGTCGATTATTACTTTGCCCATCAGTGGAGAAATAAAACAATTATAAACACATGGAAATGGGGAAAAAAACCTTATAATCAAGCGAGGAGACGTGCGGGACAAAACATCGTTATTCACCTACCTGGAGTGAAAGGTGCAGCAAGAAATGTGAATTCTATTCTGGAACTTTGGAATCTATTGTTTGATAACACTATCTTGGATACAATTGTAAAGTATACCAATAAATACATTGACAAAATTCGTGACCGATTTGTTAGACCTAGAGATGCTAAACATACTGATTTGATTGAAATAAAAGCGTGTATAGGGCTTTTATACCTTGCTGGTGTAAAGCATTAAAGTTGAATTTAGAAGAATTCTATAGTACAAAAGGAGATGGGGTTGAGATTTTCAGACTTACTATATGGATAAATCGATTCCGATTTTTGCTTCACTGTCTACATTTTGATGACTATGAAACACGGCAAGATAGAAGAACATACGACCGGCTTGCAGCAATTAGAGAATGTTTTAAAAGATATGTTGCAAACTGTTCAAGATACTATAGTCCTGGAGAAAACGTTACGCTTGATGAAAAGTTGGTTGCCTTTAGAGGTAGATGTGTTTTTTGACAATTTAATCCAAAAAAACCTGCAAAGTATGGGTTGAAAATATTTTCCCTTACTAACGCCAGGATTCCCTACACATTAAAATTAGAAATTTACGCGGGAACCCAGCCTGAAGGACCTTTTGTTTTGGATAACTCACCATATGAATTTGTGAAACGTCTAGTATTTCCCATAAGAAATTCTGGAAGAAATTTAATCATTGACAACTGGTTTACTAGATATGGTCTTATAAGCTGTTTGAAAGGCATGGAAATTTCTATGGTAGGAACCCTAAGATCAAATAAACCTCAGATACATCCAAAGTGTTTCAAAAGTAAACAGAGAGAAGAGAAATCCTCAATGTTTGGTTTTCAGAAGGAAGCAACCTTGGTTTCATATATCCCCAAGCCTAAGAGAAACGTCTATATTTAGTCGACTCAGCACTTTGACGACAAAATTGATGAAGAGACGGGCGATAGCAAAAAAACCGGATATAATAACTTTTTACAACAATACAAAATGCGGAGTAGTTGTTGTAGATCAAATGAGTGCAGTATTTAATGTTTCTAGAGCTACTAAACGTTGGTCAATGGTAATTTTCTTTACCATGTTAAACACTTCAGGAATAAATAGCCAAATTTTGTTCACGAGCAATAAGAATGAAGTAAAGAGCTGGAGAACATTTTTTACGAAAACTTGCGGTTTCGCTCATACAAGAACATCTTGATAGACGAAGGACAAGTAACACAGGGCTACCTACGCATATTTCCCAAGGTCTAAAAAGGCGTCATTCGGACAATGCAACACCCACTTCAAGTAATACGCTAGCTGAGGAGCAAACTGAGCAAAGAAGATTGGACTGGTACCATGCAAAGTAGTAAAAAGGAGGCGTCTTACAAAATATAAGTGTCATGTATGTAAGCTTCCACTATGCTTGGAACATTCCCGAATGAGATGCCAAAGTGATTGTTGTGAGGACTCAGACTCTAGCTCTGACTGAATAATTATTTTTGAGTATTTTTTTTCTTTTGTTAAATTGTATGCTCGTTTATGAGTAATTTTTTTTTTTTTTTTTTTTTTAGTATTTTGACTCTTTATGAATCATATACATAAGTTAAAATATCATTATATATCGTAAGTTTAAAAAAGTTTCCTGTTTAGAATAATGTTTTGTTAGATTTTTATAATCATTTTTGGTACACTTGCGTGAAAAGTCAGTATTTTAGCTATATTGGAAAACAAATAAGTCAAATTTTCCTTTTTTTTAATTTTTGAACTTTACACTGTATATATTGTATTCTTTTTTTTTGTTCAGTATTATAATTACTAAAAATGTTATTTGGTCAATCTTTTATCCTTCCAAAACCTTCATAGGTCATATGGGGCTAACATAATTGTTTAACATGGGTTACCATGGTTATTATAACATCCATTAGAAATTACACATTATTATTCACTGAGAGTTAAAACTTGACTGTTCTTCTTTCATAAATTATTTTTAACAACATAATGATCTTGAGCAAACGCCTTCGCAGTAGCAAAAATGTGTAAGTATAGGCAAGGTGAGTGGATAGTTACTTAGATTCCACAAAACTAGTTTCTCTTGGATGTATTAACTTTTCCCGCAAATTGCACATTTATCTCTCTTTTAGTTTTTAAATAAATTTAATATGTATACGCCTTGAAAATACTATCACACGGATGCATCGAAATATGTAGACAAAATATTCCGAGTTATATGGAAACATGTAAGTGATATACATTATAAATAATATTATATCATAAGTTCAAAAATCTATTTAAAAAGATAATATATACATATGACTAAGATGAATTTGTCTTTTTTAAACAAATGAATATTGGAGGTTGAAATAGCAATTATGGTTAATAATGTTTCTTTTTATAGATGGAATCTTACCAGAAGGCTCAGGGACAATCCAATCCACAGTTGCATAGCTTGCTCCAACATCTGTTGTTGTATGTATGTCATTTGGACACTTTATGACTGGTGGAGTGACATCTGCAATACAAAGCAATGATTAATATCAATTCAACAATACTACATTGGTTTTATAATGAAAAATTATTATTTTATTTTGTGTATGCGATCCACTGAACATCCAAAAGTTGTTATCAAGACTTTATTGTACTGATACATGGGACATGGGGTTATTCTCTTACAAAGCTTGAAATTCATGAGACCTACCTCAAACTAAATAGGGACCACGAATGGTTAGATTGTTATGTTCCCCTATAAGATACAAAGTAATCATACTGTTAAACTTTTGTAAAAATAAATAAGCAAATCAACTTGTACAAAAAAAGTATGTTGTGGTAAAGACTTTAGAATATTCAAATGTCCTTCTTATAATAAAACAAATTTCTTTTTACCAAAAAAGTAGTTAAGCAAGTTGAAGCCCGTTTGGAGTTAAGAAGTTTTGATTAAGTTGTAATAGTGTACATTTTCAGTTTCGTGATCTTATATTGAATGGAGAATATGTTTAACTCAATGCAACAAACAGGAAACGTATTTTGTTTTTTGAATAAAGTATAAAATAAATAAAGAAAGTAATTAGTACAAAACGATCAGAGAAATTTATTATATGTATGTTAATATTTAGAACAGGTATAATTTTAGTTATAAGAAAATTGCTACATTAACATTTTGAAACATAAAGGATTAATGCTGTTGCCAACCGGGTGGAATTTCAAGGCTTTCTAAGAGAAAAGACGTATCGTCGATAAGTATGTTTGCCGAGACAATGTCGAATCGTAGAAAGAAAGTGTTTTTATAAAAGAACAAGAGTTTTAATTCATAAAAGTATTCAAGTGAATTAAGAAGTTATTATTCAAGTTAGTTGGATCAAGGCTTTCTAAGAGGATAGACATATCGTCGATAAGTATGTTTGCAGAGACAAAACCGAATTGTCGAAAGAAAGTGTTTTTATCTAAATAACTAAAAGTTACATTTAAAGAACTATTATGTAATTAAGTGAGTTAGTTTACACCAGAAAGAAATAAACTTTTAAAGTAAATAGACATGATTGTATAATATGATGCAATAGACAAAGTGTACTACGTAAGCAGGAAAACGTGTATAAAAAGGACAAATATCTGAGTTTTTAAGAAAAGTGTTAAAGTGTTTTTAACTAAAGACAAAGTATATAATTGTGACTGTTACAGAAGTGAAAAGTAAATCTAAAAAAGTTATTTTTAAAAATGAGAGACGAGATTTTGATAGAACGACGCCATGAGGTTCCAACTCGGAAAAGAAGTGAAATAATTAAAAGTTTTATTTAAAATATTCAATTTAACTTCTGTAAATAAGTGCATGTCTGGTATAACATGCTTAAATTATTTTTTATAGAAATTTAAAAAAGAAAATAGTTAGGATTTGTAATTTATTGTTGAAAGTTGAATAATATGTTTGTAGAATCGTCACATGTTTCTTCAAAGAAAGAAAATGTTTGATTTGAATATAATTATTAAAATCTTATATTATTAAAAGATTTTCTTTGTTTAAACTTTTGAATTTGATATTCTAAATTTAAAAAGAATTTATATTTTATAAAAGTAATTATGTAAAATAAAAATAAATTTAGCTTCTGAATAATTAAAATTTCATTTTGAATATAGGTTGCAACTATAATAATAATAACAAATATAGTTTTAATGAAATATAATTTTGATTAATATAGAGTGTAGGATGTTATGTGTAATTTTGTCTATTCAGGTAATATTTTCATTTGTATGGAATTTTATATTAAAAGATGTTTATTAATAATAAAATGTGCATTTCAGAAAAAAGAATTCTGTATTTTATTTAATATTCTGCAAAGTACACGGTTTTAAAAGAACTTACGACATCAGAGAAACTTACTCTTCAAGAGTAAATTTTTTATAATTAAATTGATTTTTGTTTTTGTAATAAACATTAAAAATGACGCCCAACTTTTTATATAAAAAACATTAGTTATTAAATTGTTACAAAGTATTTATAAATGTTTATTACTTTTGTTACGTAAAATAAAATGGCCAGTTTGTAATGTATATACACCACTTCGAAATTAAACTAAAAAAACTGAACTTCTGAAATTAAAATGAATGCTTACAGTTTACATCACAGCAATTGGTTTACATAAAAATATATTTCAATTTTTTTAATATAAATTCTTTACTGTTCCATAAAAAAAGCCATGAAATGTAATTCACAGGAATTTTGGTGATAAAATTGAAACAATTATATTAATCATTATTCATTGAAAATATTTTATATAAAAAAGTTGGGCTCCATTTTGTAATGTTCATTACAAAGAATAGAATAAAATTATTAAAGAAATACTCTTGAAGATAGCATAAAAAGTTTCTCTGAGGTCGAAAGTTCTTTAAAACAGTGTTCTTTGGAGAATTTTAAATAGAATACAGAATCCTTTTTTCTGAAATGCAAATTTAATTATTATTAAACATTTTATAATAAATTCCATACAAAATCAAAATAGGCTATTACCTGAAACAACAAATTTATACAAAACATCCTATTCTTTATATTAATCCAAAATATAATTGTTAATACTTTATTTATTATTAATCTTATGGTTGCAACCTAATTTCAAAATAAAATCTCTCATTATTCAAAATGAAATATTTTTATATTACACATTCTCTTTTACAAAATATTTATTTTATTAATTTTAAAACATCTAATTCAACAAGTCAAACATTGAATGTCTTTTAATTATAAATTTCTTTAATAATTTTCTTCAAATAAATTTTTTTTTTTTTATTGAAAAACACATGACAGTTCTACAAACGTATTATCCAAATTTCATTAGTGAATTACCATTTCCAGTTATTTTCATGTTTAAGTTTTTATAGAATATAATTTAAACATGTTATACCATGCATGAATTTATACACAGAAGTTAAATTGTACATTTTACATAAAACTTTCAATTTATTCACTCTACTTCCTGGTTAATTAAAACCACATAGCGTCATTCTAACAAAAATCCCGTCTCTTTTTAGAAAATAACTTTTTCACTTTTCTAATAATCACAATTGTCTACTTTCTCGTCTATTCAAAACATACTAGTTAAATCAAATAGTTTTTCTTAAAATACAAATACTTGTCCTTTTTTGAATACGTTTTCCTGCTTCCGCTGTACGGCTTTGTCTATTTCATCATTTTTTACAAACACGTCTTCTCTCTCTAAAAGTTTATTTCTCTCTTATTCAAACTAACTCATAAAATCACATGATATTTCTTTAAATACAACTTCTAGTCATTTATAAAAACACTTTCTTTCTTTCATAGTTCGACATTGTCTCTACAAACATATTTATTACTTCGTACGTGTTACGTTTCAGAAAGTCTAGATCCAACTGGATTGAATACTAACTTATTAATTCACATAATACTTTTATAAATTGAAACTCTTGTCCTTTTGTAAAAACACTTTCTTTCAATGGTTTGGCAAACAAACTTATTTTTATTAATCTTACCTCTCAGAATCTAGATCCAACTGGATTGAATCCGGTTGGCAACAGTATTCCCACCCTCACTTACAATTCTGATGTCATATTTTTATAATAACTAAAATTATACCCGTTCTTTTTATTAACATACTTTTTACAAATTTCTCTGATCATTTTGAACTAATTACTTTCTTTATTTATTTCATTCTTTATTTAAATTATTCAAAAAACAGAATACATTTCCTGTTTATTCCCTCGAGTCAAACTTATTTTCCATTCAAACCAAGATTATCAAACTGAAAATATACACTATTACAAAATTAGTAGCTCATTTAAAATGTAATTCAGCAGTAATGACTGACATTGGTTTTGGGGAAGTGGAATTTTCTGTCTTAACTGTTATTTTTTTAAGAGGCTACATTTTAAAATGTTCAAAAGAAAAACTAGAGATATTTTAATCTAATTTTGTAATAAATAACACATGGCCCTTTAAATTTACAAAAAGATTAGACAATAACCAAAAAACAACTATTTTATTAAACAATAAAGTAAGTTTTGAGAAAAAGATAGAGCTGAAACAAGTCTGTAAAGTAATTTCTTAAAATTATTATTAATTTCTGAATAAAAATAACAAAAAATATTACTATTATTTATTTATTTTACTTTGATTCATTGAGAATAATTTTTTAATTGTTTATGTTTAATACATGGAAAGTATGGTTCGTTTGTTTGATTTTTTTTTTTTTTTTTTTTTTTTTTTAATACACCAAAGTTACTTTCCCGACAATACTGTTATAAGGTGCACAATTTAAGTTCATAATAACTTAAGGGTGGATTTAACTTCAGGCTGCCTTCATAATGAGTATTCTAAGAACTCTGGTCCAACTTGTATTTAATCCAAAATATATTAAAACATACTAGGTGAAATTTTTACACTTTTGATTATTGGGTTTATTTGGGTGAAAACCCAAAACACACCCTAACTTCATAACACACCTTCAATGCAGTCTACATGTCTTATTTTCCGTAATAAGACATGTTTAGTTACCACAACAAATCTCAGCCAAAATCCAAATTATGTTTATTGTTAAATGCATATTCGAAAAAAAATTAAAATTCATTAAAAATTTCATCAAAATCGGTCTATCCAAAGTTGAGATATTATCTCTAGACCCTACTGTACTCTCATGGCCATCTGTCTACAGCCTACACGTCTCTCATTCCCCACTCTAACATAATTACATACTTATTTCTTCAAAACTTCCTATTTCAATATTTAAAACTTTCAATCACAAATTATACTTTATTTCATCAAGTTATCATTAACACATGTTTTTCAATTAATCATTCTATCCTATTCAACTTATATTCCGCTTAAATTTCACTCAAATTCACTAAAAAAATATTTTTATTAAAACAACTTACGATTTATTTTAGAACTTGCATTTCTTAACACTCTATATTATTTCAATATCAATAGTGAATGTGTAGGAATTTAGGCTTTATCGCTGAAAGTATAAACATATCTCCCCCTTGGATGACGCAATCTTCATCCGTTCACTGATAACTAAAAAACCTTTTAGTTCAGAGTGTGTACAAATCCTCTGACATTATTGAATATTCAATATTGACTCCTTCATTTAATATTAAATATTACTTCTTCAACGCAATATCAATGATTCCCATCAGTAGCCCTATAATTTTCCTTCCGACTAAGCCGTTATCACGCACGTTTTCTCAATATTTATTTCTTAATAAACATTCAGTGTTATTTACTGATAAAAGCTATCGTCTCTAACTTTAGCAAATACTAAAACGTTTCTTAAACTAAATCTCTTAACATCCTAAGCTTGGTTTATAACTATTAGCTAGTACACACATTATTATTTATTAATTATAAACTATACATTTTCAAACTCAAAACTATTTCTTAACAAGGATCTTAATTAATTTTATTAATATTATTTTCAAAATGTAGTCCATGTTTTTCAATTAAAATGTTTTTACATTATTTTCAGTCGTCCCAAGTTCAACTTATATGCAACCAGTTATAAATTACTTATTTTCTTGCGGTGATTCCCGGAAAGGTGAAATATTTTATAATACATGATCAAATTTTTTAACACACTTCTAATGTTAAATACCGTTTCTAACTTAGAGACCTGTTCTAAGCTAGATCTTACAAATGACCTTGTTTCAACAAAGGATTCCCTTTTGTTATTGTGTCTGTGTATTGAAAGACCTTTATCACCCTTCCCTTTCATAAACAACTCGCAATACAATGGCCTACTTTTGTTATCTGTTATTTCAGACATTTTAACTTTACCAAACTGGTTTACTACTACAAAGACCTCTCTTGTACATACGTTTTCATATTCACATTCAAAATTGTTTTGCTCAAAAAAACTTTTAATTTTCTGTTCTTGCATTTTAAAATTACTTCTAAATTTTAACATTGCAATTTTTTCATGCAATTAAATATTTTAACATGCTTATTCTAAAATTTTCAAAAGAGAGAATACTTCTACCATTCCATGTTTTAAAGATATTCTTACCTTTTTGAGTGTTCTCATTTCACCAAAAATCACTGAATTTTCGACTCTTATTCTTTGTATTATTATAATATAAAGAAAAGAGCCCCTAATTTGGTTCGCCAATTGTAACATTTTAAAAATATAACCTTAAGGGTTCATTTATTAATGTTACTTTAGAAATAAATAAAAATGAATTTAATTTTAGTATTATATTTAAAATTTTAAAGATTGCACAGCTTTATGGGCGCCAGACGAGTTCTCTTCAATTTTGAAAAGTTATTAATCTTTTATGAATTTAAATTGAATTTTAATCTCAGGGTGTGAATTCTATCAAAAAGTGTACTTTCAGTGATTTTTAGGTCAATGGAATGAGAGCACTTGAACTGAAATTTTAACATAAAATATTTATTAAACATGAAACATTTATACATTCAAATTTATCATCTTCATAAAAATTGTATCATGGAAATCACTTATTACTAACATCCTATCTGAATTTTGCTTGCCTATTGCCAAGGTCTAATTTTATTTAAAAATGTTAAATTTTCTTTTAAATTGCAATTATCTATTTTCTTTTATGAATTTGAAAATATCAAAATTATTGGTTACTTTATTTATCTGAATGTAATGTAAAAAAAATAATTAACTATGTCAGTAACCTACTTGGTATTCTGACTGGAAGGTTTACTTAATTAAAAAATGATTAAAGTTATAGCTAACACAACAAAGAACATAATAATTGTATAGAATATACAAATTTGAATATGGCGTGTTATATAACACGTTTTACCAATCTTTTGAATGTCTTTGTCCACAATGTGATCTAGTCGAGGTTCTATGTCCTGCATGGTAGTTTTACCGTTGATACTATTTTAAACGCATTTTCGATTCTATCAAAGTTTATATTGCGATTTTTTATCACCATTGTTCGTCTAACGTATGTGAAATACGATAGTCTTTTGTCCTTACTTTACAAAATGTGCTTAATATCGAACAATCTAATTCTTTCCGCTATTTTAAAGTTAATACTGTTTTAATATGAAAAAATATTGTTCATAGTACTTATTAAATCGTCTGTCCACTATAGGTCCTTCACAAAAAACTGTTTTTTATACATTTTACATTTTTTAACAAAAACTTGGTGAGCCACACTTTAATAGGTCTTATCCTCTCAACCTCAATACAAAGACTGGGCTAGTGGGCTATCACATGGCGAATTTCCAATATCCTGTTGGTACCGGCTATATTCCCGCTGACGTCGTGATAACTCTCTCGTACACATTGCATACTTAGTTCATATTTCTCACTTGTCAACAAGTCCTTTTGATTTTTTTTATAATACACACAATTTATTAAATTTTCTATTACTAAAATTCATAAAAATATATACATTATTATTTATTTATGTTTGGAAATCTATTTTAATTATGAATTTACTCTATTTAACATTGACAATCATCAGTTAGGCTATTGACTTAAGTCATCCCCGCTATGATTACCCGCGATTTTAAAATATTTAATTAAACTAACCTCTTATAGGTATACACGCATTGCAACAAACAGGAAACATATTTTGTTTTTTTGAATAAAGAATAGAGTAAATAAAGAAAGTAATTAGTACAACATGATCAGAAAAATTTATTATATGTATGTTAATATTTAAAACCGGTATAAATTTAATTGTAAGAAAATTGCAAAGTTATCATTTTGAACATAAAGGATGAATACAGTTGCCAACTGGGTAGTAGTCAGTTGGATCTCTTGACATTCAGAGAGGAAGCAAGCTCAAAAAATAAGTATGTTTGTCGGAACAAAACCGAATTGTCGAAAGAAAGTGTTTTTTCTAAGAAACTGAAAGTTATATACGAAGAACTATTATGTAATTAAGTGAGTTAGTTTCAATCAGCGAGAAATAAACTTTTAAAGTAAAAAGACGTGATTGTATAACATGATGCAATGGATAAAGAGTGCTATGTAAGCAGGAAAACTTGTATAAAAAAGGACAAATATTTGAGTTTTAATGAAAAACTATTAGAATTGAATAAAGTTTTTTGAACTAAAGACAAAGTGGTGTGTAATTGTGACTGTTATAAAAGTGAAAGCAAAATTTAAAAAGTTATTTTTAAAAGACGAGAGACGAGATTTTGATAAAACAACGCCATGTGGTTTCAACCCGGAAACAAAGTGAATTAATTAAAAGTTTTATGTAAAATGTACGATTTAACTTCTGTGAGTGAATGCATGTCTGGTATAACATGCTTAAGCTATCTTTTATACAAATTCATATATGAAAATAACTAAAATTTGTGATTTATTGTTGAAAGTTGTATAATAATGTTTGTATAATAGTCACATGTTATTTCAAGGAAAGATAATGTTTTATTGAATATAATTATTGAAATCTTTTAATATTAAAAGATTTTTTGTTTATTTTTTTGAATTTGATATTCTAAATTTTAAAAAAATTATATTTTATAAAAGTAATTATGTAAAATAAAAATAAAATATTAGCTTCTGAATAAATAAAAATTTCATTTTGAATATAGGTTGCAACCATAAATAATAATAACAAATAAAGTTTTATTGAAACATAATTTTGATAAATATAATATGTAGGATGTTATCCATATTTTAATCTTTTCAGGTATTATTGGATTTGTGTGAAATTTTATGTTAAAAAGATGTTTATTAATAATAAAATATGCATTTTAGAACAAACGATTCTGTATTTTATTTAATATTCTACAAAGTACACTGTTTAAAAAGAACTTACGACCTCAGAGAAATTTTACACTCTCTTCAAGAGTAAAATTTTATAATTATAATAGTAATTTTTGTAATAAACATTTAAATAGCGCCCAACTTTTATTAAATCAATTTTAAATAGCTAAAAAACATTAATTAAATAATAGAATTGTTTCAATATTCATAACACTATTGTTGAATTGCTGTTAAGCATAACAATTAACAAATTGTATTAAAACTTGTCCTTATAATAATTTTCATTTGACATAAGAAACTTGAGTTTATAATTTTAAACTGTAATAGAAAACCTGCTTGAAATAAAATAAAAATTATGTGCAATTTAAACATACATTCACTAACAGGAAAGTACAACAATGCTCTTTATACAATGTACATGGTTTATTGGGAAATGCAACAGTTATGATTTTTTTAAAAAGGAGGATGTTTTAAGTCTGGATGCACTTGTTTCAGACCTAGGAGATTAGAGTCTGTCCAGAACCATGATTAGGAGCAGACCTCCATACTCTTGCTTTTACACTCTAACTATTTTAGCTGAGTTAGTAGAGCACATGTAATAATTAAAATGGGTTATTAAAAAAAGGTTAAATATTTTTAAGTGTTTTACTTTTATTTATTTTCCAACCTTATCTTTAGGGACTTACGTCGTCTACCATCTCGACATCCTGATAACTGTTCAAACACGCAGCAAGAGTGGATAAGGACCTTCACAGACACTAGGAAACACACGACTACCCTGGAACTCGAACAAATAGAAACCAGCAGCGGGGACCACTCACTTGTAAATATGTTCAGAAAAGTTATACGTTAAAATTAGATTATATAAATAAGATGTATGTAAAAAAATAAACTGTTTTAAGATGTAAGAACTTAAGGAATAAATTAATTATGTATAAGAATTTGATAGGTGAAAATTGTGTTACACGGAAAATTGTGTAAGCCTAAATTAGATTCACTGTGAACAGATGATTAATGAGCCGCCATATTTGTTGTTGAGATAGGTTGAATTTTATAGGAATAGTGGTAAATACGAACTCATTCTAAATGTGAAAGATATAATGAAAAAAAAAAAACGGTCTGCATCGGACCAGACGGTGGAAGTTATACTTCTTTGGCCATTCACTTGTTATTTTATGCAACCGTTACTATATTATAACCTTATAGTGTAATATTAATTTACAACAATGTCAGTAGGCCATAAATCAGGCGGGCAGTAAAAATCTTAATCAACTTTGTCTAGCCTAGTTTTGAATAAACTAAACTAGTATCAGTCTATAGCATTTCATGATAACACAAAAATGTATAATTGTGCTGTTATAATATTCAAGATTTTTCTTACAATCAATAACAATATACTAAAACACATGGTAAGTATTATTTACTCGGTTTTGCCTCGGCTGATACGAACACCTGTGTCTCTTTGTAGCAGATGGGAATCACCCGAGCCTTCACGACTGCCGCCGAGTCTACCCGAACGCTAGTTCTTAAAAATTTGTTCTTACTTTTCAGCGTGACGCGGTTTCTCGACCAACATCCCATCCCAAAGTGTCTAACGGGCGCAAAGAAGTATAACTTCAAAAATATTTAAATTTAAATAAATTTCAAAAGAACAAAATAAAGATTGTAAAAATTCAAAATAGGCTATGAAATAAGTATGGATAATATAAAGTAGAGTTATTAAAAGGTGTTGGGTTGAATTAATATAGAAAGTGTTCAAAGTGCTAAAGTCATAGAAAAAAGGATAATAAGAAATAAATTATGATGATCATGTATGTAAAAAAAATAGTATGGAATTTCTGAAAAAATAGATTTTAGCGTCTGTTTAGTCAGTTCGCCTATGATCTTGCTAGGGAAAATTGTACAAAGTTGGAGTTCTACAATGAAACAAATATAAAATGTAAATTACCAGAGTAAAATAAAGTTTGTATATCAAGTGATAATAACTACTTAAGAAAAGAATTTGAAGATGAAGAATAAAGATGAAGAGGATTGTAAAGTTAAATGAGTAATAATTTGAATAAAAAATCTGAAATTAAACAAAAGACTAAGTTAATAATGAACCAATTTAATCATATATTTAGACATACCAAAAAGAACTTGATTATCTTAACTATTTGTATTATTATTATTATTATTATTAATAATAATAATAATAATAATAATAATAATAATAATAGGATAAAATAAAGCAAAAGCTTAAAGTTTCAAATATTAAATAGTATAAATGAGCTACAATTGTTTCACCTTGCGGCATCATCGGGCAACTATTTTATCTTTGAATATGGAGTTTTAACAAGAAATATCTGCTATTACATTAAAGATAATAATAATAATTTATATTTATCATTGTATACATTGTAACTTTTCTTATATAACTTGATCATTAAATTTGTGTTTATTTAAATTACAGACAAATAACTGTGACTGTAGAGTCATATGTTGAACTGTATTATCAAGTAAATGAATAAGGGTATAAGAACTTTATGAACTTATAAATGAAGTGTGTTGGAGTTGTTATTTATACTATACATAGCTCTAATTCAAAATCTTAAACTAAAATGTTATAGAAAATATTCCAAAAAAATAAACTTACTTTATAAATTGTGACCACAACATGGACATGAAGTAATATCAATATCTGTGGGAGAGTTTGATCTTTAATAACAAATTGCCCCACAGTTGGTGCGACAATTGAAGTAATATAAAAATGAATGGTTTTGAATTTAATTTTTTTTTTAAAGAAAAGAAATTAATGTTTGCTCAGCTTTAAGGGCGCCAGGTGACATTAGTTCACCAATTTTGAGAAGTAAGGGTTTGACTATTATTATTAGTTAAAAAATTCTCAGGGTCGTGTTTCTTTTAAAAGTGTACTCCCAAGTGATTATATCATAAATAAAAAAGTCCTTGTTGTGTTTCTGAAACTGAACATGTATTTTATTCAAAAATTTATTATTAATACACATACATAAATTTGTTATTTGCAATTATATCATGTTACAAATAAAAAGAATTATTTTGTCTTGAAGAGACCAAGTTTCTTGTAAATGACTCTACTTTAAAATTAGTTGCAACTTTATTTAATTAACTTTTATATGAGTATCTTTATCTCATATTTTGAAATTATAATTTATTGTTAAATTAGAATTTTTTTATTAGAACTTTAGGTTAGATGTTCTCAAAATACTTACAACATTTAAATTTACTTATCTAACAAAATTCTAACATATCTCAAACACAATTTAAAAGTTTTATCATTAATAGTTTTATACAAAGAAAACAAAATAATATTGTCTGTTATCTGTGTTACCACATTGCAGTATTTCCCAGGGTAGACTTCGCTTGTAACGTGGAGCTTTCTTCCTTTTGACTGAAGTTCGTCATTTTTGAACGTTGAGCCTAAATTGTCTCAGATTTCAACTTACGTTTCATGATAATCACATGTCTTGTCTCTACTAATAAAACAAAGTTTATGTTCTAATATTCAGTTTTTCAGATTAAAAATACCATTTAAATTGTCTGTATAACGAACACAGCTTAATTCGCACCATGTTCACTTACAAAAGACCAACTATTTCTCTAACAAAAAATATCTCTGTCCATCTCTGATATCACTTTCCACGCTTTTCACAAACAACTACGACTAGTTGTTTTTATTATTGTCTTTCTTTGTCTTTACACATTTTCACTCTTTTATCGTCTTTAAGCACAAAAGAGATGGTTCTACCTTACATAGCAAAACCTGTCCAACTCTCGCAAGCACTGTCTAGCCACCGATTAGACTAAATTGCAAATGTTTATAGTTTGACCAACACTTTTCGATTTCATTTTAAAACGCATCTTTCCTAAACCACATTGATTTACCAAAATTTCATGAAAACTGGAGTACTTCCAACACTCGTGAGCACTGCCTAGGAACTGAGCCCGTTGCAACACTTTCATCTTCCGGATATTACTTCTTAATCACGTGATTATATCCTCAAACCCATAACCACTTGACAACAAGTTATTTCAGTTCTCTTACATAAGATTTCACTCAAATACTAAGCTAATCTTAAGACTAAACATTATTATAATTATATTTTTGGAATTTATTTCGTTATTCTAGAAACAGCTATAAAGACTATTTTCGCTTGACTTTATTAACTTCCGTTTGCTTTTGATCCAATTATATCACACAAGAATTGTACCGCGAGTTTCATCTCATATACAAAAATTCAAAATATGCACATTACAGGCAATCAATAAAAAATAAGTAAATTTGTATTAAAATGTGAATAGTGTAAAGAAAACTAAATTTTTCTTTTTTTAATACATTACATTATGGAAAACTTGTAGTACTTATTTACTTTAGCATTGTTAGTTCACTTATAATTCTACTCATATTTTTATTCACTCTTCGTAGTAAAAGGTCGGAATTAGTTAAATGTTACAGTCCCATGGATTGTAAGCATACTTATAAGTCAAAATTACTTTATTATTGTTTTAAAGTGAAGAATATTTTGAAATTTGATCCAATTCAC
Source organism: Aphrophora alni (assembly GCA_963513935.1). Classification (NCBI taxonomy): domain Eukaryota; kingdom Metazoa; phylum Arthropoda; class Insecta; order Hemiptera; family Aphrophoridae; genus Aphrophora; species Aphrophora alni. The sequence goes on from OY740766.1 coordinate 94,692,290, forward strand.
CTATACATTGAGTTGACTCCTTTTTATTTGTCCATGAACCTTTAGTTCCACATTCTCGGACTCGTACCCCCTGAAGTTCATATCCATCCTCACAAAACATTTCACAGATTTGACCAAAAGATTTCTTTTTCTTTGTCATACATACTTCAGGCTCCCATGTTCCATTGTTGACTTTGGGTAGTGGCTGACAGTAAGTGGCTAAAAAAAATTATAATAATATTACAATGAGTTGTATATTTCATAAAATGTTTTGTATATTTACATTATTTAATAATTATTAAAATTCTTTTAATTTCATTAATTTATTACTAATTCTTGAGTCATACAAACATTTATAACTTATTACTTTAACCTATTATCGGTCGAGGAGTAAGGGCAGCTCTCACTATATTATTAAATAACCCACCATTTTGTTTAGATATGAGGTCCCGACTTGTGCAGCTATCTAGTTGTGAATTATAATCTGCTGAGGGGGAAACTTACAAGGGAGGAGCTAACCATGCGTAAAAAAGTGTATGGACAGTTACAGCATCAGCAAATACTCTAGATGAGATGTGGCAGAACTAAATTTAGACAATACATGCCTAGAAATCCTGTAATGAAATATGGCAATAAAACGTTTTCTTTAGTAGACTCAAGAATGTTTTATACAGCTAAAATACAATTTTTAATTACAAATCATCATAATGGGCCTTAATATACTCGCTCTGTAGCCATTGTCAAAAGACTTGTACAAGAAATAAGTGGCTCTGGACGAAATGTTACCTAAGATAATTGGTTTTCATTCATTCTTTTCATTGATAAAAGTGTTACAAAACAGAATTTTACCATCATAGGAACGTTAAAAAAATAAACCGCAGCTGCCATTAGAAATAACAAACTCAAAAATAAGGCCTGTATGTAGCAATATATTCGCTTTCAAAAAAGAGTGCATGGTAGTTTCCTACATTCCTAAGAAGAATTAAAAATTTATTCTTGTTTCTAGTATGTATTACAGTGATGAAATAGATGAAAAAACTGGAGAACAATCCAAACCAGCTATAATCACTATTTTCAATTTAATGAAAAGAGGAGTTGATGTCGTGGATTGTATGAAATCGGAATACAGTGTGGCTAGAGTCTGTTGCCGTTGGCTCAGAATTGTTTTACACTCTTAGATATTGGAGTGATAAATGATCAAGTTATTAAAAGTTGCAACACAAATGTAAAAATTGTTCGCAGAAACATCATAAAACAACTGTCAATGGAGCTAACAAGAAACCATATGATTACAAGACTTACCAAAGAAGGGATTCAAAATGATTTAAAGATCCGATTACTAAAGTGTCTTCAAATAAAAAAGCCAGAACCATCCCCCGAACCTTCTCAAAATCAAGACCGAATAAAATGTCCCTTCTGTCCAAAGAAAAAGAACCGAAAGACTATGTTTAGATGTGGTAATTACTCAGTTCCTATTTGTAGGGAACAAACACACTTGCTGTCGGTCAACAGCCCAAAGATGTGAAATTCAAACGGATTCAGAATAAAATTAGTATTTTATCTTATACAATTACTTTAAGAATTTTGTAACTTCTAATGTTCTTTATTTATTCCTCTAGTGTTCTTTCGCATACTAATATTTATAATGATTGTACTATTCTGATTATTTTGTAATGGTAAAAATATTTACTGTAGTAAAATTTATAATGACTGTACTTTTGTGATTATTTTGTAATGATAAATATGTTTACTAAAGTAAAAAATCTTTACCTTAAACAATTACTGTAATAATTTTGTAACTTCTAATGTTCTTCATTTATTCCTATAAATTGTGTTTTTCCGCATACTATTATTTATATTGATTGTACTTTTGTGATTATTTTGTAATGTTAAATATGTTTACTAAAGTAAAATATATAATAATAAATTAAAAAATGAAAATAAAATAAAAATAAACAACATGAAAAACCAACCAAACAAACATAATAATACTACACTAAACAATATTGTTATAGGGTGAGTGGCACGCTCACCATCGATCAATGACGTAATACAGCTGACTGCGACCGATGCCAGGTTAAAAACTTACATTTGCATGAAGCAGGCAGCCCATCCCAACGTCCAAGTGGCAAACAAACACGAAGAGCAGAACCTATTAAATGGCTCCCATACTGACAGGAAAATCGACATTCTGTGTCCAAAGGGAAGTCTTCATAAACAGATATCTGTGGGAAGCATGTAAATGCTCCATTTCTTGGAGTAGATGGTCGAGGGCACCGTTTAACTACCAACAAAAGAAATAGACATTGATCAATATTAAATAACGATGACATTATAAAACTAACTAATTTTAATGTGTTTACATTTATTTAAAACACAAAAAACATTGTTTTTATATTAAAACATATACTGAATTACATACCAGTACAAGTGGTTTTGAAACCAGACCATGTTCCATCTTGTTGACACAAACGGACACTAGATCCTATTAAAGAATATCCAATTTTACAACGCATACCACATCCTGCATTCACTACGTTACTGCACCAACCACGTACAAAGTAACCATGTTTCGGAGGCTTTAGTATTGGGCACTGTACCACTATAAAAATAATACTGAAATTAATGACATACATTACTTTTATAGTGTACAATGAAAACAATTGTATTTATAGCAGTATAAATTATATTAAATGTTCAAAGTAATCTTAGCTAAAGTTAAATTAAAAACCAACAAATCATCTCAGTTAAGGATCTCAAACAATATGAAGAGTTAAAAAAATTTAAATATCCTGTATTCTATTTTGATACTATTTGAAGTGATCCTTATGTTATTTTTTATCTTATACTTTAACTGTTATTTGTTCCTATCACATTCTTATATTATTACATTCTATTCTACAAACTGAAGTGCCTGGATATCTGACAGACAATTTTTTCGACTCATCAGAAATAAGTACAATGAACACAAGAAGAGATTCCACTAACCTTGCTATATCGCCGCACTACTATAATGTATAATAAATCATTTACTGTGTCCGTTTGTTGTTTGTGGAATTCATTCCCAGAAGCAAATAATAATTGATTGCTCGTCCTGTTTTCAAAATTGTTAGTCTTATTTTATGAATAAAATGGAGAATGCGTCCCAGTTATAAGGTGTGATTTTCAGTAGCTTGTCTAATTATATTATTTGTATGAATGAATGTTTTGAATGACCACAAAAAATAGACATTTAATTTTATATATATATATCCTTATATATAATTCTGTAAGTGAAATTTTAGATTCAAAATTGTGGGAATTTGGTAAATCGGAGGATGATGGGAGAGGTATCAAATTAAAGGTATCATTTCAAGGAAAGAGGGAAAACTATAAGTTTTTTATAAAATTAAAAAATAAGGCGTTTTGGGGTCTTCAAAAAACGAAAAATCCCTATAAGAAATACATGAGAATTTAAAAACGTCTGCTTTGTTTACATTAAAACATTTATTTGGTATTAAATAAATAAATTAAAAACATAAACAGCTGTTCTGTAAATTATATTTTTAAATAAAATCTGCTACTTATTGAACCTATAAAAGTACACGTTGACACACACATAGAAGAGAAACTTTATAATTGTGATTTTTGGAAGGTTGTATGGGTGTTCTATTAAATTTTCATAAATTAATTATAATTTTCTTAATATTTTGATTAAATTCTATCATGTTATCAACTGGGGGAAGACCAGCAAGACGTGGGAGTGTTCAGGAATGTAGCGGACAGACGTAATGCAGATCGGCGAGTAAGAGAGCAAAGAAATCCACAAGGGAACGATGTTGTAGAACGATTACCCGCTTTCAGAAGACCTTTGGTAAATGATTTAATTGTTGTGTCTCATAGTTTAGGTCTTTTATGCAAGACTTGCAATCACTGTGGAGCTTTTCATTTCGCAGAGGAGGCCACAAATGGACATTTCAACGCATGTTGTTACAATGGACTAATTATTATGCCACAGCCACAAATAAATGAGGAACTAAAAGAACTAGTGCTGCAAGATTCAAATTTCATAAAAAATATAAGGCAATATAACAGTGTAATGGGTTTTACGTCTTTTTCTGCTACACAGAAAGATATTCCAGGAAACGGACCTTTATGTTTCAAAGTTCAAGGACAAATTCATCGATATATTTCTGACTTATTAGCCATAAATGGTGATTTACCCTCATATGGTCAATTGTATTTCATTGACACGTCAGTAGCAACTGATATACGACTGCAACGGAATGAAAATAAAAGTTTAAAACAAGATACACTGACTAAGTTAACAAACATACTATCTGTTAACCCCTACGCTCAAACCTACAAAAAAGCAGCTGAGATAATTCAGCACCAGGAACAAAACCGAAGCCTAGAAATTCGTTTTATTGACAATATTCCAATGGATATGAGAAGATTCAATAAACCTAGCGCTGTTGAAATAGCTGCAGTTTTCAGTTCCACTGAGGGGGAGCCACCACAAAACCATCACGGCAAGGTTCACCACCGACAAGGTGAACCCACACTGTTATCGGTTATGAGCCCTCACTGCAACCCCAATGGTATATCTCCTTTTATTTCCTTTTGGAGAACCTGGATGGGATCCAAAATTAATTCACAATGACCAAAGAAGACAAAGACAACGAGAAAGACTAACAATGTTACAGTTTGCGTGTTATCGATTAGCGATCCGTAAGGGGTTCTCACATATTCATGCCTCAAAAAAACTATTTCAACAGTTTGTTGTAGACACGAGTCGAAGGCAAGCGATTAAACTACATAAGGAACTATCAGTCAGAAAATGTACGTCGAGCATTACAAGGGTCTCCTAGATTTTGTCTTGAATAGAGCTCAACTTAATAATCTTACTGCAGATAAAATTGTTGTGCTACCATCTTCATCTGAAGGTAGCCCACGGAACATGATTCAAAGGTATCAAGACGCCTTGGCAATCGTTCAAAAGTTTAGTAAGCCAGTTATTTTTTGACAATTACCTGTAATCCTAATTGGCCAGAGATACTTTCGTCTCTTAATGCAAACGAAACCCCCAGCAGATCGTCCTGACATTGTTTCTAGGGTATTTAGAGGAAAACTAAATGAAATAAAAGAGATGTATTGAAAAATAAAGTTTTCGGAATGGTAAATGCATATGTTTATGTAATAGCATTCCACAAACGTGACCTGCCACATTGCCATATGCTATTGATTCTTGATGAAGGATCAAAGTTCCAAGAACCAACTCAAATTGACCAATGCGTCTGTGCCGAACTACCAGATCTACAAGAATTTCCTGCACTTCATAATATTGTCGTAAAAAATATGATACACGGACCATGTGGTCAACTCAATAATAAATCTCCTTGCATGAAAAACAATTGTTGCACTAAGAAATGCCCAAAAGAGTTTCTAGAGGAAACTATATAAAATAACAATGGATACCCCAACTACCGCCAAAGAAATAATGGAATAGTTGCAAGGTTGATAATAGAGATGTTGTCGCTTATAACAATTATATGTTACTGTAAAGTATTTATTTAAATATGTATATAAAGGTTATGATTCTGCATGCATAGAATTTGTAAGTAATGTTAATCAACCTAACAATGCAAGGTCTATGATGAAACTAAAAACTTTTCAAATATGCAAGATGTAAGTTCTCATGAGAAAATTTGGCACCTCCATTCTAATGAAATGCATGAACAATCTCATGTAATTATTCGATTGGCAGTTCATGAAGAGTGTCACCATAATGTATATTTCCAACAAGGAAATGAACAGGCTGCACTAAATTCATCTGAAGAAAAGCATACAACTCTCACAACAGGGTTTAATTTAAACAACCGCGAACCAACTGCCCGCCAGTATTTATACAATGAAATTCTGCAACATTATCTGTTTGCGGGTAATGGTTGGATTCCTAGACAGAGCGGGGGTTGTAAAGTTATAGGAAGGATGTATAATGTGGCACCTAATAATTCAAATAGGTTTTATTTATGCATATTGTTACTTCATGTTAAGGGTGCTACATCGTTTGAGGATTTACGGCACTACAATGGTACAACATATGATACTTTTAAAGAGACAGTTTTATCACGTGGACTCATTCAAAACGATCAAGAATGGCACCGTTGCTTGGAGGAATTACAGAATATACAAAAGCCACATCAGCTCAAGCAATTATTTGCATTTATTTGTTGTTTCTGTGAACGTCACCTTTAACATTATGGACTACCTTCAAAGAGAAACTAACCGAAGATATGAATGACATTGATCCTTATGAAGTAGAAATGGCATCATTACGACACATGCAGAATATTCTGAGAGAAAACGGATTCAACTGTGCTACTCTCGGTCTACCATTTCCACCTAAAGTAACGATTGAAAACCCCACATACAATCTACAGGAACAAGCTGCTTTGGATGTAGACATGTATAATAAGCTTAATTTTGAACAAAAGGTTAAATTTTGATCGAATCTTAAATGCAATATCTGGGGATACGAAAGAGAAACTATTCTTTTTAGAAGCTGCTGGGGGATGTGGAAAGACTTTCATATACTCATGTATTTTGAAAATAATCTGAGGTTGAGGCCAAATTGCCTTAGCAGGTGTTTGGACTGGGATAGCAGCATTGCTTTTAGACGGACGCACTACACTACACCGTTTATTTGGCCTTACTGTACCCGTACTACCCTCATCGGTCTTATCAATCAAGGCTAATTCCGATAAAGCAACTATTCTCAGAAAAGCTTCTATAATTATAATAAACGAGTCTTCGATGGTGCCTGCTGCAGCTGTTGACTGTATAGACCGTCTCCTAAAAGATGTAATGAAGTGTTTGGACCCATTATATGGACACATGCACATGGGTGGTAAAGTAGTCCTTTTTGGTGGTGATTTTAGGCAGGTTTTGCCTGTGGTACTGTTATCTGGTAGAATACAAATAATTGAATCTTGCATTCAAAGAAGCAGAGTTTGGAAATACATTACACTCATCCATTTGAAAAAAAAAAATGCACACAAATGGTGGTGAAAGATTATTTTTTAATTGGCTTCTTCAAATAGGCAATGGAACATTAATAAGTGACAGAGGTTTAGATTGTATTAACATTCTTGAAGATTATATAATTTCAAGAGGATTTACTGATCAGGCATGCCTTTGGGGACTCAATAAATGAGGAGATTACTAGACAATATTGCAATTATGTAATAGTATGTCCTTTGAATGAAAACCGCGATAGAATTAGCAATGATGTTTTAAATTCAATTGAAGGTGATTTCAAAGAGTATTGCAGTGTGGATGACAATCAGATGATCCAAGCAAGAAATTAAACATCCCAGTTGTATATATAAATTCTACAACTCCTTCAGGAATGCCACCTCATAGACTTAAGTTAAAATGTGGTACAATTGTTATGCTAATAAGAAACATGAATATGGGTTCTGGTTTAGTAAATGGAGTGCGAATGTTGGTGTTGGAAATGTATGACAAATGTCTAAAACTAGAAATAATAACAAGGGTTTGGAAAAGGTACTGTAATTTTCTTACTAAGGATAAAAATCATTTCAACAGACCCTACCATGCCTCATTGAATGTGACGTTAAACATGATTTAGAACTGATACTGTAGAAAACTTATCCAAAATACGTTTTATTCAATTTAGCAAGACTACATGTTTTAACGACGGGAATGTAAGTGAGTCACGTTGCGAGATTTGATTCTAAACTGTTAGAGAGAGAGAGAAGAATGTCATACGATGTTTTTCGGTGCCGGCCGGCAGGCTACACCACCTGTCGGATGCGCTAAGTTAAGGTCAAGAGTCAGGTAGACGGTCGATCGATAATCAATGATTACAGATTTATTTTAATGTCTGAAGGGCGTTACAGTTCTCCCCCCCCCCCGAAAGACGGAGTTGGGGTGGAGTCAGAAAAGAGGCCAGAAGGGCCTCCCGCAAAAATTTTGAAAAAGGGGCAAAAGGGCCAGAAGGGCCTCCAACAAGATTTTAAAGAAGGGGCCAGAAGGGCCTCCTACAAAATTTCGAAACGGGGCACCTGATAGAAACAACGCTTCATAGTGCTTATATTCACCACTCTTGGGTGTAGCCTCCTTTGGCACTTACTTATTAAATTTTGAAATTTCTAAAGCGTCTCAGCTCTTCCCACCTATAAAAAAAATTGGGATAAGCCCAGGAGAGAAAGAGCTGAAGGATGACGCAAAGTGTCGACATTGCTGTGCATGAACTGACTTTGTACACTAAGGTACAGGGGAAAAGGGGTGGAGTGGCACCTCGGGACACCAAGAGGAGGTGACCACTCTGGGGACCAGGGGAGGGAAGTGCATGGCACTTTGGCATTGCAGGAAAAGGTCGGACTCAGAGAAAGCTCGGCAAACGGGAGGAGAATCCTCTGAACCGACCATTAAAATATATATATATCAAAAATAAATAAAAATAAAACAAAAACTCCTGAAGCCAATAAGGTCAGATCATGCTCAGCGTCGTTATTTTTTAATTTCTCTTCTCCCATACGAAGAAAAATTTAAACTATTCACGGCTCTTAACAATTTCCGTGATAAAAAAGAATTTTGAAAGGTCTAAACAAATAATCCATTTAAAAATAAACAAAGAAGCAGTATGAAACGTTGCTAATGTGTGAGTGCTTTTTTATATTTATATAATTATGTTATTGTAATTTTCTTTACCTTTTATTATTACTATTTCTAAATCAATGTATTTTAGGATTTTTGAAATGTAGAATTATTTCTATACTTCTTAGCTTAGGTTAGGTTTAATAGCTTAACCACACCCTTAATAAAGGCAATTCTATTCTACTTATTTTATTTGTTATATGTTATCTTATTATTTTGACATCACCAAACAACTAAAAGTTTTAAATTAATTAAAAGTACAGTGAACCTATAATGGTAGCTTCACATGTATAAAATGGGTAGAATCTTTTACAGAATAGAGCAACAAACAAAAGTTGACAGCAAATTTTATAAGAGCTTGAAAATAAATGTAATGCAGAATGACTTGGCAGTTTATTCTGCTGCATTTTAATCCTAGAGTCAAAGATCATTTGCATCCATCTATAGTCCAATTACTAAATTTGACTACTAAGTGAGTTTTCATTTTGGAGCCTTATGGGATTGTTTTTTCCATTCAACCTCAGCTTTAACAAACTCTAGTTAAAATGATGAAACATTTTACTTGTTTGGAGGGGAATTTTAAAAAGACTTTAATATTGTTAATAAATATTCAAAGTAGCCTAAACACTGAAACTAGGTGGTAACTGTATTATTATCAAATAAAGTGTCCCAAAAAGTGTGAAAACGGTGAAATATCTCAAGAAATACTATCTGATAAAAAAATCAAAAAGTATGTGTTTAATACTTAAAAAAATCGAATCAATGATACCTCTGGAGATGGGGTGGAGGCAACTTTAAACTTATAATTGAAAACCCCCATTTTTTATTGCAGATTAGGATTCTATGCCATAAAATATGTAGGTTTTATCAGAAACGTATTTTTATTCATGATGGATGACTGTAATCGCAAAAAATACGATTTATTTTACTTTTCGAGATACTTGGAAAAGTGGAAAATAAAAAGTATGTCTTGATTAATTTAACAAAGTACAGCCAGTGGTGCTAAATTTAAAGCCATCTCACCCCTGGGGGCAGGGTTGAGGGTAAGTTTTTAAAGTGGAAAAAAACCCACTTTTTATTACACTGTTGTATGCACTGTTGTATACACTGTTTTATTGCATTGTTGTAAAAACCCATTTTTTAATTTCATTTTGTTAGTTTTGTAAATATTATTCATTGTTTTTTAAAACTTCAAGCGGAAGAGACTTTTTGATTCAGCATTCTGCATAATAACTGTGTTAGTTGGCATGTCATTGACCGAAAAAGAAAGAATAGATATTCTTATACTGCGATGGTATGTCTATAAAACAAGATCATACGAAGCAGTTGTTCATTTATTGAACGACATTCATCCAGATAGTGCACCAATATCCAAATCAACGGTTTATAAAACAGTGATATGGTATCAACAGATGGGTTCCATAAAATAATGACATAAATCTGGAAGGCCAAAAACTGCAGCTAACGAAGAAAAGAGTCTGGTTGTTTGTCGGAGCTTACTCAAAATCCCCATACATCTCTCCGAAAGATGGCCCAACAAGCTGGTGTAAACTAATCACCTGTATATATAACATTTTGATTAAAAATAAATTCCATTCATATAAGTTCAAATAGACGAAACAGCTTCTGGGTTATGACTTTGATAGAAGATTGAAATTTTGTGAGGAAATTATAAAACAGTATGTTGAAAATAGATAATTTACTTTTTGGACATGTTTCTCTGACGAAGCCACTTTTCAATTGAGTGGAGAAATAAATAGACACAACAAGCAATATTGGTGAGAGGCAAGGGGACTCGCCTAAAACAAGCACCTTGAAGGGAACAGAAAACTACTATATCCATTTCATTGTTTCTGCATTATGCGAAAGTAGTTTTTTGAATAAAGTCAACATACTGTTAGAATTGTATGCAATGTCCACAAAATTATTTTGTTTACTATTAGAGTGCCATATGTCAAAAATGGAAAACAATTTTTTGATTGAATCTTTTTTTTTACACATAATCTGAATCTGCAATTAAGAAATGAATTTTCATTTGAAAGTTCAATTTTCCACCCCCACTCTTGCCCCCAGAGGCGAGAGTTTTTTAAATTTAATACTATTTGTCCTTTGAAATTAATGAATTCTTACAACGGGAAAACTCAGCTATTCTGTTGTACACTGAGCTATGTTTTATGAATCATCCTTTATCCTTTTCCCTTTCCCAACAGGCTTTACAAAAAAAAAAATTTTTTAATAAAATAAAATAAAAAACCAATAATAATAATCTGTGGTTCAACACTCAGTCTTCAGTCTTCGTCTTAACTCTACTGATTGAGAAAGTGAACAGTGTTTACAAAATATTTCAAAACTTTAGTGTTTTTTATGTGTTTTCTTATTTATGTACTATTAGGTAAACCAAGGACCATTTTTCAAGGTAAGCCTGTCTCCTGTCCATACAAAATCTAACCAATCTATATATATATATATATATATATATATATATCACTTTTTGCAACAAATTAAATTTTCATTGATTTTTTTGGACACCGAGTATAATAAAACGTTTCTTCATTAAAAAAATTTAGATATAAATTAATTACATGTAGATATAATTGAAGATATAATACACAATTTGTCACTTACTTTCACACATAGTTCCATTGGGAAGAAACCCATGCTTACAGACACAGTCATTGATTCCTTGAGCAGGGCCTACTGTCATATGATTAATGTCTGGACAAGGGATACACATAGTCACATCTCCAGGTGCAGTTCCATCATTATAGGTTCCATTAGGACATGCTGTTTAAGTCACAGAAAGAAATAGGTTTGTCAAACATTTATTATAGCTAAAAATGTACTATTTAAATCAATATCAACAAATGTTCATTTTAAATTTTAGACAATCCTGTAATTATATTTTTTTTTGATTTCTCTTGTTTAAATGAAAAAATGGAAAAAAGTTACTATAATTTTAAGTAAGGAAGATAAACCCCAAGGGCAACCCATCTGACTATTTAAGGAGTGATGAACAATATATGCCAGAGGTATATTTTCAGTTCTCCTTTCCAAATACTCTACCACACACTGGGTTGTATTTTCTAATAGGTCAGTGTGACAAAAATTATTTTATTTTCAACTTCATAACCTCTTCTGACTCTTCCTTCCAATAGAGATGGCTTTAGATGCACTAGTTAGAGATGCAACCCTCAAGGCTATTTCCTGGTACAATACTACCTAACACATACTTATACTATATTAAACACATGACACATACACTATGCTACACTAGATGTCTTAACTGGGACTGTCCAGTCAAACTTAATCCTTACTCTCTATTCCAAGAGTACATGAGGTAAACCTAGGATAGCACTTCGGGTTAGCAGTTAATATAAGGGCCTGAAAAGATATGAAATGTAATAAACACATCAATTACACACATTCATAAACAAAAACTAAGTACTAATTAAACTAAGGCCATGAGTTTGGTACCAAATGGAAGGTAATAGAAATGAATCCTGTCTTAATGTGGCGAAGACTACTTTGAGTTTCTTAGCTCTGTGGCCTAAGGACAAATCCTGCCTCTTTCAGTTATTCTGTTTTAAAGTTATTGGATAATCATAGATTATTCATATTATTGGTGTATTTATTTAAAAAGTTATGAATTAGGTATAGGCAGTCTTCGTTATATGTGTTCGTGCTTTAAATGATTTCGTATTTAACTTACACAGTTTAAAAAAATGAAAGGTTAAGTATTTGAGCTGAGTTTTTCCAAAGCTAAACCAAACCACTTTTTTTTTACTAAAATCCTTTAAATGTAAACTACTTGATAAATACTAAGCTGTAGTACACTATATATGACGTTATATTTGCTGTTATCGTGCTAGGCTATAAATAGTTCTCGTTATACGAGATTTCGCTTTAAATGGCACTTTGCCAGAACGCATCTACCATTTATAACGAGGACTACCTGTACTGAATCTCTCCTGAAATAAATTGGTTCCAGACCTCATGATTTTATCTACATTCTCATTCCCATGGGCTTTAGAGCCATATTTCTTTACTTTTAAGTTTTATCATAGTATTTTAAATATCCTTAATAGGAAAAAATTCTAGGAAGTAATGCTTAATGGCTTAGAGCAGTCATATTAAATATACGGCCTGCGGGCCACAGCCTGCCCCCGAGCAGTATCTATACGGCCCGAGATTTCAATGTGTCACAGAAAGAAGAATCATATTTTTTAGAGCTTTTAGACTTCACTCGATTCCTCTACGGAAGTTTTAAAATGTGTACACTACATTTATAAGTAATTTCAAGGGGATTTTAGTTGTACTGCGAAGTAGTTATTGTGAAGGTATTGTGCATTTGTTTGTGTCGTGCGCGTGCGATATCCATAATTGTTGTGTCGAGTTCCATAATTGTTACGATTTTGGCATAATGTTACAAAAACGTAATGTTGATAGTGAGTGCAAATTTTTTCAGTCTAAATGAAAAATTGCATATTTTTACATAGAATGTAAAGGTAAACCACTGTGTGGACGAAAACTTTTCTGATGTCCCTTATTTCACCGAAGTTTGTTGGCTCAGTCGAGGAGTAGTTTTAGAAAGACTTTTTGCATTACGTGACCCTATTCAAGCTTTCATGTTAGAAAAAGGCAACCCAATTGATTATGACAATGACTGGTGGGTTGATTGTGCCTTTTTGGTAAATATGAATAAACTTGACTGATCTGAATGTAAATTTACAGAGTAAAAATCTGATTGTCACTCAAATGTATTCATGTATTCAAGCCTTTGAGACAAAATTTAGGCTGTGGGAAAATCAGGTAAAAAATCAAACTTTGGATTATTTCCCTCATTTAAATTCATTTGGCACAATGAACCAAAAAAAATTGGATCAATATTCTCAACTTCTGCAAAATCTGATCACGGAATTCAACTATCGTTTTGAAGACTTCCACAAAATGAATGAAATGGAATTCCCAATTTTCAACAATCCATTCGATTTTGAAGCTTCACAGGCACCAGTTCATTTGCAAATGGTGTTGATAGATCTTCAATCGAACAGTATTTTGAAAGAAAAATTTAATGAGGTTAACGCTCTTACATTTTATACACAATATTTCAAGAGTTTGCAAAACTACCCGGAATTAAAAAAGCATGCAGCACACATTCTGTGTATGTTTGGTAGCACCTATTTATGTGAGCAGATGTTTTCCGTTTTGAAAATAAATAAGAACAAACATCACAGAAGACTTACGAATGAACATCTCCAATCAATTCTTAAAATAATAATTACAACGAATATGATATCTGACATCAATGAGCTTGTCAAAAACAAGAGAAGTCAGGTATCTGGATCCTCAAGCTCAAAATAATTACCCTCTTTTATAACTTTGATATGATTTTTAACAACCGTATATTATACTATAAAATTAAATAAATAAAATGTTATAATAATTCAGTACTTTTTTTTAAATTTGAATCTAGCCCCCCTACACATTCTAAATTTAATATATGGCCCTCTGCAAAATTGAGTTTGACATCTCTGGCTTAGAGTCTGTTATTAGACAGATTTTATTGCTACTCATACCATTGTCATTACGTGTTATTAAGTGTCACATTGATGGGCAAAAGTTTCAAGTGAGTGTTTGATATTAGATCTGAATAACCAACATAATTTGTTTTGTTTTTGGAAGCATTATAAAACACAACTCCAGCCTTTCCATTCTGAGTACCCCTCAAGGGCTCATTTTAATAGTATGGTTGCTGGCAATCCTGAGGCTCTATCTATACCGTTTTTATGTAGTGTTGTATAAAGCCCACTCCACTCTTTCATCTTTCTAATCAGATCTCTTTTGACCAACTGCTGCTTTCTTGCGACATTGACGCTATTAAAGTATTTGAAGGACAGGGGTCTATATTTTATGCTCTTTTCTTCTTTTTTAAAGTGACGATGGCTCTGAGGTTTTTCACCTTTAAACAGCAAAGAAAAATCCATTCTGAGTATCTTCTGTCTCCTCCTGTATAAACATACATCTGGAAATTACTTTTTCCTTCTAGAAGATCAAAATTAAACTTCTTACAGGTGGAAACTTTACCGGTGGTACAGATTTTCAGCAGTTTCAGATCAGCGAACTTATTTCTTTCCATCTCTAGTTGTGTGTATTTTATTTTTTGACTGCATAATCCTGTCTGTATGCTGTCAATTTTGAATATATGTTAAACTATAACATAACTAATTTAGGTTTGTACTCTTTTGGATATATTTGAAACAGCATAAGCTAAACTGTAACCAAGATTTCACTTTATAAGTGTGATTTTTGCATTAGTCTAATAGAGCTTTTAATTTTATACGTAGTAAATATATTAAATATGTCTTTAGGTTTGTTTTACTTTTTAGTTATACATTAAGCTTTAATATTTAACTTAGGTGTGTACTTGTTTTTATATAACATACTGTATTGCCCTAAAATTGTGTAAAGTATGAACTTAAGTGTAAGTGCCAACCTAAAATATTTTTTGATCTTTATTGTAAGTTTAGGGTGATGGGCATTTATAATAGAATTTACTCATATAAGAAATTAATGAAATCAAATTAAATTTTTATTAATACAATATTAATCTATGTTTTGCATTAAAATGGTTAAAAAATGGTATTATTGGGATTTTATCTGATTTTTAAATTGTGAATAGACAAAACCCCCTTAACATATATTATGTATGGTATATTCTAACCCACTTACCATCAAAAAGTGGATTAAAATAAGATATAAACAGGTTTTATTTCCTGAAGATTTAATTGTGTATCCAGAATCCAAACTTGTGTATTCAAAAACAGTTAGCATATTTTCCTTATACTGTATATTTAAGAAAAAAATATATAAAATTGGACTTTCAACATGATTCTAGTAAATTAAATGCGTTTTAGTGAATTTGGGAATTTTATTATGGAATGTATGTGTCAGAAAAAAGTTAACTCTCATCAAGATGTCAACAATGACAACAGATATTACATTATATTTTGTTTTTTAATTCAAACATTACGATTATTATAATTAGTATCTAAATTACTACAATATTGTTTGTAAACACTAATTCCCCTACCACAAGTTAGGTACAATAATTCAACACAAATAAATTTTTGGCAAAAATTTATTAGTGTATGTTATTACAGTTTCCTATAACATAGGCTAATAAATTTTTGCTAATAAATTAAAAGTTTATTTGTGTTGTGTTATTGTATCTAACTTGTGGTTGGGGAATTAGTGTTTACAATTGTAAAATTCACCACATTGCTCACTGTTCATCTACAATATTGTTTATTATTTGTTTATTACAATATTGTTTGGATTGAATGTACAAGTAACTTCTATGAAAAAAAAAAAAATTAATTAAAAAAAAAAAAAATTAACCATGTTGATCACTTTTTGTTGAATTAAACACTAAAAATACACTAAATACCAAGACCTTATGAAATGTAAGTTGTGGGGTTTCATAAAGAGAACCATTCCCCTAAGTCATGATAATTTGGGAATAAATTTCCAAAATGGTGGTAGAACAACCAAAAAAGTGGAAAACATGCACAATATAAACTAGTTGATTGAGGGCTACAGAAATGTGCAAAACCAAGCCTACATGTCACTAAATATACTGCTGTATATATATTATATACTACTATGAACAGATAAATTGTCATATATACTG
The DNA here is from genome assembly GCA_963513935.1 of Aphrophora alni. Lineage (NCBI taxonomy): Eukaryota > Metazoa > Arthropoda > Insecta > Hemiptera > Aphrophoridae > Aphrophora > Aphrophora alni. The sequence goes on from OY740766.1 coordinate 94,708,623, forward strand.
AATTTATAAAGGTTCAATAACCGAACCAACTATTTGTACATATCAAATATATTAATAATCTTATCATTGGAGTAGCTCAGCCTCTGGCCTCACGTATAATTAAGTATAAAAACATCTAAGTATACTGTTGTCACAGTTTCAACAACCAATACATACTGAGTTTTTCTACAATTTAAATAAGATTGTTGGATTGCCGATATGTAACTGGAATTATTGTAAAATCAATGGTATTTTTGTACCCATTCTGTAATCCATACTTCTTTTCTCTTAATGTAAATAAAAACCTAAATCTCTGTTAAAAAAGAAAAGAATATTTGTGTACATAAGGTTTATGGTCGAAGAAGTGAAAATTAAACTGCATCTATCTTATAAATAAAGCAGAAAACTTGGGTTCTCCAGATAACATTCTTTATTATGTTACACACTACCATGTGATGAGCACCACAATTATTCTCTGAAGTAATTTCTGAATGTTTTTCTTATCCATGTATTATATGAAAAATATATTATATAGTATAATAGATTATATGAATTTAATTACTATTCGATATTTTAAATAAATTTTGTTTGTTAACTTGTACAATATGTATGATAAATTGTAGCTAAATGAATTGATAGAACTTACGTAAACATGGTTGTCCTTGATCTGCAGTACCTAGACCATAATGACCTGGAGGACAAAGACATGCATATTGGCCTGTCCGTAATCCACATGCACAGAAGGCATTATCCCCACATGCCTCAACACACAAGCTACTATTGGAAACAGGGCTATAAACACCAACTGCTAAATCTGATAAATCCAAATTTATAAATTAACATAAAAATTTGTAAATGTACCTATAACAAATTCAATATATATATATATATATATATATACTTTAAAAATGAGATAACGGTACTTGTAGCTCTTTTTATACCACTTGATTCCAATGCTTATTTTCTACACAAATATTCTCGACATAAAAAGATTGTTGGCAAAGCAATGTTTCTATTCTCATTTAAATGAAATCATAAAATTAGTGATTAGGATAGTTTACTATTGATACCCACTCTTGACTTCCAAGTCACACACTTCCTTTTCCCTCCCTTCCTCTTTATTTTCCTAATCAATTAAAAAAATTATTTTATTATTTCTATTTCTAATACTATTACACATGTTCCTGGCACATATATTTATTCTTAAAATATATTTTCAATACCTATATTTTTTTTCTCATACAAAAAACATTTTTTATAAAAATATTGATTATTGTTGATTTATATGTAAAATGTATAAATGTATAACAATGGAATGATCATTCCATTGTTCTTATATCTACAATCATCTATTATATTCGTTCTTTGTTTAACCTGTTGAAGAGTACAGGAAAATACCGATTAACGAGTGCGGCCGTTCTTGAACGTCCTCTGTGCTGTTTGCGTAAATGAGTATGGACGTTCCGGAACGTTTTAGGCAGGACAACTCCAGGGGGCGTGGTTTCAGGAGAATTCACCATGCGTATTGATTGGCGCGTAAATGTAGGCGGTGGCATCGTCTTCTCCGCGGTTGTTTCCCCCCTACACACACCTGTGCCTATGTTCCTTGTCTAGTATAAGTGATTTGGCACGATTGAAACCCAGGCAGTGTGACTTGACTTCTAGTACTGTACACAGCATTTACGTGACGGTCACCAAATAAGCTCATTTGTTCAGTTGTGATTTAGTGTACAACACGAAAGACAACAAAATGGTACAAAAAGTTATTTTTGCACATAATTGATATAGTTGTCTTGAATTCGTTCACCATGCACAAGGCTTATCATGATAACAATAGCCACATCCACGACTTCAGAATTGCTCTCATAAGGCAAATCTTTGAAATGCACTTCAGGGAAAAGGAAACGGCTGTATCACGCCCGATAGCGATGACCTTGAGTGGCGACAAACATCCAATGCGTCTGACCGCTCGCCACTTCCCTCGGCCTACACACATACCGGAAGGGCAGACAAGAAAGGTACTGTTAGGATTGGCCCTCTAGAATATGCCTGGGTTCTTATTTTCAATTAAATATCATCAAATCAGTGGTTCAGTATACTAATTAATTTTTATTAACAATGACTCCTATCTTATTATAATAATACAATATCTTTATTACTACTATTAATCCAGAATGACTCTAATTATTGTGACTCACAGATCTGATTCTACGTTATATTTTATTATTACTTGTGTCTGAAATAATTACAAGGTTTAGACACGAAGTTTGCTCACCCTGCTTGCCATTCATGGATGCTCATCTGAAGTCTCAAAACTCCTAGGTAGCTCGTATACGCCAAGTCCGTCTGGCTATCTTCCAGAATTATGCTCCCAGGATTCTCTTACTCGCCAAGTCCGTCTGGCTATCTTCAAAAATTCCTGCAGCACTTCCCTCGATTAATCTTGGCCCACTGACCAAGTTTTCTCCCACCCAAAGGTTTATATGTGTTTGTAGCATCAATGACGTCTGCCTTGCTTGCAAGGTAAGCAATTTCATCATTTTTTTCAGGTCTGTCACAATAATTGTTGTCATACTGTGTTCCTAAAAAGAACTTAGACTATATTCCTAACTAAAACTATCCTAATTCCTAACATCACCGGCGCCCTCTAAACATCGTCTCGATGTTTTAAAAAAAACAAACATGGCACTTTAGCCGTTCAAAATATATACAAAAATACATCACCACTATACCTAAATATTGCATCACAACTGACATACATATATTTCATACAAATAATCTCAAAAATAAAATAAATTTTTACAATTAGTAACAATTTTCATAATTCTAAAACAACTTATGTAACATTTTTAATGTTTATACTTTCAAAACATACTATTTATATAATACACTGGTGTTCTGAAATTTTAATTGAGTTTAACATGATATATTAAAACACATACCATAATATACATAGTAATTCATAACAAACCATGAACAATACAATCATTATTACAAATTCAATGATGTCAATTATTTGCTGCCACCTTGCCAATTTATCCTTCCCATCAGCTCCATCTTCATGACGTGAATCAGCAGTTGAATGTGGTTCTGAGAATAGCCTCGTAGTTGCCAACATGTTACTTAGCCTTGAAACTATCAAGCAGTAACAAAAAAAAAATTAATTATCAATTTTTCAACAGTCCTACACACGGGTTGCTGCCATTGAGCAAACGTCATGTTTTAATTTCCTTGTAATTTAAAAAAAATTAATTACCCTCTGTGTCTAAAAATCATTGCACTATTCAACCCCCCTGGTTAGAGTCATTCTGTATTGTACATTAATCACAAACTTATATTATCATTTATTTTAAAATCTCATTACTTAAGTTATTATTATTCATGAACCTTCCTTTTTCATTAAAAAAAATTCTCAACTTGTTTGGTTTGCTGGGATAATATGCTCTCAAAACACTATTTATTACAAAAACAAACTTCATTTTTAATTACATAGGTACATTTCAAATTATATCATTACCTTTTAAAATAAAAAAAATTCACCTATTGTCTTCAAAAACTCCTTTTACATTAATATTACATCATAGTATCTCATCTCAAAACTCATCTTATTATAGGCTTCTCATGACTTAATAACCAGGTTGCATCAACTCCTTATAAAAAAAAAACTTCATTGTTATTATTTATATGCAGAACTTTTTGGTTACTGTCATATTTCGTCGCAATAAAAAACTCATATATCCTCGTAGAAACTCATTTAAAACCTTATGTGTATAGAAATTTTCGCATTTCGTCGTAAATCTCGTAGAACCTCAATAATAAAACCTCTTTAACCTCAATAAAACGTCGCAAATTCATATATCATCGAAGAAACCTCGTAAACTTAAAAAACTACCTTTCAATGCAACCAAATTACCTTCTTCAAAAAAAAACCTCTTTATAGACTTCATTTTTCTATTTGACACTACCCTATCATATTCCTGTAAACTCCATATCTCCTTTATTAACCTAAAATATCTCTTCATATTACTTTATTTGCAAAAAAAAATCTTACTATCTCATAAAACCTTGATTCTAAATTATCATTATTCCCAGCAAACCAATTATGTCCATTAAGAACAAGTAATTCTCTTGACAATTCATTTATATAAAACAATTTATCTTTAAACCTCCACTTATATTGTTCATCTATTTCATTTTTTAATTATTTTACTTCAAATTTACTCAAATTACCTTAAAATTACATTATTTATTAATCCCTATTTATCTAAATCTTAACGTTTATTAATTTTCCTTTAATTATTTTCACATACAATCAAAATATTTCTAATTTCAACCTAAACTATGCATTCTTTAGAAAAATTTATTTATTTTATTTTATTTATTTTTTATTGGTGTTCCTACACAAACAAAGAAAAATTCAACACCTGACACCCATAAATATCCGTTTCAGCTACTTAGTTCACCGAAAACAAGATAAAAATGTATGTCAAGTTAGTTGTGAATTCTATTTCCGAGAAGACTTTTGACGCAATAAGTAAGAAGCAATGTAAATAATCAACAATGACTTGTCAGCAGTCTATGATCTAACCGCCGTGACCTAGTGCAATGTAAATTGTTGACATTCCGTTTATGTAACTGTTTATGTAACTGTTGATTATAAGTGGAACAAATTCTTTATAGTTATGCGATTTCTTAAAATGGTTTACATTTTTGCGATAAATTGCACACTTTGGTTTAGCATGTCTAAATTTTCGTCGTAAACCATTATTTGCCATAGAAATCGCATAACACCTTAATTTGTTGTGAAATCCTCAGCATTCACACTACACACCTTGCCAAAGGTATGCTGAAATAAACAATCAAACTCCAAGGAATTTCCCTACTCAGCATGTTATATAATCTTCACATTACACTTCATTCACAATAAACCTGACCTAAGTATTTCTTGCAGTTCAATGCTTATGAAAACATGAAAGACTAACTTAAACTATTAACTATAGACACTGACAATATCAAATGTTTCAAAATGCATAACAACTATCTAATGAAAAAAAATAATAATAATCACACTAACAATAATTAAATAGTAACATTCAGTTAATAATTTTTAAACTTCTTAAACTAAAAAAAAAAAATTTTTTTTAAATCAATTTCAATAATATGTATAAAAAGAATATTGCCACAATTTTAATAGTTATTAATTTTTAGTAAAAACTAAAAGAACGGCCGATGCACCATTTGTTAGGATTGGCCCTCTAGAATATGCCTGGGTTCTTATTTTCAATTAAATATCATCAAATCAGTGGTTCAGTATACTAATTAATTTTTATTAACAATGACTCCTATCTTATTATAATAATACAATATCTTTATTACTACTATTAATCCAGAATGACTCTAATTATTGTGACTCACAGATCTGATTCTACGTTATATTTTATTATTACTTGTGTCTGAAATAATTACAAGGTTTAGACACGAAGTTTGCTCACCCTGCTTGCCATTCATGGATGCTCATCTGAAGTCTCAAAACTCCTAGGTAGCTCGTATACGCCAAGTCCGTCTGGCTATCTTCCAGAATTATGCTCCCAGGATTCTCTTACTCGCCAAGTCCGTCTGGCTATCTTCAAAAATTCCTGCAGCACTTCCCTCGATTAATCTTGGCCCACTGACCAAGTTTTCTCCCACCCAAAGGTTTATATGTGTTTGTAGCATCAATGACGTCTGCCTTGCTTGCAAGGTAAGCAATTTCATCATTTTTTTCAGGTCTGTCACAATAATTGTTGTCATACTGTGTTCCTAAAAAGAACTTAGACTATATTCCTAACTAAAACTATCCTAATTCCTAACAGTACAACGCAAGTGCTTTGTGTGCGCCAACACAAGAACAAAACCAATAAAAAGGAAAGACTCAACCTTTGAGTGTGCAGAATGTAATGTAGGACTTTGTATATACCCTTGCTTTGAAACCTTTCATACTAAAAAAATTTTCTGAAAACGTATATTTTTCAGTGCAAATTTTTTTTAAAGTACATTTATCAGTGTAAATTTTTATTCTTACAAGTTTTTAACTCAATATGATATTATTATTATACATTTGTAACCAATAAAACAACTATTTTCAATTTTTTTTTTCTTACTCCTTGACAACAATTTTCTTGTAAATACTTACTAACCAGCTGGTGGCTATTTGGGACGTTCAGGAACGGCCGCACTCATCAACAGGTTAATTTGTGACGTCCATTTCATCTATCACTATATTTTCTGTCACCACACTATAATTTCATCACTAAAACCATTCTTCTTATCTGGCTCACTTTTCATAAACCATAGAGCCTTTCATCCGGTTAATAAACTTATCCATCTATTTAGGCTTTCCTAACCTAGTTTGCTCATAATACTATTAAACTAACTTTTTTTTTCTAATTTATGTTTTTATTGTCTTTAATACTTGTGAAAATTACCATGAAATTTGACTATACAATAAAATATATCTTTTTTCAAACTGGTGTAGTTTATTTCTTATTCCTTTCTGCTACTTAAAATGTAAAATATGAAAATGTTAATTTAAATGTTGATAATAATAACTAATAATAAGGTTTTTATAGACTTGGTTGTCAGCACTGATGAATGAAGGTCAGTGATCTCATTTGCTTCTTTCCAAACTTGGTCAGACTGATTAGTTCTTTATAACATACACCTAAGCCAATAATAGGGTGCAATAAGCCAGAGTCTACTTTAACTCCCAGGCCGGCAGGCATTTCCTCGCCACTGCTGTAACATCACGAACAGAGTCCGAAATGTCTCTACTTAAGCAGCCAGATGATCACTGTTTGTAATTGCCACTGTTTACTTCAGTGTCAGTAATGTTTTATGTGTCTAGAGCTGTGTATAGAACATTTACTAGTAGCAATTGAAAACTGTGTTACGAAGAAAGTAATAATAATAATTTTAATTTAGGCTATTGTGTCATAAATTGTGGTACTGCACGCCGGGCTGCAAGTCTAATTATGAGGGAACAGTGTATAACTCTGTATTTAAGTTTCCATCATACAGAGATTTAAGACAAAATGGGTTAGATGTATTCATAGGGAAAATTTTGAACTAACTAAGAATTCTGTTATTTGTGAAGATCACTTTATTCAGTTGGACTTATTAGGGAAGATTCTGTTAAAAGACCGGACGGGACTGTTTTGACTTGTAAAATGGAATAAATTACAAGATGGAGCTTTTCCTACTATATTTCAAAACCAACGAAGATATATGTCTCAAGTTTTGCAAAAAAAAAGAAAAGAAAAACGCCTGAAGAATGTCAAAAAGAATTTGAAAAATATTAAAAAACAGAGAAAAAACCTGTTTAAACAATAATGAATTATTTGTAAACTCTTTCTTGATGAAGTTTATGTTAAATCTAGCGTGACATACAAAGCTGGTAAAATAAAGGGAATGGTTGTTAAAAAAAGTGTCCCTGAAGCAGCGGAAACTGTTCAAACATTTATGGTCTTATGTCTAATTATAAAGATGTCTTTAAACTTTTCCTCTAAACTCATGTTGGTGGTACCTGTTAGTAAAAAAATAATTGAACTAGTGTCCTCAATTGAGTTTCACATTGTAGAATTATTTGTAACAATAATAGGGTAGAAAGGAAAATTATTGAAATGCTCTGTGGAGGTACAATCAATGAACCAATAACAAATCCTTTTAATGAGGATACAATCTGTCTTCTGTTTGACACGGTTCATATATTTAAGTCTAAATGCAACAACTGGATAAATCACATTGATTTCCAACAAACATTTAAGTTTCCTGAGCCTAAGATTTGTTAAATCAAATAAGTGCCACAGAACAGGACACGATGGCCAAAATTGTATGTTTCGTTTGTTGAGGATTTATCCTCAAAATTGTATGTTTGCTAGGGTTAGTGATTTAAAGGATGTTTACAAATATGATCAGAATAATGTGGTAAAATTTGCTCCTGCTTTATTTGCTCCCAAAAAGTGCTTTATCAAAGCATTATTGAACATCCATATGTTTCTGTATGTACAAACTTTTTTAACGAAAAAATGTACCATCTCTAAAAGTATTATTTGAAGAAGAACAACCGAAATCTGTCAGCTTATAAAAGTAGTATTGACATAATAGCATATCAAAAGTGTATCGCTTGCCAGGACATGTATGACAAGGAATTGTCAATTGAAGAAACTGCAATAGAAGAGGCTGGCAAATACTTGTTAGTCATTAGTCGGGGTGGACTAAATAAAATCAAATCCTGAAGTGGTGCATATTTTTATCAAAGTACTTAAACTATTTAAGTGCATCACTGAAATGCATGAAGACAGTTTCCTTAAAAATAAGTCCCAGAAAATAGTTCTGAATTTACTTTCCTTGGAAATGCTTCAGGCGTGTTCTGTGTTATATACGACAACATGCAGTACATGTGAAACTCCACATTTTGTAATAGTGAAAAAATGTGTACCCATATTTGTAAATATATTGTTGAACAATTATTTGAAGAACATTAAAGATAAAACGACAAATGTAAAAAAGGACAAGCGTAAAGTAACAAAGTTTTCATCACAGTAAGATATGAAAAGATCAGTTTACTTTTCTAAATATATTTATTTTATTCTGTGATAATTGAAATTTGATTTAGTTGATAGCATTATTTTCCATTGTTCATCCAGATTCAAATGATCTATGATTCGTACATAATTAGACCAATGTGTGTGTGTGCTAGTGAGGGGAGGTTAGAGTGAGCAAAAACATACCCGCGCTATGCTTTGGTATGTAATACAGCTTGGCTGGTCGGACTCCATTAGTGACATCTCAGCCACAGTCTGCAGGCCCATCAGTTTATGTTGAAACCAAATAAGCTTTTGTGACTGACGTGTAAAAGAGATAAACCACCCAATTAAAGAACATGAAAACGTTTTTAGAAGTAATGTGTTCCGCGTTCTAAGAAATATGTTCACATAAATTCACTAACTTTTCAGCAGGCTTCTTCATGGATACATGTTTAATTGATATGTCATTCTGGTTTACAATCACATTTGAATGAAATCTTTTATATTTGGTCATAATTGGATGATCATTCCAGAGAGACTTGATCTGGAAGAATCTCCAGTAAGCAATTCATTTTGTTTGAAATATTTTGAACAAAATGAACAATTTTTACAGCACTTGGATCAAATTTATAGGAAAAGTAAACTTAATTTAATTTTATCCTGTTCAGGCAAAATGTTTAGAAGAAATCAGATAGAAGGGTAAGTAAATTGGTTTTAAAATATGTATTAAGAAAATGATGGAGTATAGAAAATTCACCATAATTTTTATTACAAAAAGTAAAGATCTGCAATTATCTTACATTTGAATTCAACATTATTACTTGTGTTCATCTGAAAATTGATTCCACCCCCCCCCCCCCCAGTTGCTAGTGCTGGAGTATGGATTTCTTTTAATTTTTGGTACTCTGATGATTAATATCCAAAAGATGATGTTATCGATGAGCAATGGTTAATCCAATTGTAAGTCATACCCCAGGTGGTACTTCATGGTTCGTCTTGGATAATCCACCCTCTTCAGAGGTTGGTGTCAAGGAATCTGGGTGACACCAATCATTGCTTTTAGATAGAGAAGAAGAACAACAAAAAAAATTCTTCAAGAGGATCACAATGGTGACTAGGACACCACCGATCAACATAGACCTAGAGGAACTTTAACAAGCCGTGGCATCCGGGGAGTTGACCCTAGATGTTACATCAGAAGAAACAAGTTCCAGAATGGAAATAAGAATGGAAGAGAGACTGTTGACAGACATTGGTGAAGAGACCGATGTCTGTTATACAGACCCTAAAGTGTCAGGTTCTAGGAATAGGAACCTTATAAGGAAACAGAAAGAAGTTGAGGATGGATCCCTTCAGCTGAATAAAGAAGATGCATGGTTTCAAGGAGAAGAAAAAAAAGAGCAGCAAACCATCCAAAGCTGCAACCGCTTTGGAAGAGTACCCTCTCTACTAGTACTTCTTCTACAGGCAAAGATAATGATAATCCAACAGAAAAAAGACAAAGACATGAGGATGTAGACCACATGTCTCCACTCTTGAGGCCTTCGGAAAGTAGGGAAGGTAAGGTCAGGCCTACCTTCAAAGACCTGCTAACTAGCCACATGATGGCAATCATACCCAAAACCTACCCAGAGGTCAGGTTGATGGATGAGTAGTTGGACGCTCTTAAGGAGTCTTTGATTGATGAAATAAATTCTACTTTTTGCCTAAACTAATTGTAGTTCTTTAAAAAAAACACTAGAGTTCAGAAGTAGCCAATTTCTGATTCTATTTTTCACTAGGAAAAAGTACTAAATGTCTCTCCCATGTTATAATTCCATAACAACATTTAGTCCCATTTTCTAACAATGAAGGACCTTCACAAAAACTAAGTTTTCATACTTTTAATTCATATTAATGACCTTTTTAACATATATTTATGGAAGAGGATGAGTTTATTAATGGAAATATGCCAAGAACTAACAATGGACAAAACAAAACAGATCATGTTCTTTGGCTCTCCTGAAAATTTTAGTTATTCCATAAATTGTAATAGTGTACATTTTTAGTTTGATGATCTTAAATAGAATGGGGTATATGTTGGACTCAATGCAGCAAATAGGAAACGTATTTTGTTTTTTGAATAAAATCGATAAAGAATAAATTAATAAATAAAATAATTAGTACAAAATGATCAGAGAAATTTATTATATGTATGTTAATATTTAAAACAGTTATAAACTTAATTATATGAAAACTGCAGTGTAAGCGTTTAGAAGACAAAGAATGAAATTTGTCGCTAACCACCTAAACCGAAAAAAAGCCCCCTTGGAAGGAGAAGCACGCTCAGTCGATAGATATGTTCGTTGAAACAAAATTGAAAATATAAGAAAAATAAATTGAAAAAATTAATATAGAAAGAAAATGTTTTCTTGAGAAGCTAAGAATTGTTTAACATGTACTGTTATAATATAATGTGAGTAAGTTTCTGTTGCTAAAAATAAACTTTCAAAAATAAAACATAATGACTTTGTAATATTGTGCAATGGACAATATGCATTGCGTAACCCGGAAAACGCATACAAAAAAGACTAAGTATTTGTGTTTTAAATAAAATCAATCAATTTTAATAGAATGTTTTGAACTAATAATGAAGTGAACAATTGATACGTTCTTTAAAGTGAAGTAGAAAACTAAAAAAGTTAATTTTAAAATGGGATATGTGAATTCAGTGAAACAACGCCATGTGACTTCAAACCCGAAATATGTGCTTTTAATTAAAAGTTTTATCCAAAATATTAATGCATGTCTGGTATAACATGCCTAAACTATTCTTTATATAAACTAAAACATATAATTAATTTGGAACTTGGATTTTTATTGAAATTTTAATATTGAGTTTCAGTAGCGGCCGATGGTTAAGGGCAATGGGAGGGCTCTGTTTTATTTTATACACGTAAGGCTCTGTTTTATTTTATACATGTTATCATTCACTTAACATTCACAATCACAAAGGGTTAAACTTAAAAACATAAACAAACAACTCGTGTGAGTGGCGAGACACTATTTAGACACTTATTTTGCCCATCGAAAACAAGGTTTTTAGTAATGCGGAACATCTAATTTATGGTGGCTGCACTGACTGATGTCTGCGCGCGCAGCTTCGGACTCTGCCCTAGAAGTCCATTACACGCTGTGTAAATGACGTCACGGCACCCTCAGCTCTGTCTGCTGCTTGCCCCATATGACTAAATGCAATGAAACTGGGACGCTCTGGCCACCGTCCGAACTCCAGAATACATTCGTCAAATATTTTATATTGTAAAACTTCCGCTACAAATGATGGTGAAATCCATAGCGGCAATTCATAATTCATTTATCTCCAAAGAATTAAATACATATAGGTATTTACATTATTAAAATAATATTATCATTGGGGGGGGCGGAGTCCGAGAGTCCTTATGAGTAAGCCGCCACTGTTGAGTTTATAGAATTGTCTTATGTTATTTGTAAGCAGAAATGATACGTTATTCGATTGTAATTTTCTTACTACTAACAAATTTCTAATTTGTTTAAAATTATAATTTTGATCTTTTTAATTTAAAAAAAAAAAAGCAATAAAGTTTAATAAGATTAATTATATAAAATAAAAATATTAGCTTCTCAATATATAAAAATTTTAATTTGAGAGTAGGTTGCAACCATAAATAATAAAGTAAATTTTAATGGACATAATTTTTTGATTAATTAAATATGTAGGATGTTATATATGTAATTATAATTTTTACAGGTATTATTTGACTTATATGTATTCTGATGTTATATTATGTTTTTTCAATAATAAAATGTACATTTCAGAATAAAAAGGATTCTGTACTTTATTCAATATTCTACTAAGTACACTTTTTCAAAAGAACTTACGACCTCAGAGATATTTTACATTCTCTTCAAGAGTAATAAATTTCAAAATTAAATTTTTTTATTTTTTGTAATAAAATATTACAAAATGGCGCCCAACTTAATCGAATAAATCATGACAAAAAATTTTGCTAAAATATTTAAATTGTTTCAATTGTCGCACAACGTGTGGCATTTCAATAAAATCTTCTCTCATTAAATTTTAATTGTTTCAAAATGGTCTCTTTTATATTTCCGCATCACATATATACATTTTTATTTTTTTGTTATTGTATAATAAGAAGTAGATAATGAACAGGGATAGAGAGAGACAATAAATTATTGTTGTTGAATAGAGTATGTTAATTGTTCAAAGATATTTGGATTAATGGTAATATATATATATATATATATATATATATATATATATATATATATATAATTATATATAAGAAAATTATGCACTATTAGAATGAGGTTCATCATTATATATATATATATATATATATATATATATATATATATATATATATAAATGATGAACCTCATTCTAAATAATCATTATTGTGTTAATAAGCAAATATTAAAGTAGAAATATGATAAAATCTATTGTTCTATAAAAATAAATAGTTGTGCAAAACGTACGTTTATTTATTATAATTTTCTGTTATTAGTTTCAAAACTCAACTAATTTCTTTAACTAGAATATACGCAACTTCAACACCACTCTGGTTCATTACTATATGTCGTTTTAAAATTGATAATATATTATAAAGTCTGGTATAAGGTTCATGATATGAATATGGAAGAATAAACCACAAAGGTGGACAATAATAATTAGAGCAAAGAATTCATTATATAACAAAGTTAATTCAACATCAAGATTACAGAGATGGATACTTTGGAAACCTTGTTGATAGTGTAAAGAGAGTGGTTGTTAGGCCACTCTACAAAGTCAAAGAAAAAAATGGATTTCAATCTAAAACCCATTTAGAAAGAGCAAATCATATAATTAGAAAAACAAGGTGTTGAGATAAGTCAAGTAATTTCTAGATCACTCTATATTAGACTGTTTGAAGTTGATTATAAAGCTCAGGACTAAATTTCTTAATCAAATTGATCTGATAAAACAATAAAGCATAATGTAGAAAAATTTAAGTCTCATGAATGCATATGAATGCATTACATGATAGTGCATTAGGTGCAATAGTGATTTAGTAACCAATTTGATATGGCAATTTACTAGTTCTGTACGAAGTAATATTAGACTCGAACTTAATGTTATTAGAGACAGCCTAGTTATTTAGGTTGTTAGTTAGAGCAGTTTGACTATGGAACAGTAGATAAAATAAAACTCGAACACAAGATCTCATAAAAATTATGTTTAATCAAACTATAGTGTTATAGTTTAGTTATTGTAGCTCACGTAATACTGAGGATGGCGACTTTGTCGTTGAAATCAGTTTGATTAAGTAAACATAATTTTTGTAAAATCACAAAAAGTTTTATTCTATATCTAATATCTCACAAGTCAAGCTCAATATTTATTTATGGAACAATAGTTTGACTGAATGTTTAACTACTGTTCAATGGCCGGTGTACAAAATGTCATACAAAACCAATATAGTTAGAATTGTAATAGTGTACATTTTTAGTTCTTTGATCTTAAACAGAATGGGGTATACGTCTAGACTTGATGAATCAAGCAGGAAAAATATTTTGTTTTTTGAATAAAATCAATAAAAGATTAAATAAGTAAATAAAATAATTGATACTAAATGATCAGAGATATGTATTGTATGTACTTTAATAATTAAAATAATTATAACTTAATAATAAATAAAGTGCAATATAAATATTTTGTACATTAAGCCCAAAGGCTTGGCTTTAACCGCGAAACGGAAAATCTAGTAGTCTTCATAGAACCTTCAAGGCAGGAGATCACTACTTTGATAGACATGAACGTCCCAACGATATGGAAGTACAAAAAGAAAGTGTTTTCGTAACTGCATATTTGTTTAACATATATTTGTTTAACATATATTGTTAAACATATATTGAGTTGTTTAACATATATTGTTATGAACTATTATGAGTTTAAAAACGAACTACCAGAAGTGAAAAGTATTTGATTTGGTGATATTGTGTCATAGCCAAGGTGTATGGCATAACCCGGAAAACACATATAAAAAGACTAAGTTTTTGACTTTTAATGTAAAATAAGATAATTTGAATATCTTAATTTGAACTAATAATAATGTGAACAATTGATGTGTTCTCATAAGAGAAAACAAGAACTTAAAAGATTAACTTTGAAAAACAATAGAAGTGATTTTAGTGAAACGACGCCATGTGACTGTAACGAGAAAAAGTTGTGTTTTTAATAAAAAAAGTTTATTTAAAACACCTACGCGTGTCTGGTATAACACGCATAAACTATTATTTATGTAAAATAAAATATAACTGATTCATATACTTGTAATTTTGTTGAATTTTTAATTTTGTGTTTGTAGTTTTGTTTGATGTCTTTTTTTAAAGAAGACATGATGTATTATTTAAACAAGTAAAAGATGTTCTTTGATAAAAGCTTTTAAAGTGGTCGCGGCATTAGTCATGGCTCACTTCACCAATACGTTTGGAACTATAAAACACGTATTTAGACGTAATCCCTTTACTTTGTTTTAAAAACGTATTTTTCGTTACAGTATGTTGTAGGGGAAATTTCATTCTACAAGTTGGGACTACTTAACATTATCTACAGTTATTTTCAGATTCCTCTTTCCAAGACCAAACGTAGGCAATACTTCGCGATGCAATGAAATAGATTAGACGCAAAAGGGCGTGGCATTTGTGTTATATTTTTATTATTTCTTTTATTTTGAAGGTTTGTGTATACAAATTGTATATAAATTGTGTATACAAGTTACAATATATGTGTTTTTATTTCTAAAGTTTATGTTTTTGAGTGAATGTACCGTTTATATATGGATAACCTAAAAGGAAAATTGTAAGTCTAAGCTATATGCAAATTGTCTTATATATAGTGTTTTATATGATTATACAAGTGAATATGTGTGTTATTCTTTGTAAAGTATATTGTCTTAGTAAAATCTAATGATTTTGTCTTAGGCCTAGCTTTAGAAAGTTACTAATTACGCCTAAATGTCAAGAGTTCAAACCTAACCTGAAGCGTCAGAATAGCAAATTTTGGAAAATTGTCATTCTTGTATTGAAAATCTAACAAATTTTTTTTCCCTAAATATATTCACAAATATATGACAAATGTCAAGTAATGGTTGAAAAAATTCTGATAAATCTATTAGTATGTTATTCATTACCATTTTTGTAAAATTTCTGCTCCGTTACTCTTCGATTTTTTGGTATTTGACCAAAAAACTCCAAATGTAATACATCTAACATTTTTTTCACTACACACCTACATTATATGCACCTTTCTGGACATAATGATATATAGAAGTTCTGTATAAAATATATTTTACTATTTTTAATGTTTTTTTGAAAAAATAAAGAGAAAATTCAGTTTTTACGTAAAATATTTTTTTACATTTTGAAAATGTAACAAATTTATATATTTTTTTCCCTAAATATATTCAAAAAATAATACACAAAAATTGTGTATATCTTAGAAATAGGTAGTAAGCTATTGATTTTGGGTGATACAGATTTTTCTGAAAAAAAGTTAATATCATTTTTGACATCTAACATACTTACTCCAAAAACGTTTCAAAAAATTTTTTTTATTACATAGATGAATTCTATGCATCTCTCTGAGAAAAATGATATCTTGTAAGTTAGGTTTTGTATACAAATAATATATTTTATTAATTTTTAAACGAACGAAGAATTTTTAAGAAAAATTAACATGCGCCAGATTGAGGGTTAATATTTTTGAATATGAATTCATAAAGAAATGATATTTTTATAAAATTGACAGGATAAAGTGAAAAGAATATTAATTTTTCAATATAATAATAAAATTTTAATTCAATAACTAGGTTGCTACCATAAATTAGCTTAATAAACTAAATCCTTTTGAAAATGATTTTTAAATATATATATATATATATATATATATATATATATGCCTATATATAGAATGTTTTATATATAACTACATTCTTTACAAGTATTTTTGTTTCATATGTATTCTTTTGCTACATTAAGTGCTCTAAATAAAATAATGTGCATTTTAGAATAGAAAAGACTTCTATATTTTTATACAGTATTTTATTAACCCTAGAACACTACTCATTCGTAAAAATTACGACCCACCCTTTGTAAAATTTGGAGAACTCGTAAACAAAAGACGGACACGCTCTGTCTTTTTGTTTACTTTCCTGCCATTGTGAATAGAGGCCACTGTGTCTTCGGCTAAGCTCAAAGTTGAACCGTTATTACCGTACTCAAGCTCGCGTCGTATATTTTACGAAAGAATAGTGTTTGCGAAAGTTTTAACTATTAGGTGTTTGAATATTTTTTTTTTGTAATTATTGTTTTTATATTGTTAGTTTTTAGTGTTGTAAATAGTTTATTGTGTAAATAGTGATTTTAGAGTTCATAGTGTTTGATTTAGCTACTAAGTGTATATTAATCACTGCAAGGAATGTGATTCTCAGTGAAGACAGGACTCTCATTTTGGCATTTTTGACATTCTACCTAATGAACTTACTGTAAATCATTTTTCTCTTTTTACATAAATTAAACACTTATAAATGATGTATTTTATGAATATCTGATTAATTTTTTCAATAAAATAATATTTATATTTTTTTCGATTTTTTTTTCTAGATTAATTTTTTTTTAACGTACTTTTAGTGGTGGTAAAAGAAATTTTTTTACTGTTAAAATATGTAGGAGTTCATTGTTAAATATTTTTAAAAACAATAAAGGATTTAATATAAAAAAAAGTCAACACTAAAGTAAAGTTTAAAAAATAATTGAAAAAATAAAAACAGAATGTAGTAAAATTTACGAATGAATAGTGATCACTTACCATGAACTAAGAGTAAGTAATATAGGGTTAAGTACACTTTTTCTAAAGAATTCACGACCTCCGAGATATGTTGTACTCATTTCTTGTTGTACATTATTTTTAATTTAATTTATTTTTTGTAATTAAAGCATTACAAAATGGCGCCCAACTTAAATCAATAAACATTACAAAAATAGTTGTCCCTTTGCTTTTTATATTAGTATTGTTTCAATTGTCGCACAATGTGTGGCATTTCACAAAACTGTTCTCCTTAAATTTCAATTGTTTCAGAATGTAGGGCTTAGGTTTCAAAATCAATTATTGTTATTCTCCATTCATTAACACTGTTCTTTTAGAGGTAATATTTGATTATTTAATCCATTAGTTAAACATTAAAGATTTAAAAGTACAAATTTTCTCTCTAAATAATACCATAATACTTGATGGGCTACAGGTTACTCTTCTATTCTTGTAAAATAGTGACTCAGATATATTCTAATGGAAATGTACATTAATTTTTTAAATTTTGTGTACATCTTTTTTAGTTTTTACAATTTTAACCTTACCTTGATGTAATGCTCGTCTAGCAAGTGCTACAAACTCAGCAAAACTGTCTAGAATATACGAATGTTCTTGTCCAGGAGTTGTAGCCATTTCAAATAACTCTGCAGTATTGCCATTTTGAATACCAAAAGTAAATATAGTTACTCCATCAGATCGGAGTGAACTAGCAACTGGTCTAGGATCACCGCCATTAGAATATCCATCAGTTATGAGAAATAGGGCTTTCCTTGAAGATGGACGAGAATGTGAAAACACTGCCTAAAAAAATATCTAAATAACATTACGTTTCATTTAATAATACAAAACCAATAAAAATAGTTCATGAAATCCTTGCAAAATTGCATTATCTAATAATAATATCTTTGCATTATATTATTGAATATTGAATTTGCATTCTATAAGATGAATTAATAGATGACACATACACCTCTAAAAGCTTCTTTTTTTGCACAAGCAAAGTTTGTCTTTACTTAGATATAGGACCACTCATTTAGTCTGATCAAGTCTCTCCCTTGTCACCATTTACACATTGTATCATATCAAATATTTTGTTTTACCGTACTAATGTGTGTTGCAAATAATTATGCCTCTTTCTGCTAAAAAATTTTTGGAACATTATGTACATTTGAGTGTGAACTATTATTTGTAATTTGTGTAATGTAATTCAAACTACAAATCTGTTAAGTACTCATTCAAGATTCTACGTACCAGATTCTAATACAAGTGAAAAACAAGGAAGAATCTAAATTGTCAATCTTGTGAGTAACTTCCAATTTATTAACAATGTTATTAAAAACCTTATAGCACTGTTAGAGGAAAAGTTGCCATAGGTATGCAAAATTTTTTATAATTTAAAATATTTAAATGCATAAATCAATTTTTAAAAACCTGAAGTACCAGTAGTTAGTAATTAGCCAATCCGGGACACACCGGTACATCTTACACAATAACATCCATTGCAGTAATTAGCATCTCATTAACATAAATTTTTGAATGACTATTGGCATGAGTATGTTATTTCCATACGATTGGCATAAACGTATGCATCATACATAAGCATTACATCAGGATCGCTGTTAGTTGTTCGACTGTTCCAATATTTTGTTTACATTTATCCACATCCATATGGGAATGTTGTCATTTGTGTTCCCTCATCCCTAATTGATTTCCTCCAGGGAAATGTGATGCGATTTTACATCAAGGTTTACTTACAGCAGATGCAATGACCTTTAAGCTTCACTTCTCTTCCTCCCCCTCTATGCCATAGTATTATAGTAATATTTCAGGTTCCCCCCCCCCTCTTGATGATATCATGATTGCAAAAGAATGTTAGCAGATATTTTCTTGGGTTTTCAGTTGTGATGTAGTAATATATTAGCACCATTTTAAAAAAAATTTATTATGATCTAATATAGCAGCGGAGGGTTTGATAGTATATATAGAATGTATTTAATAGTACTTATACTGTGATTATTATTATTGTTTTCACCAGTTAAAACTAACGGTAATGAGGGTGGTGACAGCCCTGTCAATGTTAATTATACAACTGTGTCTGTGGTAAAAATTTTAATTGATTATGCTTATCTATCTTCTCTCTTAAACAGCTCTCTATCAGATGTAGAACTGTAAAATTTATCTAACGTAATATGGTTGTTTCAGGAATATTATAATTTAACTTCAAATTAGAAAATGGATAACAAAACATCGGATTTTATGCAGCAAAATCGATATGGTGTAGCAGATGATTTTATGAATTTTAGAATTTTAAATTCATGGCAAAATACAAAATTAAAATGTCATTATGTGGCTGTTGGATATAAGTATTTTAATTTGGCTATGTATGCTTTTAATGTTTGGAAAAATATACAGATATTAGTTTTGAATATGTTAGTTAATACTGATATGGTATTTTAATTTCAAACAAAAGAGAAAATCATTATTGTCAGAAAGTAAGCAATAAACTATGTCCTAATATGTTAGTTAGTAAGAGCCATATTTTATCATAGACTGAACGTTCACTATTATTTTTTATAATTTAGTATTAAGTATATTTTTAAAGTAATAAAACTGTTTTACATTATAGGTGAAAATACACCAGAGAATATTATTAGTTATAGATTGCAGCTTCGAAATGCAATACATTTTAAAATTACTAACCAAATAAAGTATTTTTCTCTAAAACATTTGATTTGATAGCAACTAGAACATTTAATCAGTTACTAACAATTAAGGCACAGTTTCAATAAAGAAATTTTAAAAAATAATAATGGAATGATTGTTGAAACTTGCTGAAGAGGATTTCTTTTTGGAAATCCAAAAATAAAGATAAACATGGGTGGTGAAATTATAAATACATCATCTATACACACGGTACAAAACAGTATTTCAACTTAATGTAAAAAGTTAACATAACATTTACCTTCACAAACAAATTACCAAAATGTATTTAAAGTTTTTTTTCTAGCTTTAAAGGTGTTCTTCTTCCTTTTAGGTTGAATTTTGTTTTAATACAAAACATAAATTTTATATTTATGGTTTGGTTACCAAAGAAGGGGTAGTAATAGTTATAAAGACGATTTTATTTAATTTAGTATATTATTACACTTTAAAGTTGATATTTAAATTAAATTTTTTAATGTAATATTAGCAAGCTAAGTAGATAATTTATTTATTTTTTATTGTGCTTTTTCGTTCTTCTTTTTTTCTTTTGTTATGGAGAGGTATATTGTTTATATATATATATATATATATATATATATTTGTATGAATTTTGAAAAGCAGCAGAATAAATAAATAAATAAAATGTCTAGTAAATTTTAACAAAAAACTTATAACAATTATTATATAAAACTACTCTTGTACCTCAAGAGAGTGAGAAGTTCAAAGAAAGAAAACTTACGTGCCTAATGCACTGAAAGTTTATTTTATCGTTTCCCTAGGAAGCCCATAGTTAAATAATCCTGGTTTCTTTAAATACAAAAATATAGATAGATAGTCATCTTTCTAATGAAGACGATTTCAGTTTATTCGAATAAACTGATTCTTGGTAATGAAGTGGTTTTTCAATACTAAAATAGGCTACATACAGTCATCCACTTTTGATGATTGCCAATTCCTAGAGTTAATGTTCTTATTTTGCATATACTGTACTTTCAAACATACACATTTTTGAAAATTCAATATTATATTACATTTAATTTTGTTATTTTTAATTAAATATATTGTTCAATTTTTCTTACTTAACTGAGAGAAATTAAAATGAATATTCTCAGAAAACTACTATGGTGCACAAATAATATGCATTCTGAAAGCTTTGTGTAACTTCACTATTACTTCTAATATATAATGACAATACAGTTGTTGTTGGTGTTGCATTAGTTTTTGTTTGTTACCTACTCTCCCATCTTCCTTAATATAATAGATATAAAATAAAGACATTAAGTAAAAACAAAAACTGTTTCTATCATATTTACTAAACATATTGGGAAGGCTTGTAATAGCGTATATTTTCAGTTTGGTGATCTTAGTTTGAATGGAGAATATATTTAACTCGATGCAATAAACAGGAAACATATTTTGTTTTTTGAATTAAATAAATAAAGAAGAAAATAAATAAAGAAAGTAATTAGTGCAAAATGATCAGAGAAATTTATTGAAACTATGAAACTATGTTAATAATTCAAACAGATATAATTTTAGTTATAAGAAAAATGATACAATAGCGTTATGAATAATAGTGGGAGGCTGTTGCTAACCAAGTTTTGCGCAAGTTGGATCTAGATTTTCTAAGAGGAAAGTCGTATCAAAATAAAGTATGTTTGCCGAAACAAAGCAGAATCATCGAAAGAAAGTGTTTTTATAAAGGACTAAAAGTTATATTTAAAGAAGTATTATGTGATTATGTGCATTAGTTTAAATAAGAGAGCAATAAACTTTTAAAGTAAAAAGACGTGGTTGTAAAAAGTGATGCAATAGACAAAGCTGTACTGCGTAAGCAGGAAAACATATATAAAAAAGGACAAGTATTAGTATTTTTATGAAGAACTATGTGTTTTAACTAATATATTTTGAATAAAAGACAACGTATACAATTGTGACTACCGGTATTAGAAAAGTGAAAAATAAAACTGAAAAAAAAAAAAAAAAATTCAAAAAAGAGACAGGATATTTGCTAAAACGACACAATGTGGTTTCAACCAGAAAATAATGTGAATTAATTGAAAGTTGTATGTAAAATGTACAATTTAACTTCTGTATATAAATGCATATCTGGTATAACATCCTTAAACTATTTTCTATAGAAATTTAAATATAAAAATAACTAGAAATTGTAATTCATTGATGAAACTTGAATAACATGTTTGTAGAATTATCACATGTTTTTTTTTTTTTTTTTTTTTTTTTCAATAAGAAAAAGTATTTTATTTGAACATAATCATTAAAGAATTTTATACGTAAAAGATTTTCATTGTTTGACTTGTTAAATTAGATGTTTTAAATTTCTAAAGAATAAATATTTTATAAAAGAGATTGTGTAATATAAAAACATTACCTTTTGAATAATGAGAGATTTTACTTTGAAATTAGGTTGCAACCATAATATTTATAACAAATAAAGTTTTAATGAAATATAATTTTGATTAATATAGAGTGTAAGATATTATGTATAATTTTGTCTTTTCAGGTCATAATTTGATTTTGTATGAAATTTAATACTAAAAATGTTTATTTAATAAAATGTGCATTTCAGAAAGAAGGATTCTGTATTTTATTTAAGATTCTCCAAAGTAGGCTACACTGTTTTAAAGAACTTGTATCCTCAGAGAAACTTTATGCTCTCTTCAAGAATAATTTTTTGAAATTATTTTAATTTTTTTGTAATAAACATTACAAAATGGCGCCCAGCTTTTATTGGGAAATATTAACAATAATATAATCATCCCGATTGATAAAAGGAATAGTTACAGGGTACAAAGCAAATGGAAAATGTATCAATAAAAAATGATAAAAAACATATTCTTAAACGTTAATAAATAAAATATTGGGCTTTCACTGGATGTATTTTGAGTACAATGTTTTATTATTCCAAAAACTTGTTTTTCCTCTCTTGTTTCATTTATATACAATGTGTTTACTTATTTAAAAATATTGTATTTATTCCAAAAATGAAATATATTAGAATTACTAACAATGACAATATAACAAGAAATTATGAGACACATTACATATAAGGGAAGTAATTGAGATGTACAGAATATCATAATGCAAGAGATATGCAGAAAATAAGTTCTGTTTCTTACATTGCCAATGTAACACTTCAGTAACAATGTTGCATGTGCATACCAAATTATTTGATTCATAGACAAAGTACTCGTTATTTTCAAGCATTCAAACAGTGCCTTGTGGTGTGTTATGTTTAAGAAAATCTTGATGCTTTCCGCACATGGAATGAGGTCTGTGATCCCTTTCTTGAGTTTATGAAACATTTAAGCTGGTGAAATTCACTGTCATATTTGTGATGTAATATGAAGAACATGCAATGATTTAATAATTCAATGGATGCATTTTTTAAATGAAGAACACAATAATGTGCAAGATGAATGTAGTAAGCAGTCATCTTCGTTGAATAAAGATTTGGTACCTGCAATTGAAAGGAAGATTAATTTTCCTTGAATTTTACATAAATTTAACCTTCACTTCTTAAAATTGTGTCCAAGGAACTACAGTATCAAAAGTTGTCCACATGTTGGATGCCGAAGGTATAGAAATAGAATTGGTTTGGAATTATATTCTTCATTTTCCAGAATAGCCCATCACGATTACTTTCTGGTTATCTCTTATAAATTATAATAAAATAATTTTTCTCAAATATAAATGCTATAAACAGTTACATCTTTAAAGTACAACTTACCTGAGCTTCCAACAAAGCACCCAAAGTATATGTTCCGCCCCCAGTATACTGCACTTGATGATGCATAATATTGCATTTATAATGTTCAGAATCTTTGCTACTTATTTGGTCTACTTCTCTAACCTATTCAAATATTTATGTAAATGTCATTAGTAAAGTATAAATATAACTATAAGTTAAATTAAATAACATTAAATCTTTAATTTTTTTTATTATCTGAATTTTAAGTTAATATAATTTTCAGGACTTTAAAATCATTCTCTTATTTTATAACTCATAAATGGTTTTATATTTTAATCATAAATAATTTTTAATGTATTTTATTTCATTTTTTAAAAGTAATTTAGTTAGAGTGCATGTTGAGAAGGAAAATATTGTAATATAAAAACAAAACATAAACATTTATAAGATCGCATTGACATTCCAAAACAATGAATTTCTTACACCTCACCCATAATAATAATAATTTCATTTTAGTCATGTTTATTTATTTCATAATAATATTATGTTTATATGTTTAGACTAATATTATAGATGCAAATTACATGATTAGTTATAATATAGTTTCAATTTTTTTCATAGTCTTATTAATACTTGAATCTTTCTGCTTTGCATGGGCGTCATAGCCGGGGGGACGGGGGGACGCGTCCCCCCCCAATATTTGAGATGTAAAAATATTTTTGCTAAAAACGAATGATTTACTTAAAACCTTAAAAGGTAAACATCGGGCTTTGTCTTTACTAGGGTTTTTAACTTTACATTTCTGTTACAAACGCATAAATAAATGCATAAAAACGATGTTTTGAGAAGTTTAACTTTAAAAAATTTCCATACACCCAGACCCCCGGCATATGCCCCCCCCCCCAATAATGAACTGGTGATGACGCCCATGCATTGTTTTGTAAACATAAATTACTTAATAATAGTAAGGCATGCTATAACTTGTATAATTATACTTACCACTTGTCCAATAGAAGCAAAAGTAATAAGGGTAACTCGAGTTTGGTTTGGAGAAACGGTGAAGTCGGCTAACAATTTCTTAACAAATTGAAGTTCAGATTTAAAGTTCTCTTCACCAACACTTGAAGAAGCGTCCACAAGGAATACCAACTCCAACTTCTAAACAATTAGATTGATATAATATGTCACAGTTGCTTAAAAAGTTTAAATATAGTTTTGAAGAAATATTTTTGATTTTAGTCAGGTGTTGTATCTGACACCAATCTAGTTTTGTACCTGATCTACTTCACAAATAAACCTAAGTTTTGTTAAAAACCAGCTTAAAAAAATGTAATTAAAGCAAGATTTAATAAATGAAAATATGTATAAATTCGTCACAACTAATGACATATTAACTGACAATAATTATTCTGTAGACTTAAGTTGTTGCTAATAAAATAATATAAATAATGCTTAACTGCTTCAAATTTGATGATTCCTTTCCCTTAGAAATATTTTTCAGTTTACCATCCCCCTCAGATCATACTTAATTTCAAGATAATCTTACTAGATTAAACAAGTTCTTATATATAATTAAATGTAGCTATTAACTTCTGAATATATTTTGGTTCATACAGACCCTAATGTTAACTTTTATTTAACTTAAATTAATATTAACTTATATTTTTAAAGTTTTAACAAAAAAGTTTTGTGAATGGAATTTTATAAAATACTGTACTCTCCAGCATGAAATGCTGTTTATATATATATATATATATATATATATATATATATATATATATATATAATTTTACTTTCTTTATTAGAATGTTCAATAAAAAATCACTAAAATCAGCCCTTTATAATACAAACTCATTTAGAGTCTGACATTTTTTAGTGAAGGTTATGTTAGGAATAAGTTAATATTAGGTTAATATTAAGGTTATATTAGGAAGAACACATATTCACAAAGCTCAGAATGACCCAACTATTGTGAAACAATGTAAAAAATGTTGAAATGCTTGACTTGCAACTCAACTAGGTTACCAGGTAGAACAAAAGGTATATAAGCCGTCAGCATGATTTGGAGAGGTCTCTTGTCTTTTTGAAGCTTGGAAGATACACGGCTGTGTTGCTAGCCGTGGTGGAAGATGGCCCAGGAGATCTACTCAACAAACCGTGAGCAAGCATTTCTATACATAAAGTCACCAGTTAAAACATTTATAATTTCTTTCATTTAAAGAATAACAATAGTTGGAATACTTCTGGGCTTTGAATAAATAATATTGTTTTGTTTTGTTGTTTAATTGAATTCCTATTTTTGTATTTAAGTTTTGTATTAAAGTCTTGTATTTAAATTTATAAAGAAACAAAGATAGGGATAGGAAATTGTTAGTTTATTTATTATTTGTATATTACTTGTTTGTTGTTTGTTATATAAAAAAATTGGTAGGTTTAACATGTGACATCGGGACGATGTCTCGTAGGCGCCGGTGATGTTAGGAATAAGTTAATATTAGGTTAATATTAAGGTTATATTAGGAAGAACACATATTCACAAAGCTCAGAATGACCCGACTATTGTGAAACAATTTAAAAAATTTTGAAATGCTTGACTTGCAACTCAACTAGGTTACCAGGTAGAACAAAAGGTATATAAGTGGTCAGCATGATTTGGAGAGGTCTCTTGTCTTTTTGGAGCTTGGAAGATACACGGCTGTGTTGCTAGCCGTGGTGGAAGATGGCCCAGGAGATCTCCTCAACAAACCGTAAGCAAGCATTTCTATACATAAAGTCACCAGTTAAAACATTTATAATTTCTTTCATTTAAAGAATAACAATAGTTGGAATACTTCTGGGCTTTGAATAAATAATATTGTTTTGTTTTGTTGTTTAATTGAATTCCTATTTTTGTATTAAAGTTTTGTATTAAAGTCTTGTATTTAAATTTTGTATTAAAAGTTTTGTATTAAAGTATTGTATTAAAGTGTTGTAGTAAAGTATCAGGGAAATAAACATAAGTTTCATGTCAAAGATAAGAGCTAATAAAATATTGAACCACTGATCTTGTAATTAATTAATAAAAGGAACCCAGGCATATTTTGAGGGCCGTTCATAGCAGTTATTTAGCTGTGAAACTGCAAATTGCAAGGAGAAAAAAGTAATTCTCTATATGCCTATAGATTCCAAAGACTGGAATAAGACAACAGGATTAAGTAGACATCAATAGAACTTAGTATTAATAGAACCACTGCATGATTGCACAAAGCCTAAAATACAAAATTATGTTTATGAAAAATTAGGCTTGTCAATCATGAGTTGACAAAATAGAAGAAAAGTTTGTATTACTATTAAAATAAAACAAATTATTAACTTAATTTATTAACTATTATAAAACGTATACAGGAAATTCTTTATAAAGATTAATTATTAAAAATGTGTACTTACATGATTTTTTTCATCATTCCTAAGGCTGTCAACATGTTTTTTCAAAACTTCTCCAAGTACATCTACTTTAGACTTCAACACAGAGTTTGCCAATTTTCCAGATATGTCTTTCAGTTTCTTGTTTTGTCCAAGACTAAAAAACCCAACTTCTGCATCAACATCAGTTTTATATTCCGCATCTATGATTTTACAAATAATTAGGAGCAATGACACTGTTCTCAGCTGCATGACTACTAGCAATGTAATGAGGATAGTTTATCGCCAGATGTTGCTGCTTAAGTGCCACTTGACAACTTGAGAATAACCATACACACTCATGTCAAATAAATCTAGATCATATTTTAATTTATTTGCTAATGTTTTAATTTGTATTAAGGTTTTTGTAACAGATTTTATTTTCACTTATTTTTAGACACTCTCATATATATAATATAGAAAAAAATAATGTAATCGATCAAACAATCTAAGTAGAGTTTTTAATAGAAATATCCATTTTGAGGACCCCTGGCTCAGTCCTTGTGGACTACAGATCAAATGGACTGTTCTGTTTTCATCAAAATTGGGTGGGAATATGTTGTATTTATTTCCATGAGTTTTGTTTTCTTCTTTTTTGTAACTTAAAATTTACAGGTACTTACTATAAAACCAAAATACAAAATTTTATTTTTCTCAAAATTGGCTTTACAGATTTTGTTCAAGTTTTGACCAGATGTGAGACTCAAACAAACCAAATTAGTCACATTTACTCCTTAAAAACTCTAATATAGGATCATTCTAAATGATTCCTTTACAGGAAAAATTTTCAGCCCCAGGTGTTTTAATCAAAATTTAGTGAAATGTAAGGTTTATTACTAAAGTAATATGTCAAACAGCACCTATATGAAGATTGTGCTTCACGAGTAAATTAGATAATAACAAAATGGATAATGCATACCAGACACCCAGAACTATGACATGTACATCAATCTGATCCTTAAGAGTAATTTGGGTTACTCAGCTCACTATATAATATACAAATTAGCCCATGTTAGGATATTGCAATTTTTCTATATTGGTTCTATTAACAATCTATTAGCCAAAAGGAAATATATCTATTCCCATTCTTTGTATATATAGCTGTTTTGTTATTACAGCAAAGTTGAAACTAAAGACTGTTATTGACCGACTAATGTGTCTCCCAGAAAAATATATTTTAAGTGATTTGAATTATTCATATTAATGAATTTCTAAAACAAAATAGGCTATTAATGATATTTTTTCTCACCAGAAAATAAGATAACTACTACTTACATATGTTTAATCTTTATTACTTCAGGACTCTGTAAATAATATTGGTTCATAATTGTATAAATATTGGATATTTAAAAACTTATTTTCAACTCGGAAATTGCAACAAATAGTATGAATTTTTTTAATTGATTGGTATCCTTACAATACAGTTACCGGTAGTTAAGTATAGGCCTATTGTCTACTTTCATACTGGAGAACAGAAAGTAGCAAAATTTCTTTCAAATGTTTCAAAATGGCAGCCATTTAATTTATGGCTATTGTATACTGTTAACTCAGAGAGGGTTCTACTGGGGTATGAAATACTTGAAACAAGAGGGTATGCTCCCCATAAATTTTCATAAGTTTAAATTCAAAATGTGGGTTTGAAATTAAGTGTTAAGACCTTTTTTAACTAAGAAGGTGATGCTCTGCCTGAAAATACAATTGTTGGAGATTTCTTCATAATTAAAATAAACTGTAAAAAAAAAACATTGATTAACTTTCTCGTACACTTATCTATAAAACCAAATTCTATAAATCAATCACTGTCCCTTAAAAATTCTAAACTCATACAATTTTTATGAACCTAAAATAAACTTTTGTAATCTCCCCAATAGCAAAAACTGATTCAACAGCAATTTGATTCTTAAGGCTACAATATTCTTAAAATAACATTTGTTCAAAATTATATAATCGATTTTAAACAGGCTGTTAATAAATTATGAAATGGCTTGATTACCTTTAAACGAACAACAGGAAAGAAACAAAAATTGGTGTACACTTATTGGACAAACTTAACTATTTTTCAGTGCATAACATAATTTACCTCTACTAAAAATGGCCCCCTACATCATGATGAAATTTTCACAACTTTTTCATTTCAAGCTATGTTTTTATTAGTACCTTAAATCACAATTTGAAATTATTTTATTTTTGTACTTTAGAAAAACTTCCAACCATTTAGAAAAAATGGCTATTACTTGTTTTAATTATAAAATTTTCAATCCTAGAACTTAACTAAGTTTCTAGTTAAAACATTGAAAGTATGAAAGTGCACCGAAATAATTATGTAAATCCAATAATTTTTAAAACAATAGTTTTACTTGTAAAAGTGAACCATAAAAAATAGAAATTATTTATAAACTACAACTAACTATACTAGTTCAATTTATCTAATATTTGGTGGAGAAATCTTGTTTAATAAATGTATAAACAGTCTGTATATATGTGTGTTTACGTAGGCCTATATTTGACAGTTTTTGTATCATTTCTAATTCAAAAAAATTTCTGACTTTATTCGAACTCGCAAAAGTTTGTTAAGATAAAATCTGTTCACAAGTTTCAAAAAAGCATCAGTTCTAAATCTTTAAAGAACATACCTTTGAATTTTTTTTCCACCATATGAAAGAGCATTAAAATACATTCGTAAAAGTAATTTTTGTGATTTGTAATTTAAGATAATATAAATAAAAACTAAATTCAGTGAGCTTGTCCAATGCAAATCTTATAGTATAATTTTGTTTCAGTTCTAATAGCTAAATACATTTTTCAAAAATCTCCAATTTTTTGAGGAAAATCAATCTTATTACTTAGATTGCATTAAATTAGTTTGATTAAATTAATTAGATTAGCTAAATCTGTTTATGTTTTCAATGTAGAAACCCAAGAATAATTTGAACAAGTGAAGGCATAACTAGCTTAAATGATGTCATCTACATGAACCTAACTGGAGTATGGGAGGGGGTGTTCCACCTTATTTGGAAGATATAATATACAAAATATTATTCTTGAACTGTAGAGTTTTGAAAAGAATAAGAGAATTGGTATAAACAGCTGACCAGATCAATTTTAATGATCAATATTTAATTGCCAATATCATGCACATTGAGTAGAGACCTAGAGACGTAATATGTTAAGGACAATTTACCATGAGAAACATGAATAACAGAGATGTGAAAAAGTAGATAAAGGAAAAAGACTTTATTTTATATGAATTTAAAAAATATCTTTTATGTTACAAGTAGTGTAATAGTTTTTGTATGTTTTAAATTTGATAGTTTCAATAACCACTTAAAGTTTTTCGGTATAAATTTATCACACTATTGAACTACAAAGTAATGGTTAAACAAAAGCTTGATTATACAATCCATAAACTTTTTATTAGTATAAAAAATATCAAAGTCAACTATTAAAAACTAATTTGATAGATTTTTAGAGAACTGAAAACTATTGTGTATTTATTCTATATTGAAAGAAAGTCTAGTTATCAAACAATATGTCTGTTTACAACATACTTTGAACTTTTGGTTTTAAAAGATTAGATTATATTTATTTCATAATTTTCTATCAACAAAGACTGCTTTTAAATGAATCTACAAATGCAATACTTGAACACTGTTTTCTTTATTGAACAATAATAATGTCTGTAATTACTATTTTAATGTGTTAATTAATATTTTGATGTTATCAAAACTGTATTATTGGAATCCAACATAAGTTAAATTAAAATGTTAGTAATGGAAGGTGTTTTTGAGCAAGGGCGGGACTCATGTAGGGCTCTAGTACCAATGATGATGATGAATATTGTTTCCAAATGGTGCTCTATATCAATACAAATGTAATAACATTGATAACCTGATACTTCCACAAAATAAAAGTCCTCAAAACCACACCGAGAAGTTTTTCCATCCACTTACAATGATTTCATTAGTAACCATGAATTGAAAGTAATGAGTATTTAACCATTACGGAGTATTAAATTGACAAAGTAAATTTTTAATCAAATTTGCTTCAAACTCAGAAATATGGCCACTATAACCATAATCATAATATGGCCTTCAGTTATCTCCATAATCTTCTTGGATTTTCACCTTCAAATTCCATTTCTAGAAAAATAAACAGTGAACAAACATTGGGTAAACTTTCTCCCCCCCCCCCTCCTACCTCTTTGTAAAAATTAAGCTTAAGAAATAAATATAATGTATTCATATACCATCTCACCAAAAATATCACTTTAGACTTTGGATGTAAAGGGACTCTTGAGGTTTTTGGTATTTCAAAATTAACATAAATAACCAAAACTAATGTGCTAGGCCAGATGTAAAGAGTATAAACCGAAATAAACCCTATATCATGGCAGGAGTTTGTTTTGATTTGTCCTTTTCCAACTGTATCAAATTTTAATCAAAATTGGTTCTCTCATTTAGCCTGTAGCTATAGGTTAAACAATAAACAGAGGTGTTATTCTATAGAATGATTTCCCAAAACAACTTTTCTGAAGTTAGAAAGACATTGAACTGAAAGATAGAGAAATTATAAATGGAAAGTTCAAATGTTGAAGTAATCTTGAATAACAAAATTTATAAATTTTACTATTTGAATAGAATTACGTATTTAAAAACTGAAAATTGTAATATTTGGGGGGGATTATATATATCACAGACGTGACTAAGAATAAATTGATACAAGTCATTTAAGCAACAAAAAAAATCAATTCAGCATTGCTACAATTTAAATACTGTCTCTCTTATTCTATGTATCACAAATAGAGGTTTCAGACAATGAGTTCTATCTCTCACTTGTAATCCCATATTCTATACAAGGCTAATCTGAACAAGGAAGTGTAAGCAGGAACCACAATCTCTGCCACTGTCCTAATTACATAAGTAACTTATCAATAAATCCAAAATTATATAACTATAACCAGAGAACACCAAAAATTTAATTATTATCATATAAGATAACAGCAATTAGTATGAAAATGATATAATACATTGATTACAATACAAAGGAAGTACTGAACAAGTATGGGAATGTTAAAATAACCTTGTGTCAGCGCAAACACAAAGGGCACAGTTCAATCAGAGTCAGATGATAACGACCTCAGTAGTGGCAAAGCTGTAGGGAGCCATGGTAAGTTTTACAAACGTTTTTATTGAAAGTTTTTTTTAGAATGAAAATAATATCTTAAACAGTGGAAAATAAACACTAAACATCTTTTTTTTTGCTTTATGTGTGTGTGTGTGTGTGTGTGTGTGTGTGTGTACATAATTTTTAAGAATTAACATAGGTTACTTTTGATTTGTATGATACTACTTTACATTTTATACTCAAATGTATAGGTATTAATTAAAAAATATACACAGCTATTTTTTTAGAAAAGGTATTGAAATAAATATTTAATTTATGACTTGTGATACAATTTAAATAGGATAATAAAACATCGAATTTTGATCTTTTAAAATAAGTGACATTATTTATGGTAAAATAACAAAATAGATAATATGAAAAATGAAAAAATACAATTAATTAAATTGCAATTTTGTTAATTATTTGTGTGCTGATTGATAAGTGTAATGATTGATAATAAACAGGATTAAAAGAAATAATATTTCATAAGGTAGTTTAAAAAATAAGGCATATACTGTGTGTTCAAAAAGTAGCTCTGCACTAGCTGTGTGTGGCGTATTGTTGTTCCCCTGTCTGGGTTACTCCCCTTTATATGGGCTCGCATAACATTCCCTCTCTTTAGTATATCTCAGCCAGTGTCAGTAGTCACTGGTGTGTCGTTACATATTGATATGAACATTTTAGGTTAGTTCCTTTGTTAGTTTTGTCACTGTTAAAATTCTAACCATTGACATTTTAACAGTGACAAAATTCTTTTATGAAATTTGAAAATCATTAACCATTGAAGAATATGTTTTTTAGTCGAAAAGTGTTAAAGCTGGCAATAAACACAACAGAATCAGTTCGTCAAACATATAATTTAGTTTTTCCAGAAAAACAAGAATCCCACATCTCGATACAGAGAGATTTGATTGATGAATTTCTAAATAAAGGTTCAGTGGCAAATGCACCAAGAAGTGGTTGTCCTAGTGTTTTGTCTGTGGATAAACTACTTGATATTTCTGATAAGATGTCCATAAGTCCCGAACAAGTCAATCAGAAAACTAGCACAGGAAATCGATGCTAGTGTCGAAACGGCCCACCCAGCTGTAAAAAAAAATATAGAACTTTTCAAATACAAAATGATAGCCGTGCAAAAATTAAAACCTACTGATCATGGCAAGAGAATTGCAGTATTGTGAATGGTTCAATAATTTCATTAAAGAAAATGGAATCGATATTTTTAATGAAACAATTTTTATCGATAAGGCATGGTTCCATTTATCTGGGGACATGAACTCTTGTAAGTGGAGTACAGAAAATCCATTTTGTATTCATGAGGAACCACTTCATTCTGTGAAAATTGGAGTTTGGATTGCAATTTATAGGTGTCGGATTGTGGGTCCCATATTGTTCAATGAAACAATAAACGCACAACGATACTCCACTGAAATTGTGTAACATTCATAGGCGAACTTGAATTAATTGAAAAACTGAATGGTTATTTTCAACAAGATGGTGAAACCATGCATACAGCTCACGTTTTGATGACACTGCTTGCAGATGTTTTTGGTAATCGCATGACTCTAGCCTCTACAATCGCCTGATCTATCACCACCTGACTTTGTCTTCTGGGGTTCAGTGAAAGCAAATGTCTATAAAAACCGTCCAAAATCCATCGATGAATTGAAAAGTATAATATCCACTGCTTCTGTTATAGAAAAAATGTTACAGCGTATGTTTAGAAACATAATTAGACTAATTAAATTGTGTATTCAACAACAGGAAAGGCACGTTCAACATTTAATGTAAAGGTATACGTTTTTGTAAGTATTAAAATGAATATTTATTAAATTAATGATTTGTTTGTATTTCACTAAGTTTCAATATATTTCACTGCCGACCGACTTTTTGAACACACTGTACAATACTACCGAACTGTCCTTATAACTAAATCTCACAAACATAGGCCTTACTGATACCAACTTATACATGTTTTGTACATATGGAGTTTTAAATAATATTAATGTTAAGAATCTTAGTAATGTATGATTATTATTATTATTATTATATAATATATAATGGTTACATGATATTTTCAGAAGCCAGTTGAATGGTCAAGTGTTGTTGTTTGGTGCATTCTTATTTTACCTATAAGTAGCTTAGTGCGTGTTTGTGATATTTTACCTCCATGGACAATATCTGGTCAAACAGTTACTCATTATGATTCAGTTAATGTCATTGCTTTTCTTAATGCTTCCTGACAAAACTGCTTGACGCAAGCAACACAGTAAGTATAGTCAGCTTATTGTAGATTGTTTTTAATATAAGACCATACACATAAAATTTCTAAGCAATATTATAATAATTTCCAATAGTTATTGAATAATTATTACTAAAATTAAGATCATTGGAAGGAGTAGAATACTTTTTCACCAAGTATGATGATATGGATATATGTTTAGAAAGATATACCAAATGAGAGCTCTATAATATCAAATAACTTCAATGATATAATGCACAATTAATTATTACTCCCAGGGTTACTTTGCACTGTCCTCAAAAAATTCTCCTCCTTACAATATAAAACATTTTTCAAGTATATTATAGTCCTCCATTTACTAGTACCTACATCTTTTATATATGATTTTAACAAAGCTAATCATTTTTAAAAATGTAGTTTGAAATTAATGTGGTTTATGGACCCTTAAAAAATAGTTAAAATTGTCTATGCATTGATTAGTATCAAGCAAGCCACATTTGGAGTCTCTCTCTCCTATCCTTCTTTTACTTAAATCAAAATCAATCCCAAGTATTTTTAAAACGACTGGTCAAACATGGGGCTTTTTGCACAGATAGATATAATGACATCAATCAATCAGAAAACAATTTTCAAACCACCCAAGTAAAAAGTTGTTTTTTATTATTATTATTATTTTTAGCCAATATTGGAATGCACCAGCATATTGGGTTTGAGCTCTTAAGTACTTTTTGCCATCTTTATCAATCAACACACTTTTTACATATTCATAATTGGGAAGGTTCAGATATAGAAACAAAAAGAAATATTAACTACAGTATGAATCACTGAATGTTTATTTTAATAATTTTTACTATATACATCTACAAAATGAAAAATTGACATGAAATTATATATTTAAAATTCAGTAAAACCACTAAAAGTATGATAAAACCATATGTGTACTTAAAATTTGAGATTATATTGGCAACTCGAACACAAGATCTCACAAAAATTATGTTAACTTAATCAAACATGTTTCATCGATAAATTCATCATCCTCAGTGATACATGAGCTATAGCTATGTATCATTGAGGATGGTGAGTTTGTCGTTGAAACGTTTTTAATTAAGTAAACATAATTTTTGTGAGATCTTGTGTTCGAGTTTTATTCTATCTCATATTATCTCACAGGTCAAGCTCAATATTTATTTATGAATAAAATTGATAAAAAACCACTACCACTTAAGTAAAAAAAAGATTCCCTTCTCTTTGTAGTAATTGGAAAATATAACCGACGAAGGGAAATCTACTTTAAACATTAACAGCCACACGTTGGTGCGCCAATTGTAATAATTGGAAAATATTACAATAAGGGGGAAAACTACTTTATTCATTAAAAAGCCACACGTTGTGCGACAATTGTGATAATTGTAAAATACACCTACGGTTATTCTCAAAAGAAATTATTACTTATGATATTAAAAAATGAACTTAGTTTTGTTTAAAGTTTTTATTTAAAGTTTGCTCAGCATTTATGGGCGCCAGGAAGCGTTAGCTTACCAATTTTGAAAAGTTAACTATTTAAATGAATTTATGAATTTAAATGAATTTAATCTCAGGGTGCAAGTCCTTTCTCCGTGTACTTTCAGCGATTTCTGGTTAGAATGAAAAACACTTAAACTGAAATTTTAACATAAATTTATTAAACATAAACATTTATACATTATTATTCATCACAAAAATTATATCATGAAAATCAACCATTTGCTAACATCCTATCTGAATTTTAATTGCCTTTGCAAAGGTCTAGCTTCTTTTAACAATGTTAAATTTATCTTTAAATTGCAAAGTTTATTTATGAAATAAAAAAATTAGAATCATTTGTTTCTTTATTTATCAAAAATGCATTATAGAAAACAATTAAATATTTCAGTAACCTTTTTGGTATTCTGACTTGAAAGTTTAACTATTTAAAAATTATTAAATTTATAACTAACACAACAAAGAACATAATAAATTTTATATAATATACAATTTAAGATATGACGTGTTAAATAACATGTTTTACCAGTCTTTTACAGAGTCATTGTCCACCATGTGATCTAGGCGAGGTGTCCTGTCTCGTACGTGGTAGTTTTGCTGTTGACATTACTTTAAACGCACTTCCGAATTCGTAAAAGTTTATTTTGCGATTTTTTATCACTATTGTTCATCATTTTATTGTATTTAAACACAACTCGCTTAATTATCTCTCGCATGTGAATACGATAGTCTATTGTCTTTATTTCACACCACGTGATACATACCGAAAACTCTAATTCTTTCTGCTATTTTTAACTAATACTTTTTTTAATACGTTAAAATATTGATCTTAGTACTTATTAAAAGTATCGGGCCACTATAACTTCTTCACAAAAAACTGATTTTTATATACTTTACATTTTTAACAAAAACTTTATTAGACACAGTTCAATAGGTCTCACCCTGTCAACTTCCATTCTAAGACTGAGAAAATCACATCTTACTACCTCAACTTCCCAACTAAGACTGACTAAACGCATGGTAAATTTCCAATATCCGGTATTGGCTATGTTCCAATTCTCATCGCGTAAGCGATATTTTTCTCGTCTACAAAACTCTGATCTAGTCCTTTATTCAAAAACTACGCAATTCATAAATTGTCCAAATCTCCTAATTTTACTACACACACAATTTATTAAATTTTTTATAACTAAATTTCCTAAAAATATATACATTATTATTTATTTATGTTTGGAAATCTATTCTATTATGAACTTACTTTATTTTAACATTGAGAGTCATTAGTCGTGTTTTTGACTCACATTACATTACCCGCTATTCAATACGATTTCCATTATGATAAATATTTACTCAAATTAACCTTTTTTCGGTATTACATCTTCCTGCTAAATAACTTGCTTTCAAGTTTCATGTGTGTTACCAGGGGACTTAAATTTAAGAAAGGCGGAACCAGATGGTAACAATGTTTGAAAAATAAAAAAAGGACAAAGACAAATTTAGTAATTAACAATGCTCAAATTTATTAAACAGAAAAAAAAAGAAATTTCGACGGTTCAGATTTTATCATTTACAAGCAAAAACATCCTGAGATAGACTATCATAAGCACAGCTTAAAAATTAACAAGATTATAATTAATCAAAAAGAAGTTATATGCCCTTAATGTAAAATATAATAATTAAAAAAAAGATGAATAGATTCTGAAAATTTATCCCCCCTTTTTAGTTTATATAAACAGTTACAAAATTTAACAATAAAAAAAAAAAAAATTATGAGCACAGCTTAATAATTAACAGGATTATAATTAATCCTAAAAAAAAGTTATACGCCCTTAATGTAAAATTACAATATAAAAAAAAGATGAAAAGATTCTGATATTTATTCCCCCCCTTTTTCAGTTTATTAAATAATAGTTTTTTTTTTAAAACAGTTACAGAAGTTAACAATGAAAAGACTCTATAAATGAGGTTGATATTTTAAATTCAAAAAAAAATTACATTAATTCTAACAAGTTCATTATTAGATTAAATGTTACATAATATGATTTGTTTGTTAAATTTCTTAAATACTAAATTGGCCAATATACATATATATATTTTAAATAAAAGAAATTTGTTATAATATGAGAAGTTTATAAAAAAAAAGAAATGAAAATTTTGAATACTGAAGTTTTATAAATTGACGTCAATCTTTTTTTTATTAATTTAGAAAATAACCTCTTGGAGGCTGTAAGGACCGAAAAGTTTGCATGCAGGCACCACCCAATTATTTTTTATATAATTTATAAATAGCTATACAAGATTACATTTAAATAACAGTTTTAGGAAAACATTTTGCTAAACCAGATCAGGTACATTGATTATATATATATATTCAACAAGGTTCTATAAAGTCAGTTTTCAAAAAAAAGAGTCACTTTGTGCACTTGTAAAATTTCTGCTTTGTTATACAAAACCATGTTTTTCAAAAATAAACAGACAGAAACATGCTATTCACTGTTTTGCTGGAGTATGCAAAGTCAAGCAAGATTTGGTGTGTTTCTCCGACCAGCGTTTTAGCTAAAGCAAAAAACACGTTTACTAGTATCTGTGCAAAATCAGACATGTTGTAGCATTAATGTACTTTATTAAAAATATCTGGTTATTTGTCAAAATTAGAGAATATTGATTGCATCACAGAAATTCATTAAGCTTATAATTAAATGCTTCTTAGATGATTATAAAGCTATTTATATATACTTGGTTTTGCTTAAAACAAAGCTTGTATAAAACTTGCAAAAATCTGTAAAAATCTGTAAAACGAATATTCTGATCTAGAAGAGATTTCTTTAATAGTTTTATATTTGACATGTTCAATAAGATATTCTGATTGTTTAATGTTTAACACTAGTTTGCACTAATTTCACATAATTGCTCAAAACTTAAAATCTGACTGGTTAAGGTTTTGTAAACTACGTTTCAAGAAATGCAAAATTTTTATAATTATTTAGTTTCTGAAAAACATTGAATATTAAATAAAACATGAAATACATATTTTAATGAATAAATTTTAAAACATTAACAAAATTTATGATATGATAAAATCTGTAAATTTGAATACCTGGAAATCCTGTCGAAGTTTACGTGATCATGTGCAGTGACTTGTAAAGCTAAGATGTTAGATTTTCTCTATGAACTGAAATATTATTTTTCATGATGTAACTTTAAAAAAAAACTAACGGAGCGATGGAGGTTTCTTGTACATGTTGAGAGTCCGGACAGAGTACAAGACGTGTTTTATTAAGGCCGGATTCGCTATCGGTTGAACCTTGTTCCCAGACAGAGAGAGAAATAGGTCAGCTGATCGTCTCTGTCATGCGATAGGAACGACGGCGAGTGGACTGTCGATAACAGATGTACAGATTATTTTACTGAATGCTACATGTGTATGAAATTTGTATTCCTATACATGAAAATACTTAGTTATGTCTCACAAACAGCTGTTCTTTTTAAAGTGTAGCAACGTAGTTAGCTACAATATAGCCTAATGTTCAACAACCGTGTATGTGATATTAAAATGTTTTATTTATATTCATTTATTTCTATGTCTCAATTGTATACAACCTCTTATTGTTACTAATAATTGTTCATATTTGTTGGGGAAAGGATTATTTATTTTAAAGCATTTCTTATATGTATCAAACAGGATAAAAATATGTGACTCTTTTAAAATAATTTTAAAATACAATAAATAAAAAAGAAACAAAACAAGGAATAAAAACACTGATTAAAGTAAATATATTTTTAAAGACTCAAAAAAAGAATTATTTCTTTTTTATCCCTGACATTTGAACATGTTCTAAAAGTGTCCATATGAATTAGCCTTCAAATTTAGAGGAAAAAACACATAGCACTCCTACTACTACCTAAAACTAACATAATAAACCATGTACAAGCCTGTGCTCATACATCCATCCCCAAAACTAACTAATTACTAACTAACATTCATCATCAAAAATATCAGTTGAGTAGTTGTTAATCAAACAGTAAAAATGGACCATGGATGCAGTATTTGGAAAAACAATTTATATAGGGCCCTAAAGTTGCCTTACTTTTGATAACTGCTGTCAAATTATATTTTTTAACAATTATTGTTTACATGATTTTGCACACATGGTTGGGTCATTAATCTTCTCATTTCACTAAATTTTTACCAAAATCGGAAGAGTCAATTCTGAGAAATTACGTCTCTTATACAACAACTCCATAGCCAATTTTATGGTTTCTTACAGATAACTTACAAACTGCCATTTGAGAGATGGCGACCAATTTTCTTTGGATACTTTCTTTTGGATTTTCTTTGGAGGCTACACATGAGCAAAATTTGATGTAAATCATTATAGCCGATTTTAAAATCATTACTGTGTGTTTTTCTTTTTATGGTAGCTACCTCCAAATTCTTAGTTTACAAAAATGAAAATGTCACAATATATGGCCAAAATAGCCCACATATTAAATTTGATTAAAATAGGTTCATCCATTTGGGCTATAGAACATAGGCAGATGACAGATGACAGTCGCTAAGCAAACATATGAGAAAGACACATGGTAAAAACCAATTTTTGTTCTCAGGGTACCTTAAAACAGATATACCCGCATAAAACATTGCATAGCTTTTTGATCCATCAAATAACTTATACTATACTATATATATATATATATATATATATATATATATATATATATATGAGAAAGTAAATATTAAGCCACCTGCCTATTGCCTGAAGCACCATTTACTTAAAGTGCACTTAATCTACATGTAAGAAACTCAGAGTGATCGTCTTATTCACACCCCTCTTCTGCAGACGTTTATTACCTTGTTACAAATTGTTAACAATGCAAATAGTTTCATTGTTAAGTAAAGGATAGCAACTATCTTTACTGTTATTAATTAAATTATTTGTAATTACTCAAAATGTGTCGTACTTCTATTATTAATTACACTGTGAGCAGCCTATTTTTATTTTACTTAATTTATATTAAAATTGCGTTTTATTTATATTTTTTGGAACTATAATTTTTATGGTAAAAGTATCACACACAATTTACATACACTAACAGTGAAACATTCCTAACTGTAATATTTAATCTACCACATGTACTGTAGATTGTAAAAAATATTTTTTCAAAATTCAAAATTTGTTTTATAAAATCATAAAACCGTACGAAATATTTAGAGTGTAATATTTTAATGAATTTGTTTTTGT
Organism: Aphrophora alni; assembly: GCA_963513935.1. Taxonomy (NCBI): domain Eukaryota; kingdom Metazoa; phylum Arthropoda; class Insecta; order Hemiptera; family Aphrophoridae; genus Aphrophora; species Aphrophora alni. Next base: position 94,750,081 of record OY740766.1, read on the forward strand.
GTGCTATTTGTAATTTTTTTAAGGTTGGGCGCCATTTTGTAATATTTATCACAAAAATAAAATAAAATCTTTTTTTTTAATATTTTTGAAGAGAGCATAGAAAATTTCTAATTAGGTCGTGACTTCTTTAAACAGTGTACTCTGGAGAATCTCAAATAAAAAATACAGAATCCAATTTCTGAAATGTACATTTAATTATTTAAATAAAACAATATTATAGATTGAATACAAGTTAAAATATTTCCTGAAAAAACATAAATCATTAAATTTTTATACAACATCATATTTTATAATTCACACAAACTCTATTTAAAATTAATTTTGTGGTTGCAACTAATTCAAAAATAAAAAATCTTTCATACAGCAATATACTCAAAATTTAGAATATTCTTATATGAGCAAATTTATTTTATTAATCACTTTTTTTTCTTTTTTTTAATCTAATCTAAATAATCAACTCATGAATGTTTTTATTAAAGTTTATTACCATTATTTTTTAAAACACATCCTCTTATTTGAAACCACATGATATCTCTGCAAACATTCTATCCAAAATTTATTAATAAACTGAAAGTTCCAGCTATTTTTATGTTTAGGTCTTTATTGAAAAATAATTTGAGCATGCCATACCAAGCATGCTAACACTGAAGCTAAAGTCTGCAAATTTTTTAAAATTTGCACTCAACTCAAACTATTTCATTGTTCAACTCGCATGTCGTCTTTTGAATTCACATCTCATCTATTAAAAAATAACTTATTGAAAACGTCCCATCTCTCTAAAAAGTAACTTATTCAATTTTATGTCTCATCTCCGAGAAAATCACTTATTGTCCGATTTCTCATCTATTCAAAAATAACTTATTGAAATTACATCTTATTTCCTCAAAAGTAACTTGTTCAATTTTACATCCGATCACTAAGAAAACAACTTATTGTCTAATTTCTTCAGCTTTTTCCTATCCCCTCCTCTACACACAATACACTGATGTCACATTTCTCAAAGTTTTACGCACATCTACACTGTTTCCATATTTATCTTAAATCTTATATTATATACGTTTTGAATTAACATACTTTTAACAAATCTCTCTGACCATTTAGTACTAATTACCTTCTTTATTTATTTGTATTTATTTAACTCTATCCATTATTATTATTATTCTATTCTATAACAGAATACATTCCTTATTTACTGCCTTGAGTCAAACTATTTCTCTAGCCAGACCAAGACTATATAACCAAAAATGTACCCTTATTACAAGAGTACACTAGTTACTTACACACCATGTTTAATGTTGGTAAGTTTAGCCTGAAGTTTGGTTGCTTTGCAGCTTACATACAAACTCTTGAGTAAAATTCTACCCTTCGTACTTCTTGCTATTGTTCAACTAATCCCATATCTAGGTTCTGGTCTCACAAGTTAGGCAGTGACTCCCTTTTTAGTCGACATGTCTGCCCTCTCATTTCTCTCAATCTCACAATCCCCAGGTAGCTATCCTAAACTTGCAATGTTGGCAGTTGACAGGACGTGGAGGGAATATCATACTAGTTTGGATGAGAGTTCTACAGAGCTGATGGCTTTGATTGCCACTTGGTTGTCTGAGAGTATTAGAATGTCCTTACCTTTAAGACCTTCTTCTAATCCTCAATGTACACATGCTGAGATTATGAAGATTATTTACAGAATACTGTACAATACCTCCCTAAGCTAGCTTTAAACGGTGTTCCAGTGGTTTGATAGTATCTGCCGTATCCATGACTGTTTATCCAGTGTACCAAACAAGCTGTCATGGATCTACCTGTACCTTGACTTCTTTCCTATCTTCTCTTAAATTAAGAAGAACTGTGTAGGGTCAAATTAAAATATACTCGGTGGGCATACTATCAGATAGTATGTCTAAGACACAGTCCGTCCAAATTTTATTGAAGATTTTGGAGTGCCCCACCTCAAGGTCCAGTCTCCATGGTTATTAGTCTTGCCTCCGACATTATGAATATGTCTAGGAAGTGTAGACTTAACAAAACCTCTAATGCAGCTTAAGGTGTGTTTCTAAAAGCTCCTGTGACCAGCATGGAACCTAGCCACTGTAAGCTTACTAGTTTGATACCTGCTAAAGCATGTGCCATTTTTTACTATCATACCAGGGAACTGTACATCAGTTGAGATCTGATTATTACCATGTATATCCAAATGGTGATACATGGTATTAGTCCCCATTCATGTCCACTAAGGATCATCATCACAATTAGTGTAGATTTTACCTTTATAATGGCATGATCTAGATGGACATTCCACATCAGTTTCCTATCCACGATCACTCTCAGATATGTCCTCCACTTTTGGCTGTGTTAAAAAGATGTCGAGAATACCTCCTAAGGTGCTCGAGCCGTAATACCCTCCATATGCCGATGTGACCTCTGTAACCAGATGCTCTAAATGCCCTTTAGCACAGAATCGTCTACTAAAAACACCACTAATAGGCCTTTCTGATCTGCCTTCAACAGAATTTTCCAGTCACTAACTCTAAGGACTGGATTTGTTCATTGGGTATGCTGACTATGGTTTTATGAGTTTGGCCTCATAGACATCAGCCATGTCACCCACCCGCAAGCCCTTGACTCCATCCAGCTACATATTTGTGACTACTGTCAGTAGCCAATCTCTTGACATGTCAGAGCAGGCTACGTCAAATGCACGTCCTCTCTATACTGTATAACACCCTAAAAATACAGGAAGTGAATCATCCTCAAACTTCTGGAGTCTCCCCATAATTTTATTTTGCAGACTGTGCCCTTGGTTCCCAGTTAACTTTTGACTGAGATAGTCTCTAGGGACTACTGTTAACTTTTTTTGAAGATAAAGCTTTGCTGAAGGTTTTAGTTTGTGTGGAAGTATGATCCTCTACTTATCTTACCTTCAACGGCCTCGTCTTCTGAATACTTATTGAAGAGGCGAGGGGTAGAGAACTCTTTCCTTCCTCTTTTCGTCTTACCTTTTTGAGTCATGTTTGAAAGTGGTACCTGTTTCTGATGACCTAAGTTGTTGGCCATGTCCAATTCTAGACATTCTGTACTTGGACTTATTCCATTTCCTTGGGTCTAAGGTCTCACCCCTAGCAGCATGTTAGACTTCTTGCTCTTGGATTTGGACCATTTGTTGTTTCTTTGGATTCCCAGCCTGTATAACTGCTTAGGAGCATCATCCAGCTGAGATTAAAAGTGTGGATTCCCTTTGGGGTTGGGTAGATCTACCTCTTCCATTAGAATGGGTAGAGGTAACCTCCCAGGACTCAGCCTAAGCTAGCTCTCAAAATGGACTTCAGCTAATGGTTCTACAGTTTCACTAATTTTTTTCAAATTACTATGTTTTGCTATATAATTCCCACAAATAGCTAGGGAAAATGTTGGTGAACCTAGACAAAGCTCCTCATGTCCAGGCAGGCCTAATTACTCTAAGAGGGCACCCGGTACCTCAGAGAACTTAATCTGTGAAGAAGACATACCCTGTGCCCCTCTTCACCTTGGATAGCCTCCACCTTGAGATTAGGGATTTTTTAATCAGGGTTTACTTCCCTAATTCCGATAGATTTAGTCTGAACACTAACAGTCCATCACAGTGCCACCACGACCAGTGTGCAGATCTTCACTGCATTAGGGCGCTTCTTATCCTTCTGTCAGTCCCAATCTGTCAGTCTTAAGCATGGATAATTACCATACCCCTTAAATTAGGGGAGTGACCAAACTTGAACTGAGTGATCACTTCCTCAACATCTCAGCCCCTTCCAAATGATAGTTGAATCTATATATTATCTGGTAACCCGGTGAGCTAATCAGATTTAACTCTTGCACTCTCAAAGTAAGTCAGGTCAGAGAAGATCGGCTCAGTCTGGACTACCCTAGTAAAGACATGCATGGTGTTTGTGTTTTGTGTTCTGTATATTCGGTGAAGTGGTAGTTAAATAAAGAAATGACACCTCCCCAGAAAATTTACCTACAATCATCCCTACCAGAAAAGTCTATGAAGTTGAAACTAAAATAGATTTTGGCTAGATTGCTCTCAGAAGATTGGACAGAGAGAAAGATCTTAAAGTAAAAAAAGATACATAGAAAACTCCTGGTGGAAAGACAAAGGTGTCCTCTATCCAGAGTGGGGTAGAAGATTTAGACAGGATTTTTTGGTCGTAGTATAGAACCCATTCAGAACTAGATCTGCATTGAAGTGGGTATCTCATTGGGTAGTCATCCCCCAGAATGATTTAAGAGCTTGGATCTGGACTAGGTATAAAGTAGTCACAAAAGATCCATCTGGGTTGTGGGGACAGGAGGCTTAAATTCCTCAGCCCCATTATAACATAGAATATGGGGTAGTCATTTTCAAAACAGCCATACTTTTTTTAATGTAGAGTCTAAACCACTTTAAAAAGTATTAAATTTTATTTATTTTATTTTTTTAATTATCAAAAATTGTGTGATTGTTAGAAATAATACACTCTTATACATAATCCAGGACTAACAAAAAAAATTTTAAGAATGTTATACATTTTGAAGATGTTTTATCAGACTTTAATTTTGATATTTAAAATGAAAGGAACTCTTCAGTCTATGCATAACAGATGAAGAATATAGATTAATAACTATTTATAACTTAATCCAGAAAATATCGACCTTTCTATGATATTTAAAGTTACATGCCCTTCTATTCTGCTATCAAAGTATTGTATTTTAATCAATTTCAGGTCATTGTTGTTACAGATGTCTAATGTGAATAAATCCCAACAATGGATAAAAAATATATTTGATTTTCAAAAACCAATCAAAAGAAAATTGTCAAAAGAACCTATAGATTCATGTTCCATTGACCAACCAAAATGGGTGAAGGAATATCATAACAGAAATGATACAACTGTTGAGATGCCAGATCCAAGTTTTAAAAAATAGAGAAACATATAGACTTTTATAAAAATAAAATAATAAATCGCTATTACAAAAATATGATTTGAATTTGTTTTGTGATAATAATCACGTATAGTAACGAAATTGCAGTCTACATAAACACTTGTAAACCAAGAAATTGAAATAAATATTTTTTTGTTGTTAATAATTTTTAATTTAGGCTATAATTTATTAATAGTTCGAATTTCTCACTAATTACCAAAAAATAATATATGCAAATATATTATGATGATTACAGTATATAATAGAAGATTATAAAAAAATATAATTGTTATTTTTCAACATTAAAACTCAATAATTACTTGTAACAGTTGTAATTTTATGTGTATATATTTGCATACATATATGTTTGCGTAAGTTAGTGTTTGTAATTTTGGTTGGTTGATTACAGAATATAGCAAATTAAAATATATATTGAAGTCTTTCAACACACCCTGGGACTAGATTCCATCTCTTCCTAGCTTACCTCAGTATACTATCCTAGTATACTATCTCAACTATTGCTATCTTATTATTTTCTATATATCCCCTGAGCTCAGCTCTTTTTGAGTTCTCCTATATTGCTTCTGTGTTGGTTCATTAATTCTGTACTATTTATTGCCCTGGAACCATTATTTCTGTCATGATCTATGTAATAAATGTAAAAACCTACGTGAATTGATTATTATCAAGTATTACTTTATATAAAAAAAAATGAATTTAAATATTCGACTTTTATCTTAGTTATGAATTTAAAATCTTGCACAGCATTTATGGGCGCCAGGTAAGCTTTCGTTTACCAATTTAGAAAAAATGAAGTTAATTATTATGAAGATCTCGGGCATGGCTTCTTTTAAAAGTGTACTTACAGTGATTTTTTGGTAATGAATGAATAACTCCTGTGTAAACTGAAATTTTAACATACATTTATTGAAATTAAAGATTAGTACATTCACATAAATATTCATCAGTTATTTGTAATCAATTTTCATATTCATATTATTAACTTAAGGCATCTTAACAATTCCTAATTTATTAAAATGAGTCTAAATGGTTGAAATTTCTTTAATGTTACTTATTTGAATTTACTCTAATTAATTATATTATTTTTAATTTAGATTAACTCTCTATATTTTAATTATTAAAAAGAATAAAATTTTGTTTTACTAGTCTCCTTTTTTATTATAGACAAAAATCTCAAATTACTACGTTTCAACCTTTCAAGTTAAATATATGATTTAAAAAAAATTTACAAGTTATTTCATCATTTAAAAGTGAGTTTATGTATAAGAAAAGTCTTAACGTGTATACCAGTCACGTTTTGTTATTTAGAAGCACAATTCCTCGTTGTTACGTCTTGTATTCCAGAAATGTTTTCTACGTAGCGTGGCAATCTCTCCTTTTGTTCTCAGTTCCGACGTGAACATGATCCGTTCAGTTTACCACTATTCAAAGTTTATTGTTAATTACATGTCAAATAATAGTTCGTATTAAAGTTTATTTTCCACTTACACACCTCTGTAACTTAGTTCATAACCCGAACTCACGATTCAAACTGTCCAACCATCTCGATCATGTGCAAAAATTATTTCCTTTGCACATTTTACAAAGTTCACCCTTCAAATCAACAGTTCATGTTTTTAATTTTATATAATTACAATGATATATAGATTATCGATCTTAGAACTGTTTACAACGCCTCACTACATTTTTATTGAAATTAATTCGACCAGAGAACATGACTTTATACTTCGACTTTATACTGGCTTAGCGTTATCTGTTTCGTATGCATTTCATCTAATGCTCTGTTCAAATACTACGCACATAACAACAAGTCCTTTTCACAAACTTATTCACACACAAAATTATTTAATTTCTTATAACTAAAATTTCTTAAAATCTGTATATTATTATTTATTTGTGTTTGGAAACCTATAATAATTGAATTTATTTTATTTTACCTTTTAAAAACATGTCACATTTTTAATTCACTTCCCCCTCCCAAATTCTTTTTCAACGATTTCCAGCTATATTACTGTAAATATTTAATTCAAATTAACCTTTTTTAAGTGTTACATCTACCATATAAATTCCTTCCTCTTAATATTGATGATTTTAACAAACTATACATCATTTTACAAAAAATTAAAAAATACAAACTAATAACTTTAAACCAAAGTAGAAAACTATGAATACATTTCATAAACTGTATAAGGTACTAGATGTTACCAGATGCCTCACATGCGAATATTTCAGATTCAAGATTCTTAGCACAACCCTAATATGCATCTACAGACCTACCCCAAACCATGTTAAAAAATTCTTAGCTCTAGGCTTCTTGGATCCAGAGATTTGTGATCAGGCAGTGGGGTTTGACTTTTATATAATACAGATAACAATGTAATCGTAATCGGTGATATATTTACTTTTTTTTGCAACAGATTAATAAGTCCACATATAGTTTATAAAGTATAGTATAAAGTTTTATTTACTTCTTCAATTTTTAATTTGTAATCATTTTTCTGCCCTGGTTTAATTGACCATTTCTCAAAAAATCCTCTGCTTCAGTCAGGTCACTTTGAATCATCATAATGGTTAGGACATTTATTTAAACTTGTCCCATTGAGTTCTGTTTATAGTTTTAATATGTTCATCAGTAAAAGTATAAAGGCAAGTCTAGTGTTTTCAAGCTTGACTTTCTTCTTCTATTTCTTTTTGCAACATAACCTAAAAAAACATTATGGGTAGCCTTGTTGAAAGTTTTGTATAATAAATAGATCTTTTAGTGAAACAGCTCGTGAAAGACCTCTATCCCTTTTAGACCATTTTCTAGTCAGGTAATATGTGATCCGCTGCCATAATTCTAGTTTTTTACTAGAATTTGGTACCAATTGTAATTGCCACTTTACCTAATGATGGTAAGTCAGCAAGGAATTGAACCAAGAACTTTATTCATACTAAGGCATTAGCTTGCTGAGATCTAAAGTTCTTCTGAGATCAACTTACAACCCTCACTCTTTTTAGCATTATGATAAACATTTTGTTACAATATTATTATTGTGTAAATAATATTTGATTCTTTCAAAACTTGTCTACAATTACAGTATTTATGCATTTTGTGGCTAAAATAAAAATATTATGTACTGTGTATACACAAAAATATGTAAATATTGGCCAATTCTCTTTTTGGAAAATTGCTATTACCTGTACCAGCAAAATATTTGACAGTCCAATAATTTCTGTACACAGTATTATTCAAAATGATTTGCCAAAATTCAAATGGATATAGTTTTGTACTCATTAACCATGTATTAAGTTGTTCAACATCAAATGGAAATTGGAATTTCCAACTTTTAAATGTTTCAAATTAGATACCTCCACTTTCAGCTATTGTTGTTGTTGTTTCTTATGGCTAGCCCGGATTGTAATTATTAGCTCTATGGTATTCCAATACACTTCTGATGCAAACTCCGATTACCGCACCTTGTGCCATGTGGAAGGATCCTAGATGAATAGTGAACAGATCCTACTATGCTCAAGACTTTCAGCTGTTATAATTTTTAAAAACAACTCATTTTGTCTGTGGAAATAGTAATCAGACACAAAAGGCACTCTGTGTTCTGTATTTTTCTAGGTGTCAATTGTTAACTTGAATTTCAATAGCAGTACAGAATTGGCTCAAAACATTTGTAGGTAGCATCGGCAGTATAAAGAGACAGGATATTTGTAAAACCAAGAGCACAGAACAACCTGATGTGTATAATGATAATGTGCTACAAACTAGAGTTTCCATATATTCATCAACTATAGCATTCAAGAACTGAGAAATCTTCAAACAAGGTTTAGCATGTTTTAAGGCAACATTTAAGAATGAAGACTTACATTTTGCAATTTTTATAGGTTATAAGGTCAAGGGACAAGTTCAAATGACTGGATGTTTGCCAGTCTCATATTTGGGTTATAGGGGACAATGATTTTGCTCCTTACTTGGTGTTCAAGGATAAAGGAATGTTTCATATAAAGTGAAAGTTGTGAACAGTCACAGTGTGGAACATGGAAAATATTAGTAATAATCAAACATGTATTATTACTGGGAGGCCCACGAGCTGAGAGGGCCCGCGAGCCTTGACCGGGATTTTTAGGGAAATTTTACCGGGACCCGGACCCGCGATGGCCCCCCCCCCTATCATAACAATATTTTTATGAGTATTGTCAAGAAATTACTAAAATAAGGTAAAATGTCTTCAGACAAGATTGTGCATCGTGCATCCAAAACGGCAATAACAATTATTTTTTAGAGAGCAGTATTTATTATTTAATGTCATGATAAGAAGTATGTATATTGTTTACCGTTGGCCGATAAGTATTGCGGCTATCGCTACGTCGCGCATTGCGGTGACTCACTGGCGCCGCCGGCGAAAAGATAAACATCCGGGAAAAGATTATTAGGAGAGGGGGGCCCGATGAACAAATTTGCGGGGGGCCCGATGAGCAAATTTATCGCCGCCACTGTATGTGTCACATCTAAAGTTAATCTCTTCTGTGCCCTTATGTACGTGAAAGGTCTTCTTTTTTAAGGAATAAACAGTAAATGATCAATCATACCTGGACATGCTACAGAATTTGACTATTTACAAATTATATAAACATGCCGGCGACTATATTTTTCAACAGGATATAGATATAATCAACTTATCAAATAACTCAACGAATATTCGTTTTGTTTTAGTTTGGTCATAATAGACCTCATGATTTGGTCCTCTTCATCTGGTTGTTCTAGGTCATTGAATATTATTTTATGTGACTTCTTCATTTTGAGTGTGTTGAGAAAACTGTATATGTACCACCATTCTCCACTAACTTGGAAGAGCTCAAAAATCATATTGGTAATACTGTGGGAGCCAGTAATAACAACTCTGATCCTGAAGTGGGAAGAATTTTACTACAATCACAACAATAGCATCCAACAGCAAAAATAGTTGAAATGTAAATAACCAAAATTATTATTGCAAAATAGAAAACATCATTGCATAATGATTTTCAACAGAATAACAATAATTATTATCAATTTCAAATAAGTAAAATATAGGCTATTAAACAAAACACTTTAATCTTTTTTTTTTTTTTGGTAGTAGAACAACAATGAGAAAACAATTTTAAAACTCACACTGAGTTCACCCAAGGAACAGAATATACAAATTTCATAAACATAGAGTCCTAATTTTTTTAATTTTTTTTTTATTTTACATTAATTTTATTAATTGGAAACCAATTAACAAATAAATAATAACTAATGTGGAATTTAAACTCAGCTAAGTAATTATTATTAGTTTAATTAAACTCAAACAATATCTTTTTAGTTTTTGGTTTTGGATTTTTACTAATTTATTGAAAAATATGGCGTGATCAGGCTTTGCCGATCATATTTAATTGCCAAGTTAAAACTTTAGTTATGTAATTTTTTACTCCATTCAAATTTATATAGGATATTGTCCATTTTTAAATACCTTTCCAATTTACTCTTCCCCCTCCATATTTGGAAAATGTTCATGTTATTTTTTTTCTTTTGTTATACTATACATTGACTGTATACATATATTGAATTTATACTTAATAATTATTACTAGTAAGTTAGTTAGTCAGGACAGTCAGTCTCAATTAACTTAATGCTTAATGGTATAAGATGAAAACATTTGCTTTCACTTGAAGAAAATATAAAATCGTTTTAACCCAGATATTACTCTTATGAAATAAACTCATTTTCATTGTTTTCAAATACCTATAGTCTTGGTTAATTTATATCTATATCAAGTCTTGTTTGCCCTTTGCCCAAGGACACGGTCATTTAGTGTTATACAACTTGTTCCACTATTCCCATCTTTCGTATCAGTTATTTATTGTAAATCAGTCTGTGAATTGTTCTGTTGCATTTTATATTAAAGTAATATAAAAATATTGATTTTTTTTTTTTTCATTTTGTTCACTATTATTAAAAGTTTATTTAATCTTATAACATTTTCTTACAGGCTTAACAAGCTGAAGTCAAGCTTGCAGAACTCAGGGTATCCAAATGTCCACTTCCTAATTATAAACTCTGCTGATTCAGTTGATTCTGATGGCAAATTATTTCAAGAATTAACTAAACTTGCTGGTCAAGTGGTTACATATCAAGAACAAGTTTCAGAACCAGTTTGGGATAAACTTGATGTTTTAGAAAACAATATTTTAGTTTTAGACAGGTAAGTAAGTACAAACAAAATTACTATTGTTTCTTCTTCCACTGTCTAAGTAAAGAAAGGTTCAAAAAGTAACCATATTTTGTTAGAAAAAATGTCTGACGTGTAATTTACGAATGACTATTTTACTTTTATATATAAACTTTGTCGCTTTTTTTATAATTTCTTATCCTACATTTTGAAAATTGATTCAAGAATTATTTAGATATATTTTGGTTTAGAGTTTAATAGGGCACTCAGTCTATTAGTTTAGATTTTGTATGGATAGAAGACACAAGCTTACCTTGGAAAGTGTGTAATGTACAGATTTTGAATTTTTGTATATGGGATGAAATTCCCGGTCAAATTTTCTATTTAAAAAGACTGTAGAAATATCAAGTTGTCTTATAGGCTAAATTTTGTAAGTAGCTAACAACACCATTCGAAGAGTAATATTGCTACTGACCATAATAATTGTCCTCCCTTTTCTCTTAGTATCCTTTGTCTACAAATCTTGCTTTTTTCAAACCATTCTCTTTTATATTGAAAAAACCACTTTGTATCAATATCCTTCTTTCCTTTTCTTATTTAACTTTTTTGCCATGTTGCTAACTTGTAGTGAGAGTTTAACTTATTCTGTATAGCTTCATTCCAACCATCTCCTTGGGTAATTGCTTCTTTGTATCTACTAGGATCACCTTCTGTTATTAAGCAATAGGCAGTGTGGAGTTCATTGTCATCATGTCTGATAGGAATTTTTTCTATGCCTTTTTGTCCTTAAATCATTTTCAATGTTTTCCATTTTGTTTGACTTCATTTCCTGTTAATTTTTTTCCACATCTTGCATTTGATTATTAACTCCAATTAATATTCCATTAGTTTTATTATTTCTTTATTCTCTTCTTTATTTGAATTATATATAAAACAACTTTCATAAAATCTCACATCATGTGCATTAGAGATTTCATCTTTTATAGGGTTCCATAGTCTGTATCCACTACACCATAACCTTCCATTCTAATTTCAATTACTCTTGGTTCTAATTTTGTTGATTTTAGTAAGTTAAAACCCCTAGACTTACTACACCCAGATACTTTTAATCTATTCAAATCTTGGTCTCCATGCCATATTTCAGGTGGAATACCTTTATGTAAGGCTTCTATTGGGGAACAGTTCAACTGGATGTACATCTGACAGCTTCTCCCCAGAGATATTTGGGGAGATTTGTACCAATAAACATTGTTTTTCCTCTGTTTAGAAGTGTTCTACAGTAGAACCCCTCTAATCCGAAACCTTCGGGACTGGGGGCATGGTCGGAACGCAAAAAAAGGTTGGAATATACGAAAAAAGTCAATATTTATTACATATTATATAAAGAGATTTTTTTAAAGTGAAATAAGTGATATATAAACTTTTAAAAGTCTATATATAAACTTTGCAATACTATAGCAAATCAATAGAAACAACACGAGAGATGACACAGCACTGAAGCGGGAAAGCAATAACAAACCGGAAAGAATGGTGCCAGACGGGACGTGAGTCATCGACAAGTCGGCACAATATCGCGAGCTCGAGCACGGTCAGATTAACCGGAGTAACGGACCACCCGAGGGCGGATTAGAGGGGTTCTACTGTTCTCATCCTTTCTGAAACTCCGTTTATTTGAGTTGAATATTTTATAGTGTATTCAGTTTTGATTCAATTTAATCTGCAAATTCTTGAGGTTTCTTAGTAGCAAACTCTCCTCCGTTTTCACACCTATTGTGGTTAATCTTCGCATTATGTTTAATTTTTAGACGTCTAATGTAGTCTATTAAATTGTGGAACAGTTCATCTTTATTCCTAAATAAATATACTACTGTAAAATGAGAAAAGTAACCAATTATTGTTTGGAAATATTTTTTGCCATTTTTCGTTGGTTGATTAATTGGTTCACATAAATCTGTATGTATTTTAAATCACCAATTCTTTTTGATTTTGTTTTAATAAGAGGCTTAAATGGGACCCTTGTTCCTTTTCCCTTCATATATGCATCACATTTTCTTGACTTACTTGTAATTTTAATTTACTTAAACTTTTTCTATCAAGATGACCAATCTCTGATGCCATATACTTGCTGTCAATAATATACATGTATAAACATAAAAACTTATATGAGTTTAAAATTTATAACATACAAATTTCTTGTAAGAATATACTTAAAAGATAATTATTCATTTTGGTTTATGTTTTTGTGTTATCATCATAATATATAATTTTAAATCTTTATTTACTGAGGGGCTCTGCCCATAGCTCCTACAGACTCCAAACCCTAAGGTCTGGTCTGGTAGTAGGCCGGTTCTTCTCATACTTTTGTGACTCAATACTTATGGTTTGAATTTTTATGATTTGATAGGTACTTGATAAGGGCTTCTCCAGTTTCATATTCTTTAAAAAAGACTTTGATAAAAGATTGTAATATACTACACTTCAGTATTATTTTTAATTTTATTATTTTAAAATACAATAAAAATAAGCAACTTAAAAGAAGCAACGTGATTGGTCGAATGATTATAAATGGGATTACGTGATTGGTTCTAAAAATGGGAAATACAACGATGCGAGTCAAATTAAAGTCTAGAAAAATGTTTACAATAAAGAGAAAATAAATTATCAGATATGTCCAGAACAATGTTTTGTAAGATAAAAATGTTTACAATAAAGAGAAAATAAATTATCAGATATGTCCAGAACAATGTTTTGTAAGATAAAAATGTTTACGTTTATTTAATGTAGAATTATAAATTGAATGGAATTTTGTGTATATGTGATGTTAAACACTTGTTGTTAAGCGGAAATAAAATTGTGTATAAGAAAGCATGGTTTTTGTGCAAGCGTTTGTGAATGAGAGTCAGTTACAAGCCAGCGTCTGGATCATAAAAACCAACAAAAGAAATGAATGATCTACACCAGGACATCAACTGCATGTCAAGTCTCCCATAACTATCCTGCCTTTAAAAGTGATTAGGTTATTATGTAGTTTAGTTCCATAGAAATTTCATTAAAACAAATAACTGTTAATTAAGTTTTTCATTTATTTATCAGATGTGGTCGACTTACTTACCATGTTCTAATGCCTTGGTCAATGCTTCATCAACCTTACGTTAAAGCTGCCATACTGTCTACCTACTTGGATAACCCCTGTGGACAATGTCCTGCTGTAAGTAACAAGTTCATGAATACCTTATTTATATAACAACATTTTATTAGTATTTTTTTAAGGAATATTAAAACTATATCTTTTCCAATTTAAGTTGATGATTAAGAACTCAAAAGTATATTTTCAAACCATTGGCCTAGACATACGGAACTGTTCCTTATAGTCCCCGAGCGGCCCACTAATAGACATATGGAACTTCTCCGTGTCCCGGAAAACAACGTTCTTTATTAAGTGTAGGTTTGACGTAGTTCCAAATAAATCAGTTAGATGACAGCAGCGCCCACTGAGAATAGTTTCTATGCATTTTATTGTGAAAATTACGATTAAAATGTAATTAAATTGCACTTTTTTATGAGCAGTGTTCACGCGCAGTCCCAGTGAAACCTTATAAACAACGTGTGTGATATAAGCTAGATTTTTTCCGTTTATAATACGATATTGTTATTATACTTTTAGAATATTTAGATTACTTTATGTTGGCAACACTTGTAAACAACGAATCAAATAAACAGATAACTTCTGTGTTCTGATTAGGTTATAAACATTTATTTTGTTTACTGTTTTAGTGAATACTTACGTTTTGCTGTGTTTCGTAAATAAAAAATATAGAAAATCGTTATTGTATGTTAACTTATATTTGTTAAAGAGAGAATTTAATTTAGAATAAAATGGTGAAAACAGAACTAAAATCACAATTACGAATCAATTTATATTTATAGTTATTTACATTATTTATAATGTTATTTATATTTTTCTAATAATGTACAAAATCAACCATTTTAATTGTTAGATTAGGGTCAAGCAAAGTTTCCGAAAAAGACTAGGCCAATGGGGTCATTTTTTTTTTTTTTTTGTATGTAGATTCTAAGTATGTTTACAAAAATTAATTAAATCAACGAATTTTATTTTGTAGTTAAGAATGACTTTATAATTTGGACTTTTTTTTTAAATTAGAAGTTTTTTATATAAAAAGTATAATTGATTGAATTGATTTGGCTTTAATCGCCCAAATGAATCATTACAGTTTGATTATGTGACTATAAGGTTTTTATAATCACTACCAACCATCTATACTGTTAAATACATTTTCATTTATTGATTTAATCTATATAAGTAGTATAGAGAATGAGATTCCAGGCCACTCGAGCTTTCCACCTCTCCTCGAGTTGATATGAATCTAATCGAATCTTCATGTACCTAGACGATAACTCATTTTTATACTGGCTTTGTGAATGGTTCATCTTTAGAGTTCCACCATTACCACACCTCATTATCACACTCAACAAATGTGGTTACACTATCTGATCAACATTTGTAATCTCAAGTATTTTTCGTCTAAAACTATTGTGAATTTGTTCTCCTCAGATTGTTCCATTTCTCCAGAATTTAGCAGATAGCAATCAAACTTGCCAACAAGGAGTTTCAAGGTATCACCAATCCAGCAACTCCTTTAACTATTGCCATTTTTCCACCACATTTATTCAAGAAAAAAAAAAGTTTTATAAAATAGATTAGAACAAAATAGACATTTATTGTATCAATAATACAATATTATCATGATTATGAGATCAACCATTTCTTATTAATTTTTTATTACATTTCAATTGTATATCTAAATTTAACACAAATTGAGTAAAGTTTATTTTCTTTTAAACTTTTTTATCATGTTGTTAACCATATAATATTTTTTTATAGAGTACAATTAATTACCATTTCAGCTACTGTAGTTTTGGCAAAATCAACTTGAAGCATATTGTTTTTTAATCTTGAAATGTTATCACCTTGTTTAGTACTATAAACACATAGTTTCTGAATAAATTTAATTTTTTTTTTTTTTTTCAATTTATCTGTAATCAACGTGTTTAAAATCTTTATACATTTTGTATGAAGTTGCATAATTTACATGTTCAATATATAAATTTATCATTTCACAGAATAATTATCTATTTATATATATATATATATATATATATATATATATATATATATATATATATATATATACAGTGTGAGTCAAAAGTATGGATACACCCTGTTAAATTTTAAATGGATAAAGATAGAAAAATGAAACTCAGAACACCTTTCTAGGAAATAAAAGTGAACTTTTTAGTCACTATTACAACTTTGCCCATTTCCCCAAAATGGGATTTTTGGGGGGCAGCTCAAAATTTTTAAATATAAAGACCCATTAAGTGACGCCTCATTTTAAAGTCCTTGATTAAAGAAGAAGAACAGTGGAAACCAGAGCTTTCTATCTCAACCCAGTAGTGAATTTTACAAAATCAAATGTCACTTTTAAAAAATCATTAACCAAAGGTTTTTTTATATATATTTATGATTATAGAAAATATATAATGACATTTAGGTTTGTGTTTTTAATGATGATTTAGAACAAGAGTTTAAGTTTATTAAAACTGACGTGTCAATGACAGACAGATCACGTGTTGTTTGTAAAATCTGTGGGGTTCACTTCTCTGTTGCTCACAGGGGAAGGAGTGATATCTCACAGCATACTAGATCGAAAAAACATAAAGATGCTGAAAAAGCTGTACGTACTTCTTCCAGTTTACAGCATTTTCTCCTAAAGAAGGACGATGATGAAAAAGTTTCAGCCCAAGAGGGTTTGTTTGCTTACCATACAATTGTCCATGGACATCGCTTTAGATCAAATGACTGTTTGTCAAAGCTTGTAAAAAAAATGTATGAGCCTAAATATTCATCAGGAAAAACTAAAAGTGAGGCGATTGTATGTAACATTTTAGCACTGCTTTGTGAAGTAGAAAAAGACCTAAGATCATGCAGTTCAGTTTCTCTGAGCTTAGATGCTTCTATCAAAAAAGCTGAAAAATGCTTTCCTGTTTTAATGAAATATTTTTTGCCCTTTTCTGGCGTTTATGTGAAAATGATTAGTTTCTCTTCTCTTCCTAATGAGACATCTGAGACTCAAAGTAAAATGCTTGAACAATTAATAAAGGATAAAAAACTTGAAGAAAAATTAGTTGCTAAGTGTGCTGATAACACAAATACAAACTTTGGTGGCGCTGCCACGAAAGGGAAGAATAATGTTTGGCGGCGTATTCAAGATAGCCTAAAAAAAAAAAATCGGAGTAGGGTGTGGAGTTCATATAGTTCACAATTGCATACGGACAGCTGTGGATTGCCTGCCATTTGATATTGAATGCTTTGCTGTTAAGGTATATAAATACTTTCATATTTATACTGTACAAACAGAGGAACTTAAGGAATTTTGTGATTTTGCTGGTGTTGAATATTCTAAATTATTAGAACATGGGAACACCAGATTTTTATCTCTTGGTCGAGCCATTGACCACATTTTAAAGATTTTTGAAGGTTTGAAATCATATTTCCTTTCTCAGGAAAAATGCCCCTTTTTTATTAAAAATCTCTTTGGAACCCCCTGCTTAGTTATGGCTAATGTTTGCAACTTCCCAGATTTCAACTTTTGAGGAAACCGTTTTGAAGATAGAGAAAGATAACATATCTGCAATGGAAGTAGCTT
Organism: Aphrophora alni; assembly: GCA_963513935.1. Lineage (NCBI taxonomy): Eukaryota > Metazoa > Arthropoda > Insecta > Hemiptera > Aphrophoridae > Aphrophora > Aphrophora alni. The sequence goes on from OY740766.1 coordinate 94,767,947, forward strand.
GGCGTATCAATTCACTTAAAAATGTAATGAAATCGAGAGAAAATGAAGGCTTTATTCCTACCAATTTGAAATCACTGGTTGGTAAATTTGCAAGAGGAAGGAGAAATCACTGTTTCAGATTTCACCACAATAGTAAAAACGTTTTACAGAACGTGTGTTGAGTACTTATACAGATGGGAAATCAGCTCTGGTGGCGCATATAAACTACAGTGGATCTTATTACAAACTATCCCGTCGTGGAATGATATTCAAAACAGCCTCTCTTTATTTGATGCTAACCAGATTAAACAAATTTGTGAAAACGAAAATGAAGAAACCAAACTGTTTGACCAATGGCAGTGTGTGAAATAAATAGTGTCTCAAAACCTAACTGAGTGGACAAACATAAGAAGAAAACTCCAGTTGAAGAAAGATGGAAACAGATATTCACCAAATTGAGTAGCGATGATATTTCATTTGATGTAATTTTAAAAGTTGTTGAATTTGCAATGTGTCTCCCAGGAACAAGTGCACCAGTTGAAAGAATGTTTTCTTTGATGAACAATGTATGGTCGGCTGAAAAATCTCGTCTTCAAATAGAAACAGTTAGTTCAATGTTGATGGTTCGAGTAAATTTTGACCTATCTCGTGAACAGTTTTATGAAATGCTCAAAAAAACAAGGACGTTTTGAAAAAGATAATCAGTTCACAGAAATACTTTTGGAGCAAAGAAACTTCATCTACTTTAACACGATCAGGACAACCGGGACCGTCAAATGAAAACAATGATTGAACTTTTTCCAGAGACTGTTGATTACTTTATTTAAAATTAACATAATTTAGTTCTTAAGAAAATGTAAGTTTAAACAGTGTTGTTTTTATACATTTCTCAATTTTTTTCCTTTTCAATAAATGTATAACAATTAATTATGATAAATGTTATAAATTTTAATTTATAATCCAAACATCTTTTGTTAATTAGTTCCAAATTTTAAACATCCTAGAAATAAAAAATTGACCTAAAACACGTTTCTTTGCTTAAAACTTCCTACTCCATACACCCCCCCCCCCCTCTTGCGATTATTGACTGTCCCGTTTTTGGCCACAACTTTTATGGCCGCCTACATATAACCAGATAATCTTGAACAGGATTCAATTATTGTGCAATAAATTTATGTCATAACGCTAGATTTTATTTTACACTATTCAGGGAGAAGTGGCCTGGAAGCACCATTCTCTATACTACTTATAATATATATATATATATATATAGATATATATATATATATATATATATATATATATATATAATGTACAAAATATAGCAATAAATAAGATCCTAGTTAATCCTAGTTATATACTTTAATGTCCTATTTGTAATGTTGATATAATATATATTATGTTTTCATAACATATAATAAGTAATTCATTTAATTTTATTATTGGCAGGTTAAGAAAAAGTTGTTTCGCAAACCCAAGCATGGCTCTAAAAAGAAGTTATTAAATACAGATACCCATAATATGTATAAGAGTAAGGATACCCTTGAAACTAGTACTCTTCAACCTCAAATCTATAAAGCAGAAGTACAAGATTCCACTACTTTGTCACCTGTCGTGGAGATGCCAGATGGAACAATTCCTATCAGGGTAACTTATCAAAATCCACATGTACATATAGTTGATGGCAAGGAACAAAATTTTAAGTTAGTTGAATTGCAAACAGGAAACCCAAATTACCATGGTCACCCTGATGAAAAAATATTACAAAAAATTATTTATCAAGGACAAACAAAAGGAAACAGTGAAACCAAAAACAATTTGACACAAAAATTTAAATCAAAATTTGATAGCACAATTAATAATCCAAAGAATAAATATGAAATTGGTAACAAATTCAGTACTACCAAAAATTATAAAATAATTGATAATATGAACAATAATTCTAGAGATACTCAAGTTGAATATGAAGAATATGCAAACAGAACCAGCAACATCAAATTGGTTATTCAGAAAAAAATTAATGGAACAGTTATTCTACATGAGAATAGTACAAATCTAAATGGAAATCTACCACAAAAACAAGAAAATAAATTGAAATATCAATATTACAATAACAAATTTGGAGATATACGAATAAATCTTAGAAAAAAATGTAATTCAAACAACTGCTTACAAGGATCGATAACGAATAAAAAATTAACTAAATTTGAAACAAAAAAACAGCTTAATTTAACCTCTGAAGAAAATATTCTTGAAACAACTGAAGTGAACAAAGACATATATTATGACAATATCACAAAAAAATATGACAACTTAACCATTCATATAGAAAATGTTAATATTACATCTCTTGTTGAAAATGACAACAAAAACTGTACTAATGATAAAGAAGTTAACCCTTTGGTATCATCAGTGAATATAAAATATCCTCCTTTAAACAATAGAAGTGGAATTTATTTACTTAATTCTCCTAAAAAACCTTCTGTAGATGCTTCAAACACTTTTAAATTTTTTAATTTTAATGATACAATTTTAAGTAATAATATGGAAATAGAAAATGAAGACCAAAATAATCATAACTACAGTATGGGGGTTAATTCTTCAGAAACTATAATCCCAAATACAACAGCGCGCAGTTTGTTTTACAACAAAAGTACAACATCATCATCTAATATTGAACAATGGAATGAACAAGGCAGGACTAGAAATAAAGATATTTTAGTGGGAAGTAAGATTACAGGCTTTAATACTCAAAATTTTACTTCATATTTATCAGATGACACAGTTGCTCCTATTGAGGATGAACAAAATAAAAATATATCAGAGCCAAATAATAACATAGGTAATTTAACTGAGACTGTCTACAATCTTACTAACTCACATGAAGAAATTGTGACAGACAACACATACTTAAATACTAGTACTACTCAATATATTCTTGAGAATGAATTAAATACGGAATCAGCTCCAATAGTAGATGACAGCAAACAGATTTATGTTGATGATAATTTGTACAATGAAATTTCACAAGAAGTGGAAAACAAAAGTGAAGAAAAAAGTGATGACGAATTATTGGAAAAAATGGCAGCCCATTATAGAAAACTTTTACCTTGGGTAAACTATACTTTAAGTGATACATAATTCAGTATAATTAAATGTGTATATTACTCATAAAAACCGTATACAAATTTTTCAAGGGTAATAGATAATAGCAAGGGTATATAGATAATACTTGCATGTAACTAAAAATATTTATTTATTGTAGAAAAAGTAACATGGAATATCTAATGTTTGTTTTCACTAATAGATGTTTAATTTTTAAATATTAAGCCTTACATAACAAAATCTACATTTACCAAAGTTTAATTTTGTAAATGATAAAAATGCGACCTTAAACAAGAATTGATTTACTTCTTATGAAGAATTAAATGAAAAATATGCCTAAGAATGAAACATGTCATTCATTATTTTATGTTTCATGAGTTTAGACTAGTTAGACTACTTAAATTAAGATTTTAATTCAAATCCCTGTGCTAATTATAGACAGCAAACATTCAGCTATACACTTTCACTTTTTTCAAGTTTTCACATCGTTTTAACAAGTTTTACAGAAAATGTCATTAGGAATACCTTGTTTTCAATCTACACGATTCTAATAGTTAAACGCACTATAATACTGTTTTGCCGAACACTGCCACCTTCTTCAGGTGTAAAATGTATCACCTAAAAATGTATTAACACTGAACATAACAAATAGCATGGATCAAACTTCAAGTATAACTCGTTTTTCTAAATAAGTAAAAATGACATTTTGATGTAGCCACATGCTCATTTTGTAAATGTAACATCCTGCTTTCTGCTTCCAAAAATTATCTGATAATATAAGAAGGATTGCTGATCTGTTGTTTACAATCATACATTGACCAGTGTTGGTGTCATTGACATTACATTTGTCCTACAGGACAGATTGTAAATACTCCTGGGGAAAAATTTTTTTTAAATGCCATACATTTTTGAACAATTGTTTATTACATTTTTGCTCTTATTAGTTTAGGTCAAAAAATATGTAATATTGATAATATGATTGTCTTTATAATAGGTTACTAAGCAAGAATTAAAATGTCTTATAATAACAAAGATGCTTTGATTTTGTTTTCTTGACATTTTTTTAAAAATTGGTTTTAGTTTTCTAGAAGCTTCAGAATGTTTTTATCATAAAAATGAAAAATGATTATCATAATAAATAATTAAATTAAAATTCTCTGAACTCTATGTAATGAAACACTTTACAAATGAAGTGATTTTGACATAACTTTAGATCACAATATGGGTAAAACATACCCTCACTGAGGAAGCATGGAATAACTACATATTTATATTTTTTTAATATAAACAACACAAGTCATAGGGTGTTTTCTGGCATACAAAAAATACACTGTTTGTAATTTTCAATTTCTGTTGTTGTATTTTCGACTATGGTAATTTTAACACTTAGCAAATGGTTTTGCTGTTACAGCTAACTTTCCCATCACAACTAATTTCCATTTTTAAAGGAAAATATTAAATTGTTAAAGTTCTTTTTATTTAAATTATTTGTGATAGGAAAAGTCAAAACACTTTCAAATGTTCAAATTAATTATTTTTTAAAAAATAATTAACATTATTGAGTTATAAACATATTTTTATGAAAATCTACTATGTGAATTGTTATAATTACAAATGAATATAAAAAAGTAACATGAAATGAAAAATTAACAAAGAGTATATTAATAAATTATGTAATAAGTAATCCAACAGAAAACTAGCAATATAACACAGAAATTACAACAGGTCAACTCCCTTATGCTACTCAGTGACAACTAATGTGTCTGTGAATATTTCACTTAGAACGTTTGGGGGATATTACAAAGACAGAAGATTTCCAATGAAACAAAATTTTTACCTATCACATTATGACTGATTCACAAAATTGCTCGTGGTCTCCACCTATTTACCATTTCTGTGTTGTGCTACATTTAAAAAACTACTATATTTATTTATTGCTATGCTTTTAAATATGTGCCAGCTGAATATTTTGTATTTATTGTTTGGGGAAATTAGTGCTGGCAGAATATTCTGTATGCCGTAATGATGGGTATTACGTTTTTTGAGCTTATTGGATTTAATACCTCAAAAAGAGTAAATTATTCCCAAAAAAATTCAAAAATACATTTTCTTAAAATGGTATATATATATACTAAAATTGTACATAATAAATTAATATTTGATTAAAAACAAAAAGCTGATTGTGTTTTCAGTTTTGATATAGATATGATTTTTATCATAAATAAATTTGCCCATGGCATATTGTGACATGAAGTACTGTATTATATAATATGGTTATATTTTTTAAATTACTATGTTGATAAATTTATTGTGTTAACATTATAGATTGACTTAAGGAAAACATTTTTAAAGAAAATTATTTATGACTTTAATGAGTTAATGTGTTCAAAATGTATACTGATAATCTCCAATAATTACTAACCGTTACTTTTGTTTTCTGTCAGTTTAAAACTACATTTCTATGGCTATCTCCAATCAGTTCAATCCAACTATTTCCCATATCTTCCTTCATGAGATATTTACCCATCTTTTAATGTTAATTATTCTGAAATGGTTCCTTAAATTTAAAAAAATTAATAGCCTACAATTTTTAATGGCATATTTTTAGGTTGCAAATGTTTTGTGGGAAACTTATATAACTATCTTTTTATATTAGTTTAAATAGTTTATTTAATATAAGTTTATTAAAAACGTACATGCAATAAAAAAATAAAGTGAAAAAATCATAGCAATGAAGATACAACATTAATGTTCAGACACAATGTAATAATTTCCTTTGCCAAATTAACTGTAATATGGTGGTATATTATTTTAGCAGATGATGATTCCACTTTAAACTGCCATATATATATACAGGGTGTGGGATCTGAATATTATAAACAGGTAGACCATCATTTTATGTGTTAATTTGGCAGAAGGAAATGTATATTACTAGGATTGTCTTTTAAGTGACAAATTTTATTTTATTTGAATACTGTTATAGGTTGTATTTTGTAACAAATCAACTAAAATTATTTAAAATATTGTCAAATGTGATATTAGTGGTCAGAAATGTTAGTTTTATCTAGTGATTAATCAAAAATAATATTGTTGTAAATAAAAATTAAATATATCTAATGATTGATTTTCACCCTTTATCTTAAAAATTGATTTAATTTTTGTATTGATTTGGGAAAGATGGAGAGAGGGGGGAAATGGTAAATGGTTGTCATTTTTAATCACAGAAACCAAGAAACATATATAAAATTAATTTCAAAAATCAATCTTTAAATGTATAATTAAAAATTTTGACATCGCCCATTTTGAATATTAAGAGTTAATGTAAAACCTAGTATATAATCAAAGATGTCAAAGTCGAATCCAAAAAAGAGGTCTAGATACCAAATATTTTAAAGCTATGTCAAATTTGAACTTGGCCCCCTAAATAAGAAATATTTCAAGTTTCATTAACATCTACTTTTTTAATTTTTGTCATATATTTCAAATATGTTACAATTATACTTCTGTCGATGAATGACAAAAAAGTTTACATGAGTACAAAATTGATTACTTTTTGATCATTTTTAGTGTCATTTTCACTCCATATTTCTAAATTAGCTATGCCCATGGCTCCACCCACATAGAAATCAGGTTTTGTGTACATATTCTTAATTATCCCAGATTACTTGTGCACGTACTACGTGATTTACATTACTACAAGCTAAACTCAGAATATTAGAGTTGATGTTTGATTTAATTGATAAAGTAGAGAACATTTTAATGAATTATTTGTACTTTAATGAATGTCTTCATCAACTAACAATTTGTTTTAGAGCAGAGAAGAAATTTGAGCACTCTTTTTATGTGAATATCCATCATTTTTAGTTTTACCATTCAGCACCATTAGGTTGAGATTACTATTAGACCTCCACATGGACATGTAATGTATAGTTGTCCTTGTAGCATGGGTTACACAGATCAACGCCAATTACCTTAAAGGCTTGATTCTCTAATTGATTAACCATCATCACAACTCTAATAGAAAATTGGAGATGATTAAATTAAAAAAGTAAATCTGAGTATAAATCATATTTATTCTAGAGACTACAACCTTTTCACCTGCACTGCAGTGGTTGCCTCAATGACATAATCCCTTAAGGAATTAAGCTCTAAGAGAGAGCCATCAAATATTTTTTGAGGATTAATGTTACTCAACAACATTATTGGTGTACCTAGTTTTAAAGTAAGTGTGTATATAACTTCATTGTGACAGCAAAACTACACAGTACCACTTCTTTTAATCTCTTGTTCCGATAAAATTCATCTTCTAATAACTCTTTAGCTTTACAAAGATAATACGTAAGTAGTTAGTTACCAATACAGTGGCGGTTGGTGCTTGAAAAACTTGGTGGTTGCAAGTAATTTAAATAACATTATATATGTTTGTATTTTAGATTGTACTTTTGAATTGGAGCCCATGTACCATAAACTTAGCATCACTTCAAACCCATATTTGTATTACGGATATAAATTAGAATAAATTATTGAACTTACATTATTTGAAAAGGAAGTCCATTCGTCCTTTCTGGTGGGCGAACTTTTCAATAACTCTCTGGAGGCTAATTGTAAGCTATTTTGTATGTGATTAGCTGATGCTTCGTGTTTTTTTTTATTCTATCAGCAATATGATTTAGATTTTTAAATCCTGTCTTAACACATGTGTCTTCTCCACCAAACAATAAACAGGGGAAACAAAATAATGCCAATTTTAATTCACAGCCACAAAACCAACTGCACTTTATGTGTAAATCAGAATTAAATTTTCTGTTAAAAGACCTTTTTCCAGTTTGGATAATATGGGTAAAACCAGGAATGACAGGTGTAGGCCTACCCAATAATTTAATTTCACATTTATCTTCATTTGACAGCAAACTGAAATCAACAAACAAATATTTCATAAACCCCATTAAAATCGTTTTGTTTTCCTTATACCATACTTTCTTTTTCCTAACATAACTTATAGAATAGAATAGAACGGATTAATCTTTATATTGTTTTAAGCGAAGTTAGGATCACAGGTTCTTTTTTCCACTTAATCTCATTAATATTAACATCATAATATCAACACAAGTTACATACAAAATTTAAACGTAAAGAAATGTGAGATATTATTGGTAAGAATAAGACTCGGAAACAAGTTCTTACAAAAATTACGTATACTTAATCAAACACGTTCCAATGACAAAATTGCTATCCTCAGTGATACATGAGCTACAATAACTAAACTATAACTCAACTTCTTTTCGAAATATAGTTTAGTTATTGCAGCTCATGTATCACTGAGGATGGTGACTTTGTCATTGAAACGCTTTTGTTTAATTAAACGTAATTTTTGTGAGAACTTGTGTTCGAGTTTTATTCTATGTAATTAAAACATACTTAAATAAAATAAAACCTAAATTGCAAAACATATACAAATACAAATTTTCCACATGTTTTTAAAATTTACGTTATACAAATAAAAATATACAAGTAAATAAAAAATAATATAGTACAATTAATTAATACAATTAATATATAGTAAATTACAATACAATATAGTAAATACAATTAATGTACAATAAATAATATAGTTCAATTAATTATAGTACTGAAAAGTAACTAAATTAACAATAACTAAACAAAAAACACCCAGCTAAGCACACATGAATTCTGAAATGTGAAGGGGAAAAGTATTACAATAAACAAAAATATTATGATGGTAACTACATTGACTTTTAGTTTAGAAAGGTTCTGAAAATTCGAAGTAAATAAATCTCAGTTAAATATTAGTACCTGTTGAAATGACCGAAGTAAATATATGCAGAGGGTAGAGGGTAAAGGGGTTCGTAATGTTTATGCAAATGCCGCAAGAAAGGTTTCTCTATATCTCACCTGTTTATGGCATCTTGCGGTGAGTATCATTTACTAAATAATATAGACCTATCATCATTCGATTAACACCTGTTTAGCTTCTTTTTTTGTAATGACAGTATTTATTTAGTTTACACATAGTTAATAAACTATACTGTGTGTCATACCTTTAGAATATATCAATTTTTAACTAGTTTCTCTATATATGTAGCTTTCTCTGTATTCCAACCGTTTTATTTTAAACCTTAATTACTTGGTTATGGAAAAAGGCACAACTATGAGACATTTACTCAGTTTGTCATTTTAAACAAATATGTGTCATTTAGGCCTACATTTCAAAACATTAGTTTTGTTTGTGTTTTTATCGTATTCAAATAGTAAAAATTTCCATCACTGGTTTCCTAAAGAGTGATTTTATATTATGGTGTGATTGAGATCAGCCATTTCAAATGTATTGTAAAAAATGGTCTTCTTTTAGTGAATAGAGGTCTGTTTCTCAATATTTTAAAATATAGTCGTTATTTTAAAAGTCATATGTGGAGAAACATTTTTGTGGAAGATTTGTTCAATGACAATAATCACTTAAAATTGGCATACATAAGTGTAAGATGAAACACCTTTTACATGTTCCTCCACCTTGGTTAAACTGAAGTGTAAGAGAAATTATGAGACAAAATAATACAGTATAAAGGGAGTTTTTAAACATCAGTTTCTCAAAATTAGAAAACTCAAAATTGCCATTTTAAAAAAAATTTTAATGAAAAGGTTAGTAGAGCACCTTTTATATTAAATTTGTTTTAGACTTACTTATTAAAATTTTTGCTTTTTGTAGTAATACTCCAAAAAAATAATTGAAATTTTGGTGTATTTCCACCAAGTCACTATAATAATATAGAAGTATTGCATCACTTTATTACTACATTTAACTATTGGTGTGTTACATATATCAATTATTGAATACTGAAGCCATTGTTTTATAAACTTGTATCACTTTGTCATTTACTAATCGAAAAAAAATTTAAACATTCCTGCAGGTAGGCTACATCAGTTTTGCAAAATACCTCAATAAATCTACTTATGAGAAATAAATGTTTCTAATGTATTTTATTTATGATACATTGAGTAAGATATTATTTCCACGAATTAGTCGTGTTAAGGTCTGTCAATCGCAACTTTAAAATTAGTAAGAAACTAGTTAAAGTTCTATCCAGTAATGTAACTACATTGATTGGTGCCCCCCCCTCGTAGACACAAGAATGTCGTCGTCGTCCCCCAAAAATAACGAAGTCGCAACTTGTTGCTTGTTGATGAACCCTCTTCAACCATAAGCAATCCCGGTACGGTACTTACGTATTAACGCCACCACAGCAACTTTGCGCATATATATATATATATATATATATATATATATATATATATATATATATATATAATATATATATATAAGGTTTGGCCAGGTGTTTATGTGTATATATATTAATTATCTATAACTAATTTATTATCTATAAAAGGGGAAAGAAACACTGCAACTTTAAACATCAAGGTTTATTATTTACAAAAATCTTGTAAGTTGTTATAATTACAATTATTTAAAACCTCTTCTTTTCATGTAAAAATACTTGTCGGCTAACGTGTTAAGGTCGATAGCAGGAGCAAGTTCACGTTCAATGCTCAAAATTGCCAGAGAACTCAGTCTGGGGTTAGACATGGTATTCCTCAAATAAGTCTTAATAAGATTGGGCGGGGCGGCATTATTGTTAACTGCTAGTAAACAGATTGCATAACCATAATGATTACGATTTCAGACTTATGTTCCATGGTTAGCCTTTATTATTTATGGAACAGTTTTATTAAGATATCTATGAAATATTTTTCATTGTAAAATTTATTATGATGATAATGTTTTTACTACATTTTATTTTTTAAATTCCTTTATACATTTTTTTTTATGTGCTCGGGTCGCGGCGCCCCTTGACCTACGGCGCCCTCCCGCAATGCGGGGGTTGCGGGGGGCTATTTACGCCACTGGTTCTTTCCGAAGGAAATAATCTATATTTCATTAAAACAACAAACTTGACTCATTTCTGTCTTTACTGCATCTATATACTCAATGAAATATTTGTACTTAATAATAATAATTTATATGATTGACTATTTGAATCCCTTTAATTTATATATTGATAACCTCACTGTTTAATTTCAGAACAGGCAACAGGCACATGTTAGTTAAAATGCAGTAAACTTGTTTTTCTGGACTTTGTTTATTAACTCGCTATTGATTTCTTCTACACATCTGTATTAGGCATGTTTAGTATGAGCTTTCTTTCATTTAACAAGTATTTTAAGAAATCATTAGATTTGTTCTTTACTGTTTGTTTGCTCTTTTGTTTCAAAATTATGGGGTTAAGCTAATTTAACCAGAACAAAATAAGTTAAAAACTGAAAAATTAAATCAATTCTTTCATCCACATTATTATTATTTGAGAGGATGGACAATAGTGTTAAGAAACTGTGTAAAAACATTGCACAACCTTACTTTTACTCACCCATCCCCACACCTCTCCTGCTACAAAAAAAAAACAAAAACAAACAAACAAAAACAAACAAAACCCCCAAGTCTAATTGTTACCAAAATTCTATTTCGGTAGTTGTCAATCAATAAATTAAAATGAACCCTGATCGTTTTTTAAATAATATTTAAATGAGGGTCTAAAAGCTAAATGTTAAGGTTCGTTTTGTTTTTTGCCGATTATTCCAGAACAGCGATTTTTTAGTTGCGATTTTGCACACGGGTTTGGGTCAACAAAGATTTCACTAAAATTTGAACGAATCGGTAGAGCCAATTTTGAGATAGTTGTAATTTTGTATTTTTCTTATGTCGACTACTCACAACTTTTTAGTTATCGAATGGCCTTAAGATATGGCAAAAAATGCCCCAAATTTGATGAAAATAGGTCCACACGTTTAGGCTGTAGAGCACTGCACAGACGACAGACGCCAACTAAACAAATATCATTCCAAAAACCTTTTTTTACTGAGGGGGGCCTCAAAACTCTATATTACATATAATTCGAAAAAGTATCAATTATACTGTTTCAATCATACCAAGGTCGAATCAATCAATCAAACCGTTTCAATCAAATTGAATTAATTACAAATATGTAGGCCTACCAACTTTAGAAACTTAAACAGCTCTTTTTATTTTGATAGCAGTTCAAGCTTTTGTTTCTTTTAATGGAACAAACATAAGTTACTCATAATTTATTATATCTGTACACCGCACTTTCGATTGACCTTTAAAAAGAAGGTTCACTTGAATACTAACAATCGATTGTTTATGATCTTGAGTGCTACAGTTTCATTCAAAACAGATTTTAACAAATTGTATAATGTGTTATTTCTTATTAACAGCTCTGAAATTTCAAATTTAGTGGGAATTTTTTCAGTGTTAATAAAAGTTTAAAATAAGCCAACGTATAAAATCTCCTCGAAATTCGTCCATTTTGTTAAGGCTCTAGAATTTTTCACTGACAGACAAAAATAGATAGGACAGACATATTGTAAAACTACCTAGGCCTACTTCGTATATAATTACTTCAAACAAATATTTCAGCTAAAATTGAAAATGTTCACTATCAAAACGTGTTGAAATGTGTGTTAATACACACTTGAATGTCTAAGTAAACACATGGATGTAGAGTCAGTTGTTTACGTCAGGTGATAAAGTAGGTTCCAGGCAACGCCCTCCCCCCTCTCTATTAATTAAACTAATAACAATACTTAATGATCCACTCATACTTGCCACATTGTATAGCCTAAATAATTGTCCAGGAATGGGCGTTTCCTATGTACCATTTCCCATGTTGATCCTCGTCATAACAATAACATTTCATACTCTTCTTGATAACATAAAAAGTCTCATCGCATGTACTCCTGAAATAAACAACAACCCAGGCCTCATACAGCAAAGAATTGTTTTGTAAAGGTAGTCTATGGACTGGCGGTAATGATTAATCTCATCACATCGCTAGATCTATTTTAACAAAACAAAAGAGTAGGCTACAACATAATTCAATAATTTCTAATAGTGACTATATTTAAGAGAATAATGGTCCAAATACATTACACAAACTTTCTCTCTCTTCCATACCTAAATCCAAAATAAAACGAACCATAAATAATCGTCTTCAAAACTGTCAACTCGATAATTCCCGATCAAAAAGTAAAAATGAAATACGGTCGCCGTCTTTGAAAAAATATTTATTAATATAAATAAGGGCTAAACCTTGCGCCCTTTGTTCCAAAAACACATCTTCAGTATAAAATATATTTTATAACGGCGATGAAGGTCATGTTTTGTAAATTATTCCTGAACCGTAATTTTTTATTTATTTTTTTTACTTGAGAGATAACAGACGGGTTTGGATCATTAATCTTCATACTTCATTACAAATGTAAATTATATGATGGGAGGGTATTTAGAGGCTAAATTAGAGCCAATTGTAAGAAAATTATAATGTTGCGTTGTATTTTGTTATTGTTTTGCTTTGTTTCATTTTTTTTATTTATTTTTTTTTTGTTCAGTTATCAACAAATGAAAAGGTTCCAAGATATGGCCAAAATATGATCACATACAAAATTTAAAACATATTTAAATTTAGTGGATAATAAAAATATTGATTAATTAAAGCCTTCCGTTGAGGTGTCAAATTTAACAACAAAACAAAAGTCCTACCTTGTGATGCGAAATTTGCAACAACTCTGAAATGAAAATGTATGAAACAAGTTTAAATTCTCAAATTTATTAATAACAATAAAATAACTTCAATAAAAAACAGTTACAAAATTATTTTTTCAAAATCATAATTGAATAAATAGTTCTTAAAACAGTCTATCTTTCAAAATCTTAATTATGTTTTTATCGACGAAAATTGTGCAAAATTGAATTAACAAAAAAATGTTGTCTTTCTCAGAATCTATAAATATACACATAAACAATATTCAATTAGTCTTTCATCTATTAAGAGTTCTTAATCTCGGGGTTTGGGATTGGTGCCGGCTTTTTCCAATCTTTAGAAAAAGAACACAAATATATATACACATAAAATAAGAAACAAATCTAAAAAAGTCCCAAAATATTTAAATTAAATTAACGGCTTTATAAAGGGACATAGGCTATGTATTGAAATGTAAGTAAGAAAAGGTCTATTTCATTCCAAGAGTTTTTGATCAAATTGAATTGAATACTTCTTACAAGACGTAATTCATCGAGTGAATTCATCGAAAAGTCTCACGTCATGCGAGTATCGTCACGTCACGCGAAACACGTCACGTCACGCCACGCGAGAAGTCTCCTGATAATCGTATAAATGGAAGAGAATCTACACCTTTTGAAATTAATACTTCATACAAGACAATAGCCTGCAGGATATGAAAATGGACGTTGAGTGAAAATGGATATACACATTTTATGAAGGAAAACTTTGTGCTATTTATCCCTATCTCTCTTGACCCGGTTCCTATTTCTCTCCCGTTCCTATTCCTGTCATTAAACTTAACGTATTTCTAAAATTCAACCGGAATTCCTAGCAATTGTTGTAGAATATTTCTAACTTTGAGGTTATATTTCTAACAAAATTGTTATTTGACTACAAACTAGTAAATGAAGAATGTAACTTATACTAGCTATTTTGTATTTTAATATTAATTTCAACTTCCATCTTGGTACTAATAGGGTATATTAGATCACCAAATCGCAAAAGATAGCTGATATAGGTCATGTAAGGCCTAAAAAAAAAGTACGGTAACTAATGCAACTACCGCTATTTTGAAACTACAACCATTTGGTTTGAGCAGCAAACACTATAACATACCTTACTTACGAAATTTCACACACAAAAATCATTTAAAAATTCAACCATTAATTATAGCTGTTATTGTAGATTTGTTTAATATTATAAATTTCCTTTAAAAATTGGATTTTCATAACTTTTTTTTTATTATTATTATTATTAAATATGTATTATTTTTTTCATATAGATAACGTGTTTGGTTATTATTATTATATATGCCGATTTTAGTTTGCACAAAATCAAATCTCGTAGAAAATTATATATTAGTCTAAAAAAACACTTTTTAAAATTTTAAATCATCCTCTATTTTAAATTAACTGATTGATTTAATGAACTTAACCAAAGGTTTGTAAAGCTGAGTCTACATAACAAATTTTAGAAAGATTGGAGTTTAGTAACACAATCTAATTTAGCTAATAATTCTATATTATATATTGGATATTATTCAGTCCATTAACACAAGTGGCATATAGGTTCATTAATCAACTTCATCTTTAATGATAAATTAACAGTTTATTCACTTCGAACCAACTGGATTTGTGTCTAAGGTTGTACTTAAATAATACAGTTACATGTCAGTGTGGCCAAGTCTTGCCAAGGTCACGTCAGATAAGACCTCGCCGTTGTCTTATTATTGACCCTCGTCTCGACAAAAGTTAAACTATTCAACTGCGCCAAAACAAATCTCCGTTTTATAAACAAAATACAAATTGCACCTAAATATCTGTCTGTGTTTTATAATAATATTTAAATGTCTGAAAATGGATTAAGATTTGCAATTCAAATTTTCTATTAATATCCATCCACACCATTAGTTTACAAATTGTTACTAAAAGCAATAATTTCAGAAATAATGATTAATGTTTGTATATCTAATATTTCATAAACTTTAATATTATCCAAAAAAAGTGACGAGAGACATTTTATGCGCCCGTGTTTTTTTTTTTTTTTTTTTTTTTTTTTAAGATAAACACGTTTCTCACTGAGACATCAATAACAAACATTTATCTCTTGATAATTAATTGTATGAAGTAATACCAAATTAAAAATGATCTAATTATCAGTTTTGACCTTTTACATCTATTACACCTTAAGTTCTATAGGTAAATGCACATTTTATAACAATTTATTAGGTATTACTTTATTTTAACAATAATAAAGAATTTTTTTTATTGATATCTCAATTATTCTTTGAATTGAATATCTCACAATCAAAAATATTATTTAAATATATCAATAGATATAAATTTTAATATTATCAAAATAGATTTTATTAACCGAATATTTTTAAATGTTATACTGCTGGTATTGCATTGTTTTTCATTTGTCCATTAACAGAATACATTATCTCATGTCCCGGTAATAAACAGAAACTTCGTGAGATTGTTTACGTTGTCTGGTACAACATAATAAACAAACATGTAGATAGATTATGTAAGCAGGTGTATCATATAGACGGAAACATCGAGTGGTAAATTATGTTTACTTGTATGAACATCATAGTAGACAGAATCATTGTTAGGTAAATCACGTTAACAGATACAACATAGTAGAAAGAAACATCGTGAGGTAAATCACGGTAACAGATACAACATAGTAGAGAGAAACATCGTAGGGTAAATCATGTTAACAGATACAACATAGTAGAGAGAAACATCGTGAGGTAAATCATGTTAACAGATACAACATAGTAGAGAGAAACATCGTGAGGTAGATCACGTTAACAGATACAACATAGTAGAGAGAAACATCGTGAGGTAAATCACGTTAACAGATACAACATAGTAGACAGAAACATCGTAGGGTAAATCACGTTAACAGATACAACATAGTAGAGAGAAACATCGTGAGGTAGATCACGTTAACAGATACAACATAGTAGAGAGAAACATCGTGAGGTAAATCACGTTAACAGATACAACATAGTAGACAGAAACATCGTAGGGTAAATCACGTTAACAGATACAACATAGTAGAGAGAAACATCGTGAGGTAAATCACGTTAACAGATACAACATAGTAGAGAGAAACATCGTAGGGTAAATCACGTTAACAGATACAACATAGTAGAGAGAAACATCGTGAGGTAAATCACGTTAACAGATACAACATAGTAGAGAGAAACATCGTGAGGTAGATCACGTTAACAGATACAACATAGTAGAGAGAAACATCGTGAGGTAAATCACGTTAACAGATACAACATAGTAGAGAGAAACATCGTGAGGTAGATCACGTTAACAGATACAACATAGTAGAGAGAAACATCGTGAGGTAAATCACGTTAACAGATACAACATAGTAGACAGAAACATCGTAGGGTAAATCACGTTAACAGATACAACATAGTAGAGAGAAACATCGTGAGGTAGATCACGTTAACAGATACAACATAGTAGAGAGAAACATCGTGAGGTAAATCACGTTAACAGATACAACATAGTAGACAGAAACATCGTAGGGTAAATCACGTTAACAGATACAACATAGTAGAGAGAAACATCGTGAGGTAAATCACGTTAACAGATACAACATAGTAGAGAGAAACATCGTAGGGTAAATCACGTTAACAGATACAACATAGTAGAGAGAAACATCGTGAGGTAAATCACGTTAACAGATACAACATAGTAGAGAGAAACATCGTGAGGTAAATCATGTTAACAGATACAACATAGTAGAGAGAAATATCGTGAGGTAAATCACGTTAACAGATACAACATAGTAGACAGAAACATCGTAGGGTAAATCACGTTAACAGATACAACATAGTAGAGAGAAACATCGTGAGGTAAATCACGTTAACAGATACAACATAGTAGAGAGAAACATCGTAGGGTAAATCACGTTAACAGATACAACATAGTAGAGAGAAACATCGTGAGGTAAATCACGTTAACAGATACAACATAGTAGAGAGAAACATCGTGAGGTAAATCATGTTAACAGATACAACATAGTAGAGAGAAACATCGTGAGGTAAATCATGTTAACAGATACAACATTGTAGAGAGAAACATCGTAGGGTAAATCACGTTAACAGATACAACATAGTAGAGAGAAACATCGTGAGGTAAATCACGTTAACAGATACAACATAGTAGAGAGAAACATCGTGAGGTAAATCATGTTAACAGATACAACATAGTAGAGAGAAACATCGTAGGGTAAATCACGTTAACAGATACAACATAGTAGAGAGAAACATCGTGAGGAAAATCATGTTAACAGATACAACATAGTAGAGAGAAACATCGTAGGCAAAATCACGTTAACAGATACAACATAGTAGAGAGAAACATCGTGAGGAAAATCACGTTAACTGATATCATAGTAGACAGAAACATCGTGAGGAAAATCATGTTACAGATACAACATAGTAGAGGGAAACATCGTGAGGAAAATCACGTTAACTGATATCATAGTAGACAGAAACATCGTGAGGAAAATCATGTTAACAGATACAACATAGTAGAGAGAAACATCGTGAGGTAAATCACGTTAACAGATACAACATAGTAGACAGAAACATCGTGAGGAAAATCATGTCAACAGATACAACATAGTAGAGAGAAACATCGAGGGGTAAATCATGTTAACAGATACAACATAGTAGAGAGAAACATCGTGAGGTAAATCATGTTAACAGATACAACATAGTAGAGAGAAACATCGTGAGGTAAATCATGTTAACAGATACAACATAGTAGAGAGAAACATCGTGAGGTAAATCACGTTAACAGATACAACATAGTAGAGAGAAACATCGTGAGGTAAATCACGTTAACAGATACAACATAGTAGAGAGAAACATCGTGAGGTAAATCATGTTAACAGATACAACATAGTAGAGAGAAACATCGTGAGGTAAATCATGTTAACAGATACAACATAGTAGAGAGAAACATCGTTTGGAAAATCACGTTAACAGATACAACATAGTAGTGAGAAACATCGTGAGGTAAATCACGTTAACAGATACAACATAGTAGAGAGAAACATCGTGAGGTAAATCATGGTAACAGATACAACATAGTAGAGAGAAACATCGTGAGGTAAATCACGTTAACAGATACAACATAGTAGAGAGTAACATCGTAGGGTATATCATGTTAACAGATACAACATAGTAGAGAGAAACATCGTGACGTAAATCACGTTAACAGATACAACATAGTAGAGAGAAACATCGTAGGGTATATCATGTTAACAGATACAACATAGTAGAGAGAAACATCGTGAGGTAAATCATGGTAACAGATACAACATAGTAGACAGAAACATCGTGAGGTAAATCACGTTAACAGATACAACATAGTAGAGAGAAACATCGTGAGGTAAATCACGTTAACAGATACAACATAGTATAGAGAAACATCGTGAGGTAAATCATGGTAACAGATACAACATAGTAGACAGAAACATCGTGAGGTAAATCACGTTAACAGATACAACATAGTAGAGAGAAACATCGTGAGGTAAATCACGTTAACAGATACAACATAGTAGAGAGAAACATCGTGAGGTAAATCACGTTAACAGATACAACATAGTAGAGAGAAACATCGTGAGGTAGATCATGGTAACAGATACAACATAGTAGACAGAAACATCGTGAGGTAAATCACGTTAACAGATACAACATAGTAGAGAGAAACATCGTGAGGTAAATCACGTTAACAGATACAACATAGTAGAGAGAAACATCGTGAGGTAAATCACATTAACAGATACAACATAGTAGACAGAAACATCGTGAGGAAAATCACGTTAACTAATACAACATAGTAGACAGAAACATCGTGAGAAAATCATGTCAACAGATACAACATAGTAGAGATAACATCGTGAGGTAAATCACGTTAACAGATACAACATAGTAGAGAGAAACATCGTGAGGTAAATCACGTTAACAGATACAACATAGTAGAGAGAAACATCGTGAGGTAAATCACGTTAACAGATACAACATAGTAGAGAGAAACATCGTGAGGTAAATCACGTTAACAGATACAACATAGTAGAGAGAAACATCGTGAGGTAAATCACGTTAACAGATACAACATAGTAGAGAGAAACATCGTGAGGTAAATCACGTTAACAGATACAACATAGTAGAGAGAAACATCGTGAGGTAAATCACGTTAACAGATACAACATAGTAGAGAGAAACATCGTGAGGTAAATCATGTCAACAGATACAACATAGTAGAGAGAAACATCGTGAGGTAAATCATGTTAACAGATACAACATAGTAGAGAGAAACATCGTGAGGTAAATCACGTTAACAGATACAACATAGTAGAGAGAAACATCGTGAGGTAAATCACATTAACAGATACAACATAGTAGACAGAAACATCGTGAGGAAAATCACGTTAACTAATACAACATAGTAGACAGAAACATCGTGAGGAAAATCATGTCAACAGATACAACATAGTAGAGATAACATCGTGAGGTAAATCACGTTAACAGATACAACATAGTAGAGAGAAACATCGTGAGGTAAATCACGTTAACAGATACAACATAGTAGAGAGAAACATCGTGAGGTAGATCACGTTAACAGATACAACATAGTAGAGAGAAACATCGTGAGGTAAATCACATTAACAGATACAACATAGTAGACAGAAACATCGTGAGGAAAATCACGTTAACTAATACAACATAGTAGACAGAAACATCGTGAGGAAAATCATGTCAACAGATACAACATAGTAGAGATAACATCGTGATTTAAATCACGTTAACAGATACAACATAGTAGAGAGAAACATCGTGAGGTAAATCACGTTAACAGATACAACATAGTAGAGAGAAACATCGTGAGGTAAATCACGTTAACAGATACAACATAGTAGAGAGAAACATCGTGAGGTAAATCACGTTAACAGATACAACATAGTAGAGAGAAACATCGTAGGGTATATCATGTTAACAGATACAACATAGTAGAGAGAAACATCGTGAGGTAAATCACGTTAACAGATACAACATAGTAGAGAGACACATCGTGAGGTAAATCACGTTAACAGATACAACATAGTAGAGAGAAACATCGTGAGGTAAATCACGTTAACAGATACAACATAGTAGAGAGAAACATCGTGAGGTAAATCACGTTAACAGATACAACATAGTAGAGAGAAACATCGTGAGGTAAATCATGTCAACAGATACAACATAGTAGAGAGAAACATCGTGAGGTAAATCATGTTAACAGATACAACATAGTAGAGAGAAACATCGTGAGGTAAATCACGTTAACAGATACAACATAGTAGAGAGAAACATCGTAGGGTATATCATGTTAACAGATACAACATAGTAGACAGAAACATCGTGAGGTAAATCACGTTAACAGATACAACATAGTAGAGAGAAACATCGTGAGGAAAATCTTGTTAACAGATACAACATAGTAGAGAGAAACATCGTGAGGTAAATCACGTTAACAGATACAACATAGTAGAGAGAAACATCGTAGGGTATATCATGTTAACAGATACAACATAGTAGACAGAAACATCGTGAGGTAAATCACGTTAACAGATACAACATAGTAGAGAGAAACATCGTAGGGTATATCATGTTAACAGATACAACATAGTAGACAGAAACATCGTGAGGTAAATCATGTCAACAGATACAACATAGTAGAGAGAAACATCGTGAGGTAAATCATGTTAACAGATACAACATAGTAGAGAGAAACATCGTGAGGTAAATCATGTCAACAGATACAACATAGTAGAGAGAAACATCGTGAGGTAAATCATGTTAACAGATACAACATAGTAGAGAGAAACATCGTGAGGTAAATCATGGTAACAGATACAACATAGTAGAGAGAAACATCGTGAGGTAAATCACGTTAACAGATACAACATAGTAGAGAGAAACATCGTAGGGTATATCATGTTAACAGATACAACATAGTAGACAGAAACATCGTGAGGTAAATCACGTTAACAGATACAACATAGTAGAGAGAAACATCGTGAGGTAAATCACGTTAACAGATACAACATAGTAGAGAGAAACATCGTGAGGTAAATCATGGTAACAGATACAACATAGTAGAGAGAAACATCGTGACGTAAATCACGTTAACAGATACAACATAGTAGAGAGAAACATCGTAGGGTATATCATGTTAACAGATACAACATAGTAGAGAGAAACATCGTGAGGTAAATCATGGTAACAGATACAACATAGTAGACAGAAACATCGTGAGGTAAATCACGTTAACAGATA
The DNA here is from genome assembly GCA_963513935.1 of Aphrophora alni. Classification (NCBI taxonomy): domain Eukaryota; kingdom Metazoa; phylum Arthropoda; class Insecta; order Hemiptera; family Aphrophoridae; genus Aphrophora; species Aphrophora alni. Next base: position 94,790,042 of record OY740766.1, read on the forward strand.
CAACATAGTAGAGAGAAACATCGTGAGGTAAATCACGTTAACAGATACAACATAGTAGAGAGAAACATCGTGAGGTAAATCATGGTAACAGATACAACATAGTAGACAGAAACATCGTGAGGTAAATCACGTTAACAGATACAACATAGTAGAGAGAAACATCGTGAGGTAAATCACGTTAACAGATACAACATAGTAGAGAGAAACATCGTGAGGTAAATCACGTTAACAGATACAACATAGTAGAGAGAAACATCGTGAGGTAAATCATGGTAACAGATACAACATAGTAGACAGAAACATCGTGAGGTAAATCACGTTAACAGATACAACATAGTAGAGAGAAACATCGTGAGGTAAATCACGTTAACAGATACAACATAGTAGAGAGAAACATCGTGAGGTAAATCATGGTAACAGATACAACATAGTAGACAGAAACATCGTGAGGTAAATCACGTTAACAGATACAACATAGTAGAGAGAAACATCGTAGGGTATATCATGTTAACAGATACAACATAGTAGACAGAAACATCGTGAGGTAAATCACGTTAACAGATACAACATAGTAGAGAGAAACATCGTGAGGTAAATCACGTTAACAGATACAACATAGTAGAGAGAAACATCGTGAGGTAAATCACGTTAACAGATACAACATAGTAGAGAGAAACATCGTGAGGTAAATCACGTTAACAGATACAACATAGTAGAGAGAAACATCGTGAGGTAAATCATGTCAACAGATACAACATAGTAGAGAGAAACATCGTGAGGTAAATCATGTTAACAGATACAACATAGTAGAGAGAAACATCGTGAGGTAAATCACGTTAACAGATACAACATAGTAGAGAGAAACATCGTGAGGTAAATCACATTAACAGATACAACATAGTAGACAGAAACATCGTGAGGAAAATCACGTTAACTAATACAACATAGTAGACAGAAACATCGTGAGGAAAATCATGTCAACAGATACAACATAGTAGAGATAACATCGTGAGGTAAATCACGTTAACAGATACAACATAGTAGAGAGAAACATCGTGAGGTAAATCACGTTAACAGATACAACATAGTAGAGAGAAACATCGTGAGGTAAATCACGTTAACAGATACAACATAGTAGAGAGAAACATCGTGAGGTAAATCACGTTAACAGATACAACATAGTAGAGAGAAACATCGTGAGGTAAATCATGTCAACAGATACAACATAGTAGAGAGAAACATCGTGAGGTAAATCATGTTAACAGATACAACATAGTAGAGAGAAACATCGTGAGGTAAATCACGTTAACAGATACAACATAGTAGAGAGAAACATCGTGAGGTAAATCACATTAACAGATACAACATAGTAGACAGAAACATCGTGAGGAAAATTACGTTAACTAATACAACATAGTAGACAGAAACATCGTGAGGAAAATCATGTCAACAGATACAACATAGTAGAGATAACATCGTGAGGTAAATCACGTTAACAGATACAACATAGTAGAGAGAAACATCGTGAGGTAAATCACGTTAACAGATACAACATAGTAGAGAGAAACATCGTGAGGTAGATCACGTTAACAGATACAACATAGTAGAGAGAAACATCGTGAGGTAAATCACATTAACAGATACAACATAGTAGACAGAAACATCGTGAGGAAAATCACGTTAACTAATACAACATAGTAGACAGAAACATCGTGAGGAAAATCATGTCAACAGATACAACATAGTAGAGATAACATCGTGATTTAAATCACGTTAACAGATACAACATAGTAGAGAGAAACATCGTGAGGTAAATCACGTTAACAGATACAACATAGTAGAGAGAAACATCGTGAGGTAAATCACGTTAACAGATACAACATAGTAGAGAGAAACATCGTGAGGTAAATCACGTTAACAGATACAACATAGTAGAGAGAAACATCGTAGGGTATATCATGTTAACAGATACAACATAGTAGAGAGAAACATCGTGAGGTAAATCACGTTAACAGATACAACATAGTAGAGAGAAACATCGTGAGGTAAATCACGTTAACAGATACAACATAGTAGAGAGAAACATCGTGAGGTAAATCACGTTAACAGATACAACATAGTAGAGAGAAACATCGTGAGGTAAATCACGTTAACAGATACAACATAGTAGAGAGAAACATCGTGAGGTAAATCATGTCAACAGATACAACATAGTAGAGAGAAACATCGTGAGGTAAATCATGTTAACAGATACAACATAGTAGAGAGAAACATCGTGAGGTAAATCACGTTAACAGATACAACATAGTAGAGAGAAACATCGTAGGGTATATCATGTTAACAGATACAACATAGTAGACAGAAACATCGTGAGGTAAATCACGTTAACAGATACAACATAGTAGAGAGAAACATCGTGAGGAAAATCTTGTTAACAGATACAACATAGTAGAGAGAAACATCGTGAGGTAAATCACGTTAACAGATACAACATAGTAGAGAGAAACATCGTAGGGTATATCATGTTAACAGATACAACATAGTAGACAGAAACATCGTGAGGTAAATCACGTTAACAGATACAACATAGTAGAGAGAAACATCGTAGGGTATATCATGTTAACAGATACAACATAGTAGACAGAAACATCGTGAGGTAAATCATGTCAACAGATACAACATAGTAGAGAGAAACATCGTGAGGTAAATCATGTTAACAGATACAACATAGTAGAGAGAAACATCGTGAGGTAAATCATGTCAACAGATACAACATAGTAGAGAGAAACATCGTGAGGTAAATCATGTTAACAGATACAACATAGTAGAGAGAAACATCGTGAGGTAAATCATGGTAACAGATACAACATAGTAGAGAGAAACATCGTGAGGTAAATCACGTTAACAGATACAACATAGTAGAGAGAAACATCGTAGGGTAAATCACGTTAACAGATACAACATAGTAGAGAGAAACATCGTGAGGTAAATCACGTTAACAGATACAACATAGTAGAGAGAAACATCGTGAGGTAAATCATGTTAACAGATACAACATAGTAGAGAGAAACATCGTAGGGTAAATCACGTTAACAGATACAACATAGTAGAGAGAAACATCGTGAGGAAAATCATGTTAACAGATACAACATAGTAGAGAGAAACATCGTAGGCAAAATCACGTTAACAGATACAACATAGTAGAGAGAAACATCGTGAGGAAAATCACGTTAACTGATATCATAGTAGACAGAAACATCGTGAGGAAAATCATGTTACAGATACAACATAGTAGAGGGAAACATCGTGAGGAAAATCACGTTAACTGATATCATAGTAGACAGAAACATCGTGAGGAAAATCATGTTAACAGATACAACATAGTAGAGAGAAACATCGTGAGGTAAATCACGTTAACAGATACAACATAGTAGACAGAAACATCGTGAGGAAAATCATGTCAACAGATACAACATAGTAGAGAGAAACATCGAGGGGTAAATCATGTTAACAGATACAACATAGTAGAGAGAAACATCGTGAGGTAAATCATGTTAACAGATACAACATAGTAGAGAGAAACATCGTGAGGTAAATCATGTTAACAGATACAACATAGTAGAGAGAAACATCGTGAGGTAAATCACGTTAACAGATACAACATAGTAGAGAGAAACATCGTGAGGTAAATCACGTTAACAGATACAACATAGTAGAGAGAAACATCGTGAGGTAAATCATGTTAACAGATACAACATAGTAGAGAGAAACATCGTGAGGTAAATCATGTTAACAGATACAACATAGTAGAGAGAAACATCGTTTGGAAAATCACGTTAACAGATACAACATAGTAGTGAGAAACATCGTGAGGTAAATCACGTTAACAGATACAACATAGTAGAGAGAAACATCGTGAGGTAAATCATGGTAACAGATACAACATAGTAGAGAGAAACATCGTGAGGTAAATCACGTTAACAGATACAACATAGTAGAGAGTAACATCGTAGGGTATATCATGTTAACAGATACAACATAGTAGAGAGAAACATCGTGACGTAAATCACGTTAACAGATACAACATAGTAGAGAGAAACATCGTAGGGTATATCATGTTAACAGATACAACATAGTAGAGAGAAACATCGTGAGGTAAATCATGGTAACAGATACAACATAGTAGACAGAAACATCGTGAGGTAAATCACGTTAACAGATACAACATAGTAGAGAGAAACATCGTGAGGTAAATCACGTTAACAGATACAACATAGTATAGAGAAACATCGTGAGGTAAATCATGGTAACAGATACAACATAGTAGACAGAAACATCGTGAGGTAAATCACGTTAACAGATACAACATAGTAGAGAGAAACATCGTGAGGTAAATCACGTTAACAGATACAACATAGTAGAGAGAAACATCGTGAGGTAAATCACGTTAACAGATACAACATAGTAGAGAGAAACATCGTGAGGTAGATCATGGTAACAGATACAACATAGTAGACAGAAACATCGTGAGGTAAATCACGTTAACAGATACAACATAGTAGAGAGAAACATCGTGAGGTAAATCACGTTAACAGATACAACATAGTAGAGAGAAACATCGTGAGGTAAATCACATTAACAGATACAACATAGTAGACAGAAACATCGTGAGGAAAATCACGTTAACTAATACAACATAGTAGACAGAAACATCGTGAGAAAATCATGTCAACAGATACAACATAGTAGAGATAACATCGTGAGGTAAATCACGTTAACAGATACAACATAGTAGAGAGAAACATCGTGAGGTAAATCACGTTAACAGATACAACATAGTAGAGAGAAACATCGTGAGGTAAATCACGTTAACAGATACAACATAGTAGAGAGAAACATCGTGAGGTAAATCACGTTAACAGATACAACATAGTAGAGAGAAACATCGTGAGGTAAATCACGTTAACAGATACAACATAGTAGAGAGAAACATCGTGAGGTAAATCACGTTAACAGATACAACATAGTAGAGAGAAACATCGTGAGGTAAATCACGTTAACAGATACAACATAGTAGAGAGAAACATCGTGAGGTAAATCATGTCAACAGATACAACATAGTAGAGAGAAACATCGTGAGGTAAATCATGTTAACAGATACAACATAGTAGAGAGAAACATCGTGAGGTAAATCACGTTAACAGATACAACATAGTAGAGAGAAACATCGTGAGGTAAATCACATTAACAGATACAACATAGTAGACAGAAACATCGTGAGGAAAATCACGTTAACTAATACAACATAGTAGACAGAAACATCGTGAGGAAAATCATGTCAACAGATACAACATAGTAGAGATAACATCGTGAGGTAAATCACGTTAACAGATACAACATAGTAGAGAGAAACATCGTGAGGTAAATCACGTTAACAGATACAACATAGTAGAGAGAAACATCGTGAGGTAGATCACGTTAACAGATACAACATAGTAGAGAGAAACATCGTGAGGTAAATCACATTAACAGATACAACATAGTAGACAGAAACATCGTGAGGAAAATCACGTTAACTAATACAACATAGTAGACAGAAACATCGTGAGGAAAATCATGTCAACAGATACAACATAGTAGAGATAACATCGTGATTTAAATCACGTTAACAGATACAACATAGTAGAGAGAAACATCGTGAGGTAAATCACGTTAACAGATACAACATAGTAGAGAGAAACATCGTGAGGTAAATCACGTTAACAGATACAACATAGTAGAGAGAAACATCGTGAGGTAAATCACGTTAACAGATACAACATAGTAGAGAGAAACATCGTAGGGTATATCATGTTAACAGATACAACATAGTAGAGAGAAACATCGTGAGGTAAATCACGTTAACAGATACAACATAGTAGAGAGACACATCGTGAGGTAAATCATGTTAACAGATACAACATAGTAGAGAGAAACATCGTGAGGTAAATCACGTTAACAGATACAACATAGTAGAGAGAAACATCGTGAGGTAAATCACGTTAACAGATACAACATAGTAGAGAGAAACATCGTGAGGTAAATCATGTCAACAGATACAACATAGTAGAGAGAAACATCGTGAGGTAAATCATGTTAACAGATACAACATAGTAGAGAGAAACATCGTGAGGTAAATCACGTTAACAGATACAACATAGTAGAGAGAAACATCGTAGGGTATATCATGTTAACAGATACAACATAGTAGACAGAAACATCGTGAGGTAAATCACGTTAACAGATACAACATAGTAGAGAGAAACATCGTGAGGAAAATCTTGTTAACAGATACAACATAGTAGAGAGAAACATCGTGAGGTAAATCACGTTAACAGATACAACATAGTAGAGAGAAACATCGTAGGGTATATCATGTTAACAGATACAACATAGTAGACAGAAACATCGTGAGGTAAATCACGTTAACAGATACAACATAGTAGAGAGAAACATCGTAGGGTATATCATGTTAACAGATACAACATAGTAGACAGAAACATCGTGAGGTAAATCATGTCAACAGATACAACATAGTAGAGAGAAACATCGTGAGGTAAATCATGTTAACAGATACAACATAGTAGAGAGAAACATCGTGAGGTAAATCATGTCAACAGATACAACATAGTAGAGAGAAACATCGTGAGGTAAATCATGTTAACAGATACAACATAGTAGAGAGAAACATCGTGAGGTAAATCATGGTAACAGATACAACATAGTAGAGAGAAACATCGTGAGGTAAATCACGTTAACAGATACAACATAGTAGAGAGAAACATCGTAGGGTATATCATGTTAACAGATACAACATAGTAGACAGAAACATCGTGAGGTAAATCACGTTAACAGATACAACATAGTAGAGAGAAACATCGTGAGGTAAATCACGTTAACAGATACAACATAGTAGAGAGAAACATCGTGAGGTAAATCATGGTAACAGATACAACATAGTAGAGAGAAACATCGTGACGTAAATCACGTTAACAGATACAACATAGTAGAGAGAAACATCGTAGGGTATATCATGTTAACAGATACAACATAGTAGAGAGAAACATCGTGAGGTAAATCATGGTAACAGATACAACATAGTAGACAGAAACATCGTGAGGTAAATCACGTTAACAGATACAACATAGTAGAGAGAAACATCGTGAGGTAAATCACGTTAACAGATACAACATAGTAGAGAGAAACATCGTGAGGTAAATCATGGTAACAGATACAACATAGTAGACAGAAACATCGTGAGGTAAATCACGTTAACAGATACAACATAGTAGAGAGAAACATCGTGAGGTAAATCACGTTAACAGATACAACATAGTAGAGAGAAACATCGTGAGGTAAATCACGTTAACAGATACAACATAGTAGAGAGAAACATCGTGAGGTAAATCATGGTAACAGATACAACATAGTAGACAGAAACATCGTGAGGTAAATCACGTTAACAGATACAACATAGTAGAGAGAAACATCGTGAGGTAAATCACGTTAACAGATACAACATAGTAGAGAGAAACATCGTGAGGTAAATCATGGTAACAGATACAACATAGTAGACAGAAACATCGTGAGGTAAATCACGTTAACAGATACAACATAGTAGAGAGAAACATCGTAGGGTATATCATGTTAACAGATACAACATAGTAGACAGAAACATCGTGAGGTAAATCACGTTAACAGATACAACATAGTAGAGAGAAACATCGTGAGGTAAATCACGTTAACAGATACAACATAGTAGAGAGAAACATCGTGAGGTAAATCACGTTAACAGATACAACATAGTAGAGAGAAACATCGTGAGGTAAATCACGTTAACAGATACAACATAGTAGAGAGAAACATCGTGAGGTAAATCATGTCAACAGATACAACATAGTAGAGAGAAACATCGTGAGGTAAATCATGTTAACAGATACAACATAGTAGAGAGAAACATCGTGAGGTAAATCACGTTAACAGATACAACATAGTAGAGAGAAACATCGTGAGGTAAATCACATTAACAGATACAACATAGTAGACAGAAACATCGTGAGGAAAATCACGTTAACTAATACAACATAGTAGACAGAAACATCGTGAGGAAAATCATGTCAACAGATACAACATAGTAGAGATAACATCGTGAGGTAAATCACGTTAACAGATACAACATAGTAGAGAGAAACATCGTGAGGTAAATCACGTTAACAGATACAACATAGTAGAGAGAAACATCGTGAGGTAAATCACGTTAACAGATACAACATAGTAGAGAGAAACATCGTGAGGTAAATCACGTTAACAGATACAACATAGTAGAGAGAAACATCGTGAGGTAAATCATGTCAACAGATACAACATAGTAGAGAGAAACATCGTGAGGTAAATCATGTTAACAGATACAACATAGTAGAGAGAAACATCGTGAGGTAAATCACGTTAACAGATACAACATAGTAGAGAGAAACATCGTGAGGTAAATCACATTAACAGATACAACATAGTAGACAGAAACATCGTGAGGAAAATTACGTTAACTAATACAACATAGTAGACAGAAACATCGTGAGGAAAATCATGTCAACAGATACAACATAGTAGAGATAACATCGTGAGGTAAATCACGTTAACAGATACAACATAGTAGAGAGAAACATCGTGAGGTAAATCACGTTAACAGATACAACATAGTAGAGAGAAACATCGTGAGGTAGATCACGTTAACAGATACAACATAGTAGAGAGAAACATCGTGAGGTAAATCACATTAACAGATACAACATAGTAGACAGAAACATCGTGAGGAAAATCACGTTAACTAATACAACATAGTAGACAGAAACATCGTGAGGAAAATCATGTCAACAGATACAACATAGTAGAGATAACATCGTGATTTAAATCACGTTAACAGATACAACATAGTAGAGAGAAACATCGTGAGGTAAATCACGTTAACAGATACAACATAGTAGAGAGAAACATCGTGAGGTAAATCACGTTAACAGATACAACATAGTAGAGAGAAACATCGTGAGGTAAATCACGTTAACAGATACAACATAGTAGAGAGAAACATCGTAGGGTATATCATGTTAACAGATACAACATAGTAGAGAGAAACATCGTGAGGTAAATCACGTTAACAGATACAACATAGTAGAGAGAAACATCGTGAGGTAAATCACGTTAACAGATACAACATAGTAGAGAGAAACATCGTGAGGTAAATCACGTTAACAGATACAACATAGTAGAGAGAAACATCGTGAGGTAAATCACGTTAACAGATACAACATAGTAGAGAGAAACATCGTGAGGTAAATCATGTCAACAGATACAACATAGTAGAGAGAAACATCGTGAGGTAAATCATGTTAACAGATACAACATAGTAGAGAGAAACATCGTGAGGTAAATCACGTTAACAGATACAACATAGTAGAGAGAAACATCGTAGGGTATATCATGTTAACAGATACAACATAGTAGACAGAAACATCGTGAGGTAAATCACGTTAACAGATACAACATAGTAGAGAGAAACATCGTGAGGAAAATCTTGTTAACAGATACAACATAGTAGAGAGAAACATCGTGAGGTAAATCACGTTAACAGATACAACATAGTAGAGAGAAACATCGTAGGGTATATCATGTTAACAGATACAACATAGTAGACAGAAACATCGTGAGGTAAATCATGTCAACAGATACAACATAGTAGAGAGAAACATCGTGAGGTAAATCATGTTAACAGATACAACATAGTAGAGAGAAACATCGTGAGGTAAATCATGTCAACAGATACAACATAGTAGAGAGAAACATCGTGAGGTAAATCATGTTAACAGATACAACATAGTAGAGAGAAACATCGTGAGGTAAATCATGGTAACAGATACAACATAGTAGAGAGAAACATCGTGAGGTAAATCACGTTAACAGATACAACATAGTAGAGAGAAACATCGTAGGGTATATCATGTTAACAGATACAACATAGTAGACAGAAACATCGTGAGGTAAATCACGTTAACAGATACAACATAGTAGAGAGAAACATCGTGAGGTAAATCACGTTAACAGATACAACATAGTAGAGAGAAACATCGTGAGGTAAATCATGGTAACAGATACAACATAGTAGAGAGAAACATCGTGACGTAAATCACGTTAACAGATACAACATAGTAGAGAGAAACATCGTAGGGTATATCATGTTAACAGATACAACATAGTAGAGAGAAACATCGTGAGGTAAATCATGGTAACAGATACAACATAGTAGACAGAAACATCGTGAGGTAAATCACGTTAACAGATACAACATAGTAGAGAGAAACATCGTGAGGTAAATCACGTTAACAGATACAACATAGTATAGAGAAACATCGTGAGGTAAATCATGGTAACAGATACAACATAGTAGACAGAAACATCGTGAGGTAAATCACGTTAACAGATACAACATAGTAGAGAGAAACATCGTGAGGTAAATCACGTTAACAGATACAACATAGTAGAGAGAAACATCGTGAGGTAAATCACGTTAACAGATACAACATAGTAGAGAGAAACATCGTGAGGTAGATCATGGTAACAGATACAACATAGTAGACAGAAACATCGTGAGGTAAATCACGTTAACAGATACAACATAGTAGAGAGAAACATCGTGAGGTAAATCACGTTAACAGATACAACATAGTAGAGAGAAAAATCGTGAGGTAAATCACATTAACAGATACAACATAGTAGACAGAAACATCGTGAGGAAAATCACGTTAACTAATACAACATAGTAGACAGAAACATCGTGAGAAAATCATGTCAACAGATACAACATAGTAGAGATAACATCGTGAGGTAAATCACGTTAACAGATACAACATAGTAGAGAGAAACATCGTGAGGTAAATCACGTTAACAGATACAACATAGTAGAGAGAAACATCGTGAGGTAAATCACGTTAACAGATACAACATAGTAGAGAGAAACATCGTGAGGTAAATCACGTTAACAGATACAACATAGTAGAGAGAAACATCGTGAGGTAAATCACGTTAACAGATACAACATAGTAGAGAGAAACATCGTGAGGTAAATCACGTTAACAGATACAACATAGTAGAGAGAAACATCGTGAGGTAAATCACGTTAACAGATACAACATAGTAGAGAGAAACATCGTGAGGTAAATCATGTCAACAGATACAACATAGTAGAGAGAAACATCGTGAGGTAAATCATGTTAACAGATACAACATAGTAGAGAGAAACATCGTGAGGTAAATCACGTTAACAGATACAACATAGTAGAGAGAAACATCGTGAGGTAAATCACATTAACAGATACAACATAGTAGACAGAAACATCGTGAGGAAAATCACGTTAACTAATACAACATAGTAGACAGAAACATCGTGAGGAAAATCATGTCAACAGATACAACATAGTAGAGATAACATCGTGAGGTAAATCACGTTAACAGATACAACATAGTAGAGAGAAACATCGTGAGGTAAATCACGTTAACAGATACAACATAGTAGAGAGAAACATCGTGAGGTAGATCACGTTAACAGATACAACATAGTAGAGAGAAACATCGTGAGGTAAATCACATTAACAGATACAACATAGTAGACAGAAACATCGTGAGGAAAATCACGTTAACTAATACAACATAGTAGACAGAAACATCGTGAGGAAAATCATGTCAACAGATACAACATAGTAGAGATAACATCGTGATTTAAATCACGTTAACAGATACAACATAGTAGAGAGAAACATCGTGAGGTAAATCACGTTAACAGATACAACATAGTAGAGAGAAACATCGTGAGGTAAATCACGTTAACAGATACAACATAGTAGAGAGAAACATCGTGAGGTAAATCACGTTAACAGATACAACATAGTAGAGAGAAACATCGTAGGGTATATCATGTTAACAGATACAACATAGTAGAGAGAAACATCGTGAGGTAAATCACGTTAACAGATACAACATAGTAGAGAGAAACATCGTGAGGTAAATCACGTTAACAGATACAACATAGTAGAGAGAAACATCGTGAGGTAAATCACGTTAACAGATACAACATAGTAGAGAGAAACATCGTGAGGTAAATCACGTTAACAGATACAACATAGTAGAGAGAAACATCGTGAGGTAAATCATGTCAACAGATACAACATAGTAGAGAGAAACATCGTGAGGTAAATCATGTTAACAGATACAACATAGTAGAGAGAAACATCGTGAGGTAAATCACGTTAACAGATACAACATAGTAGAGAGAAACATCGTAGGGTATATCATGTTAACAGATACAACATAGTAGACAGAAACATCGTGAGGTAAATCACGTTAACAGATACAACATAGTAGAGAGAAACATCGTGAGGAAAATCTTGTTAACAGATACAACATAGTAGAGAGAAACATCGTGAGGTAAATCACGTTAACAGATACAACATAGTAGAGAGAAACATCGTAGGGTATATCATGTTAACAGATACAACATAGTAGACAGAAACATCGTGAGGTAAATCACGTTAACAGATACAACATAGTAGAGAGAAACATCGTAGGGTATATCATGTTAACAGATACAACATAGTAGACAGAAACATCGTGAGGTAAATCATGTCAACAGATACAACATAGTAGAGAGAAACATCGTGAGGTAAATCATGTTAACAGATACAACATAGTAGAGAGAAACATCGTGAGGTAAATCATGTCAACAGATACAACATAGTAGAGAGAAACATCGTGAGGTAAATCATGTTAACAGATACAACATAGTAGAGAGAAACATCGTGAGGTAAATCATGGTAACAGATACAACATAGTAGAGAGAAACATCGTGAGGTAAATCACGTTAACAGATACAACATAGTAGAGAGAAACATCGTAGGGTATATCATGTTAACAGATACAACATAGTAGACAGAAACATCGTGAGGTAAATCACGTTAACAGATACAACATAGTAGAGAGAAACATCGTGAGGTAAATCACGTTAACAGATACAACATAGTAGAGAGAAACATCGTGAGGTAAATCATGGTAACAGATACAACATAGTAGAGAGAAACATCGTGACGTAAATCACGTTAACAGATACAACATAGTAGAGAGAAACATCGTAGGGTATATCATGTTAACAGATACAACATAGTAGAGAGAAACATCGTGAGGTAAATCATGGTAACAGATACAACATAGTAGACAGAAACATCGTGAGGTAAATCACGTTAACAGATACACTATAGTAGAGAGAAACATCGTGAGGTAAATCACGTTAACAGATACAACATAGTAGAGAGAAACATCGTGAGGTAAATCATGGTAACAGATACAACATAGTAGACAGAAACATCGTGAGGTAAATCACGTTAACAGATACAACATAGTAGAGAGAAACATCGTGAGGTAAATCACGTTAACAGATACAACATAGTAGAGAGAAACATCGTGAGGTAAATCACGTTAACAGATACAACATAGTAGAGAGAAACATCGTGAGGTAAATCATGGTAACAGATACAACATAGTAGACAGAAACATCGTGAGGTAAATCACGGTAACAGATACAACATAGTAGAGAGAAACATCGTGAGGTAAATCACGTTAACAGATACAACATAGTAGAGAGAAACATCGTGAGGTAAATCATGGTAACAGATACAACATAGTAGACAGAAACATCGTGAGGTAAATCACGTTAACAGATACAACATAGTAGAGAGAAACATCGTAGGGTATATCATGTTAACAGATACAACATAGTAGACAGAAACATCGTGAGGTAAATCACGTTAACAGATACAACATAGTAGAGAGAAACATCGTGAGGTAAATCACGTTAACAGATACAACATAGTAGAGAGAAACATCGTGAGGTAAATCACGTTAACAGATACAACATAGTAGACAGAAACATCGTGAGGTAAATCATGTTAACAGATACAACATAGTAGAGAGAAACATCGTGAGGTAAATCACGTTAACAGATACAACATAGTAGAGAGAAACATCGTAGGGTAAATCACGTTAACAGATACAACATAGTAGAGAGAAACATCGTGAGGTAAATCATGTTAACAGATACAACATAGTAGACAGAAACATCGTGAGGTAAATCACGTTAACAGATACAACATAAAGGAAAGTATTAACCCCAAAACCACAACAAAAAACACTAACAACACAAAAACTGTATATACTGTTAGTGTTTTTTTTTGTGGTTTTGGGATCCTTTTCTTTATTGTATACTATTCACCACAGTGCTCTAGTGATTCTGTGATACAACATAGTAGATAGAAACATCATTTTACAAATAATGTTCATATTTCGGAGTGACACCAATGTTGGTTTGTATAATATTCGTAAACTGTTTATTATTTAATAAGTTTAAAAGTCCACTTTAGAAGTCACTAAAGTTGTAACGTTAAAAACAAAATACCGGGTAACCTTAGAATTCTGCTAAATATATGAATTGTTCCATTTAAAACAAAGGTGAACGATATTATCAAACGCAATGTTAGACTCGCTATGTTGATGTGAATTGTCCTTGAAATACCAACAAGCACAAGGAGTGCTTATATTTTACAAAAAATTACTCTATTCAAACAATTATTGCTCGGAGTCAGTCACATTATTTCTTTTAACCAAACACATACAGTTCTTTAAAACCATTGCTCATTCCAAGTCAAGTTTAAAAATAATTTATTTTGATCAATTTCAGTAAGCTAATTCATCGGTCGCAATTCCGTTTCAACTAAAACTTTTATTTGTAATAGATTTTTAAGTTATGTGTTCTTTGCAGTACGTATAGTTTCTTGTGCAATAAAATCAATTGTTACTTTGTTCCTTCAAGTGTATAGATCCTTCATTAAGGCCTACTACACGCATTAGAATAAGGGAACTTTATAACAGGTGATCAACGAAAAATAGTTGTTAATTATTTTGATTTAGCCTCAACGAAGTAGAACAACTTTCTCGCATGCAAGAGTCGAAACTAGACTTCGAATCAACTAAAAATATTTTGAAATGTCACCTTCCCTCAACCAAATACTTTACAAGTCAATAGTCTATTGAATAATATTTCAAATCTTAATTTCTGTGTAATATGAGCCTAATAATTGCATTATTTTCAGATAAATAAATAAACGTTTGTCCATTATTGACAGGTCCATTTGGTAACAATTAGAACTGATATTATGAATAATGTAATCGAGTCATGAATGTGTTACATATACATTTTGGTAAACACGCATACACACGCACACCCATACAAACACATCCAACACTTCGTCCAGTTGATTAAGTTACAGGATCGATTCTTGTGTAGGAGTAGAGGAATGAGGGTTGAGGGAGGGAGTGGGGAAGGGCGTCGTAACACTTGTTGCTCTCGCCGCCACAACGTCGGGGTCCCTCCTCGGGTGAGTAAAAACATCTCTCGATCCACATTTTTTATCTCGTGTTTGTTGTTTTTTATACATGCAAATTCTTTAATTTCACAATAATTCTGTATGTGTATTATATTTAGAGCACACAAGCTATAACTTTATTTTTGATTAACAACATAGATAAACCCACAGAAGTATCATCCCCTAATTTTCAGCCACGTAGACGCGCATTATATACCGTAACTAAGTAACATTTATAAAGATGGAATTCTTTTCTCTTTATTTAAAACATTATTTTATTATTTTATAAGGTGTAAAGAGGCAATATGGAAGCCACAAGTTATTGTCTCTTTGTTAATTTGTTTTAATGGAATTTAACCAAATATTCGAATTAGCTATAACAATTTGGATATAGGTTAATAATAGTGATTTATTATTGTTGTATAAATCATTTTCGTGATACATACATTTCAATAAAAACTTTATAAATTAACCAAATGGCTAAAAATAAACAAAAATCGTATAGACTACAACCGTTCCCAAAACAACAGAAACACAAAAATATGCTAACCATTAACTGTATTAAAAATACTCCTGTTTATGACATTGAATTTTTAATGACAATATGCAGGGATCATTTTCGTTTTGTACCAATCGCTTTTCACAAAAATCGATACTACTGATAAATGTTAAGACTATAGACTCTTTTTTGTTTGTTTACCGATAACTTCAAAGTCGAAAACCAGGGATTTAATGTCCAATATGTTTCATTTGGAACCTTAGTTGAAAACTTTAATCAAAAGAGTTGAGCAGAATTTGGGAAAAATATAACTTTTTGTTTTAGACAAGTACAACAAATTTTTAGTCACAATATTTTATTTTACGTACACTAAAAGTATCCCAAACTAAAGTTGAGCAGAATTTGGGAAAAATATAACTTTTTGTTTTAGACAGGTACAACAAATTTTTAGTCACAATATTTTATTTTACGTACACTAAAAGTATCCCAAACTAAGTTGATGACAATTTTTAACAAATAAATTCCAGAGGTTTCTGATAACCCTGAGTTCAAATAAGTGCTTTACTTACTCAGTATTCGAAGTAAGACTTCATTGAAAAAAACACATAATTTTTAGGACCCTAAAAAAAAGATATTTCTTTTTTAAATATCCACAACCTTAAATCAAGAATTCCAATATTTTGATTTTTGAGAAAATATCCATTTTGAAGTCCCTGCGTTAAAAAAAAAAAAGAAGTTTTTGCATAACCATCTTTTGTAGTGTCTAGCTACAATCTGCCTAGATTTGTTCAAATTTGATATTTAAGAATATTTTAAGACTGAGATCAGTTGACATAATTATCGAAATAGTATTGAGAATATTAAAGGTATTATTAATTTTGGTAATGAAGAAAATTTAGATTTTGTTTAAAAAATAGTCAAAAAGTTTCAAAAATTGTAGCCTACTCAATTATAGGCCTACAAAATATTATTTTAAATACAACCATTAAAAATACATTGTTTTTATTATTGATATGGTTTAGGCGGACATTTACCATCATTTATATATATATATATATATATATATATATATATATATATATATATATATATATATATATATATATATATAGGCTAATACACAACGTTTTGAGAGTATAAATCAACTACCTCTATCAAATAATAAATCTAGGACATGAAAAAAGTATCCTAAACGCCAACATAACCTAGTTGTTTAGGAATACATATGAGGACAGTCAAAGTAAATTTTAAATTTTTGCAATTATTCCAATTTGTGTATATATATACAGGTTATTATTTATTTATTTATATGTTTTTTTAGTTTGTAGTATGTTTTGTAAATAACTCTTAATGAATTATCATAACATTGTATCAAAATTAATGGAAGGTGAATATGGCAACTATTTCGTTTGCTGAGGTTTGAGAGACCAATGGTACTTAATTCATTGTTTTCCGAGAAATTCTATAATAATTTAAAGTTATATTTTTTTTTTTTTTTTTTTTTTTTTTTTGTTATTTTACCCATCTTTTTAGTTTTCTTAGGTCCCTCAGTATTTGAAATAAATCATTATAGTCGATTTTGAGCAAAACTAAGTTTTGGCGTTAGGACAAGAGTACTTAAATCTGAGATAAAACTGTTAAATTTTACATGCATAATTATTAGACCAAATTTTGAACAAAGTGGGTAAAAACAACTTTTTTGGATTCAGGCAAATTCAAAACGAAATTTTCAACATCGATTTTCCACCTTAATTTACTTTCTCTATTTATGTAGAGAGGGAGAGAAAGTAAACTAAACTGAACTTTTGTTTGTATTGTGCAGTGATCACCAGGCATCCATATTGTAGGGTAGCACTGTGTTTATAATATACCGGGTGTACAAAAAGTCCCGCACCGGTTTAATATTTTTGTTTAAATGACACTGGAAAGCTGAAAACCTGGACTTACACTATGGATCTAAAGAACTATTATTGCACACTATGAGTGACAGTGTAGGACCAGGTGGGACGTCCCATCAGTAGTACAAAGAAAATCTCAAATGAAAGCATAGGCCGAGTTGTATATCATTTTAAAGGGGTTTTACTGGCAGAGTTTCTCGTCGCTGGCCAAGAAATGAATGATGTAGGAACACAACTCTTTCTCGATATAAAACAAATCAGCGACACATCTAGACACGAGCAGTATACTATCCTCTAGTAGCATCTATTTATCAGAGTTCTAGGCGTAGAGTGCTGACCATCGTACAATTGATCGTACCATTTGCGAAAAAGATTGCCCACTATTATATCTATAGTATATCTGCATTGCTTACCATGACTATTTTAAGAATTTTTTTAACTCAGTATTTAACATAATCTGACTATTGTCCCAAACAAAGTCAGACCAACACAAAATCTACAGATTAGGATTATTATAATCTTGTAGAGCCAATAAACACAACTGTATACCAGTAAGTGCTTCCATCAATTATAAACAAGGCAACCTCATTGATTTAGTAGGTGCAACTTTTGATTCTTCTAAAATCATACCACTAATTCTTATTAGTTCTATTTTTAATTCAGTATGTAAAATTTGAAACAACCAAATGCAACTATGATATGTAATGTAATGGAACAATTAATAAATTAGTAATTAATTAATTGTGATTTTACATCTCCATCTTTATTTTTGGCTGCCACTAAATGGACTTTTTATTTGTTAATTAATTTATATTTTTAAGAGTCTCTTGACATATATATATGCTCTATACAAGCCCATTAGTGGCTTTTGCCATTTAATTATAGTGTAGACCTATGTGTGTTAATTTTTGTAAAATTGGCTTAAATAAATTAAAAAATATAATTTTCTAAAAACTATACAGTTAATAAGCAATCTATTTATTTCACCCATTTAAAAAATTTCTTGAAAATGTTTACTAGAATTTTATTTTCCCCATGTTTTCTGAAGAAGGAAGTCCTACAGTAAAACCAAAATGTAAAACCTTAAAAAGTGCAATAAAATTTTTATAAAATTATTTAGATTAACATTTGTACCTTAGAGCTAAGTTCATCAGATAATTAATTATTTTTGCAGTCCAAAAATGTTTTATATTTAATTTACATATTCACCATTGAAATTAAAATATCCAGAGGTCAATAACTCTTAAGATTGAACAATAAGTTGGTTAATTTATATTTTAATATTTATAATAGTATGGCAATTGTCTACACAAAAACGTTTGTTACTTTTTTCAGCAATTGTTTTTAACTGACTATGTCATTTATTATTTAATAAGGCATTAATATTGCATTCGGTAAATATGAAGTATATACAATTTTAAAAGAACTGTTTAATGATGGATTTTTGTTTGTTAGGGGTTTTAAGGCGAAAAACCATTGCGGTCATTATCACCTTCACAAAATTAAGCATGAAGATGCTCTACCTTAATACATACAAATGACACAAAAGAAAAACAATAACATAAATTTTTGTTAACAATAACAAGACTAAAACTAATTAATGAACTAAATAAACAACAACATAACATCTTACAAGGTTGTAAAATGGCCCTGTAATAACAATAAAAACAAATATTACAGGGTGGTAAGAAGGCCCTGTAACGAGTTACAAAGAATACAGCTGTAGAATGCTCTGCAATAATTGACTAGATTATATCAAAAATATTCAGACATTGCAAAAAGGACAAGACCTGATCAAGAATCTGAGCATTATTCCCCAACATCACCTGAATGGAATTAGGAAGGGCAAATGTTTTATGCACACCTCTCAAAGCAACACAGTCAATGAATATTTGCTTAATTGACAACACACTTTGACAAAATGGGAATTGTGCTGGATTCCCCTGTTCCATCAGAAATCCATGAGTGTTCATGAAATGACATATACGAATACGTGTAATCACCACTTCCTCTCATCAACTAGAATGTATGGATGTATTCCACGGACGGACAGTCTCTTATTTTAATACCCTCAGCTTATTGGACTCGATATTTGTCCATTCTTTCTCCCATTGCCTATTCAAAATTATTTTAACTCTCGATACAAAGTCAGATACCATAACACGCTGTATGACTTGTATCTGACTTGTAGCTTCATTTGCCGCATCATCAGGTTTTGTGTTTCCTGAAATTTCCCAATGCCCAAGTATACAATAAAATGATACTCTGATGTCCCATAGCTGAAATCTGTGTATGGAACACAAAATATCTTCAACCAAGGGATTCTTAGAATACATATCCTGGATAGCCTGTTAAGCACTTTTGGAATTGGAACGCAAAAGATAGTGATGAAAACCAGATGGAAGAGTATTAAGGCCTTTCAAAATAGCAAAGAGTTCAACAAAAAATAAGCTGAGGGTAATCCATACATATACCTCCAATCGGAAAAGTAATATGCTCAAGAGATTTTATTGCCCAGTTTAGAACCTTCTGTGGAAATAATTTCACTAGATGGGTATTCATCAAGTATATAGTGAAACTCCTGACGATACACTATGCATTAGGAGTGTTGAATTTGATGAACTTGGACTGTGAAAAAACAAAAGTTGGCATTTGAATGAATCATGGAGGAATAAAACATGGAGTATTGTCATTCATTGGAGGAAGTACAAGTCTCAAATTGTCAAGGATTCTAAGCGATCTAATGCCAAATGGAGCAGACGGATACCTATGATATTCATATCGTTCAACCAATGGAATTTTAAAAGCCATGTTGTAAACTGGATGATATGGTTTGAAGCACAGACTAGTAATATATGCTATTTGTACTTGCTGTCTTCGTCGAGAAAGAGGTGGTCTTTGGCGAGTAAGCTAGAGACTGAGCTCGACCTAATGCTCCAGAAACAATACGAAGTGCAGAATTATATACGGCATCAAGTTTCTTGATGGCTTGATGGTCCATAATCAATCCATGACTGAATAAGAGCACGGTAAAATCACAACGAACAAGTCCTACCGGCTCTCCATTGGAAATCGTTAAGAACACGTAACATGCCAAGTTTATATTAAACCGTGTTTTCAGATCAGATAAAAATGGAATCCAAGAGAGTCTTCAATCAGATACTAGACCTAAAAATTTAGCATTTACAGCCTTTGAATTTTTGTTCCATTCCGGAATAATAAAGGCTGATGATTCAGTCTACAGCAAATAAAAGAAATACATTGCGTTTTTGAAGAAGAGAACTTATATCCATTCAATCTTGACCAAAATTTCTGTTTATTTATTACAAGTTGTGGGGCTCTTTCAGAAGTACCCATACCTCGAGAAGCCACATATATAGCAAAATCATCAACAAATTGAGAACAGTGGATAGGGCACTGTAGATTAGCGGTAATGCTTCTTATTTCCACAGCAAACAGCGTAACGCTCTGTACGCTACCCTGAGTGACACCATTTCTAAATGTTAATGATCAAACAACTTAGTTCCAACAAGCACTTTGAAATATCTATTGCAAAGGAAGTTTTGTATAACTGCAAGAATATTCACATTTATACCTCATGATTTTAAAGTATTCAGAATCATTGCAAGTCATATCGTAAGCCTTTTCCAGGTCAAAAAACACTGCAACCAGTGTCTGATGTAAGAAAAGGGTATTTTGTATGGCAGACTCTAGAGAAACTGAAACAATTTCAATTTATGAGAGAGGAGTTTTTTAAATACCACACGTTGTACGACAATTGAAACAATTCTAATTTTGGAGAGCTTGTTTTGAAATGCCACACGTGCGATAATTGAAATAATTAAAATTTGCGGGGACAAGTGATTTGAAATGCTTATTTGATTAAGTTGGGCACCATTTTGTAATATTTTATTATAATATATATATATATATATATATATATATATATATATATATTAATTATAAAATTTATTACTCTTGAAGAGAATGTAAAATATCTCTGAGGTCGTAAGTTCTTTTGAAAAAAGTGAACTTAGTAGAATATTGAATAAAGTACAGAATCCTTTTTATTCTGAAATGTACATTTTATTATTGAAAAAACATAATATAACATCAGAATACATATAAGTCAAATAACACCTGTAAAAGATAAAATTACATATATAACATCCTACAAATTTAATTAATCAAAAAATTATGTTAATTAAAATTCAATTTATTAATATTATTTATGGTTACAACCTACTTTTAAATTCAAATTTTTATGTATTGAGAAGCTAATATTCTTTTTATTTTATATAATTAATTTCATAAAGACTTTATTTCTTTTTTAAATTAAAAACATCAAAATCATAACTTTAAACAAAGAAAATCTTTTACTTATAAAAGATTTAGAAAATTATACTTGAATAACATATCATCTCTGCTAACAAATAACATGAGACAATTCTATTAAGACAATATTAAAATTTCAATAAATATCACAAATTTCAAATTAATTATATATTTTAGTTAATATGAAAAATAGTTTAGGCATGTTATACCAAACATGAGTTAATATTTAATAGAACTTTAATTAAAAACACTTCTTTACCTGGTTGAAGTCACGTCGCGTCGTTTCACTAAAATCATGTCTTCCGTTTTAAAATTAACTTTTTTAGTTTTCAACTTCACTTATAAGAACGTATTAATTGTTTACTTCTTTATTAGTTCAAAACATTCTATTAAAATTATTTCGTTTTTATTTAAAACACATATTCTTAGCCTTTTTGTACGCGTTTTCCGGGTTACGTAATGCATATTGTCCATTACACAATATCACAAAGTCAATTAATTTCACTTTGGAAAGTTTAATTTTAGCCCACAGAAACTAACTCACGATATTTTATAACAGTACTTGTAAAACAACTCAGTTTCTCAAGAAAACACTTTCTTTCTATATTTCCATTTTGTTTCGATCAACATATCTATCGACTGAGCGTGCTATCGCTTTCAAGGTTCAATAGAGACTGACCTTCTTTCGGTTTAGGCGGTTAGCGACAGATTTCATTCTTTGTCTTTTAGACGCTATCGTTGCAATTTTCTTATAATTAAGTTTATAGTTATTTTAAATATTAACATACATACAATAAATATCTCTGATCATTTTGTACTAATTATTTTATTTATTTATTTATTTTTTATTGATTTTATTCAAAAAACAAAATATGTTTCCTGTTTGTTGTATTGAGTCCAACATATACCCCATTCTATTTAAGATCACCAAACTAAAAATGTACATTATTACAAAACTAACTAAGTGTAGATGATAGACTATGCCTATAGCCGCATTGGTCATCTTTAAGCAGCCGGTTACTTTCGAGGTACCAAACAAACATTGATTGACCAGCTTGTAAAGTACATTAATGAGAGGAATGGGACGGTAATTTTCTGGCTCAGTTTTTTCTTTACCTGGTTTGAGAAGAGGAGTTACTGTAACCTCCAACCAAGCATTGGGAAAACAATGCTCCTTGAATATACGATTATATATTTTAAGGAGAGTCCACTTCCCCAAAGCTGGGGAGGTGTTTAACCATAGAATAAACTATGTTCTCAAGGCCTGGAGCGAATGCCATCTGTCAACACAGCAGACCCTAATTCCTGTAAGGAAAATGGGGTATTTATCGGTGATTCTTCTGACAGACCTACTGTGGAAGATATTGCTTCTTGAGAAGTTTTATGTAAACGAAAGACACCGCTGTAAGCAGCAGTTGATAAAGAGTTAGCAAATGATGAACCCAAAACATTAGCAATGTCAAAATTATCTGTAGTCAAAACTCCAGCTCTCTGTTTCACTCCCAATAAGGGAGCAGAGGGAGGAGGACCACAAACAGAACGTAACTCTTCCACACCCTTAACGTGGGTGATGAAGGCTTGGTAGACGCCTGAGATGATATTGGGAGGAGTTTAAAAGAACCTGCCCATGACATTTCTATTTTGTAGAGGCTTGGCAGTTACAACCACTGAGGCCTAACCTCAATTATTTTTGTTTTGAACTTTAAAAAATGATGCTGATTTAGTCAGAACAGGGACGGATTGTGATTTTTCTTTAACTAGCTATCCAGTTATTGGAGGTAATTTGATGTTCTTGAGTGGCGAAGAAGCAGATTTAGCTTTGGATACAATATGTGTTGTACATTTAGTAAGAAGGTCAACATTAGAACAAGATGGCATGTTACAGATATACCACTTTGGAATGCTATTCGTTGTTTTATTTATTCTACAAGTACATGAACTATCTCTACTGGTCTAGTGTTGCTATAGCAAGGCTACAGTTAATAGTGGAGGAAGACTTCCCCTTTCTCTGGGAAGACATGTATAGCGAGTTGCGGTCAAATAGAAGCTGTATTGCTGCAATGTTACTCATGTAAAAAATGGTAATATTACATTCAAAATAATGTTTTAATTATAATTTTATGTTTAAAATAATGACAAATATATGTAACTTAATATGGTAAGCGTAAAGAAATGTATTATAATTTTTTTGTCATTAATACTTGGGCTTCACAGCTAGCCTAGCAAGCCTAGAAAATATGCCACTGACCAACATATTGTCCCATAAAATATCATCCTATGTACATTTTCAAAGTTTTTTTTTTAATATTAATAATTTAAGAAACACACAAGTGACAGATAGATACATTTTTGGACTAGGTTCAAACATTTTTTAATTTTAATGTCAGTAAGTCATTCTGTTTTTTGTTGTTTTTTTTAAATACTTTCTCTCTTTCTTTATATGTAAATACAACTTTGTACATATTTCTTACATTCACGTAGAAACATTTGTATAACATATTCAAGTCTACTACAATTATAATAAGAAATATACATTAATAAATTATAGTGAATTGAACTATATTTTTTATCCCAGACTGAGCTGGAAACATGCGTCGCTATGATATAGTGTTAGACGAACCAAACAAGATATTTTTTTCTGGGGATGATGTCACTGGCCACGTTGCTATCACCCTGGATTCCAAACTCACAGTTCAAGGTAAATATATTACTGTTTATATAAAGTATATTATTGATCATTACTTAAATTAGTTCATGCATAGCACAAAATCATTATATTCATTCCATTATAAGTACTATTACCAATAGCTCTAGGTGATTAGTATTCTCTGAATGTTAGTATATTCTGAATAAGAAATTAAAAACAAGCATCCACAGTCAATCAGTTAGTGAGTGTTGTGGGTCCTCGTCAAACTTAAATGAAGAGTTAGACATTGAACCAGTTGCAGCTATGTGTCCTCTACCAGGTAACACTAATGATATTGGTAAAAGCTTTATTTTCTTCAATTAGTTCTTCTCTTCAACAAGGACCTGAAGGTTTTCTTGCTTTATCTATGTAACAGACATGTCAGTCCATTTTTTATTATTGATCAATGTCAGTCTTTAAGTCTAAACCTAGAAAATCTAGTTGGACAAGGCTATGGTGTGATCAACATAGTGAGTGGTCAATTTTCTGATGTACAAGCAAGAATAAAGGAGCAATATCCAAGAGCTATATTTGTTCACTGTATTGTAGTCATTAATTGAAACTTGGTCGTGTGTTCATCATTTTCTAATCCTAAATGTGTAAGAAATTTTATTGGGACAGTAGATTAGATTGTATTTGGGATGAGTCTTCTCAGATGAGAGACTTTTGCATGTCAACCATAGGTTTATTATGCCTTTTATTGGTCTGTCTTAGTCACTCAAAACCCCTTATCTCTTTTGAGGTCCAGGTTTTTCCACCTATATCGCCATCTTCTTCATCACATGGTTGCTGGATTCTAAAGAGCCTTCTTCGTCTTTGCTTCAACATCTCAGAATCAAAGATAACATGTTTTACAGATTCTATCGCCTACTCACAAAGTTGACAGTTTTGGTTTCCTTGATAAAAGCCTATTGTTGATAGATGTTTCCTGAATTGGTCATATCCAGTTAAAAAGGTGACAACTCTTCTGATTTGTTCTTGATTTAACATAATCAGGTACCTTGTTACTGTGAATTTGGTCCTTTGGTTAGGCGTTTGCTTAGTATGTAACAAGGGGTTGCCCATCATTACATTGATGCTCCTTTATGGCCCAATCATTTACCAGATAATACACCACATTGGCTCTGGTCTCATGAAGGGTGTTGATGCCCCTTTCTTAACAAGGGAATTGGCCATCTCATTTCAAAGTATGTTTGCCATACAACACCAGTCTGGCAACCATCTCAGTTACACCATATTTAAGGTGAAGAAGGTAGATAGGTCTGAGAAATATTCCCACATAAATTTGGATGACATTTGAACTGAGTCGAGTGCTTTGAGACCTGCTTGACTATCAGATAGGATTAAAATTTTCTTATTCCTGTAGTTCTTGGATATTCCTAGATGAACGCAGCCAGCTATTGCTATTATTTCTACTTGGAAGATGGTTCAGTACTTTCAAAGACTGGCACTAATGCTTGTCTTAGGTGAAGTGCTCTATACTCAGTATCAAGAGTTTTTCCCATCAGGGACTCATTTGTGTATCAGGTTATGGTTCCTTTGATACTTACTAGTATGTTATTCTCTTTCAAGTCCTCTCTGCTTCCGAGGTTTACTGAGAAAAATTGGGTAAAGACGTATTTGGTGTTTGTGACATCTAATGTTATTAGGGATGGTAAACAAATATCGATGTTTTTGAAACATCGATGTTTTGACATCGATGGTTTTATGCCGATGTTTTTTTCCCGATTTATCGATGTTATCAAGAAAGGCGTCACTGAGCTTTCTGAATCACATTACTTAGAAGCTGTTATCAGTAACATAAACAATTACAGCCTGGGGTCCTAGACTATAAGTTATTGCTTACTATCTCTCCTATCTTATCAGTAAATATCTTTTGTTTACTTTTCTCCACCCAACTGACACTCCAGCATTTCACACTTTGACACTTGTTCTTACAGCCAGTCTGTGTGTGATCAGCGTTATTTTACCATTGAATTGAAGCATACTGATTTCAGTTTGACTGAGACAAACATTACTATCTTTATAGATTTTTTTAGCGTATAATTTTTATCTAGTAATTTCTTATAGTTATTTTTATCATAATTAAAATCTACAAATGGCTCCAAAGAGTGGCTTGTGGAGGCACTTTACAAAAGTTAGTAAAATAGAAGCTAAATGTAATACTTGTGGAAAAATTATCATAACTTCAGGTAACACCTCAAACATGAAGTGTTACCTAAAACTGCATAAATTTAAAGACGAAGTCGGGTGTAAATCGTCTGTTATAATAGATGCGGCAACGATGTCATCACCATCACAGCAATCTCATTCATCTTCTTTTTCTTCTTTGGACTTAGGCGTGTCAACTCGATCACAGAAATTATCAGTTTGCGATAACAAATAGACCAGCAGCTATGAATACGTTTCATACACAGCCATCCATTCAGCACTCATTTGGAGAAATGGAGAAGTTTGCAGGTTGGTTAAACTTAGTTTAAACGGTAAATATGTAATCGACCCTATGTGTTGTTTGCTTGTATTTTGTGTAATCGTTAAATACTTACCTTTTTATGTAAAAATCACATCCTACTGATTATGGCATTTGCCCTATTAAGATTCGTAAGCAAAAAACAAGGGCTCTTATAATTTTTCTCTAATAGCCTGTCATATGTATCATCTTGTCTTAGTTGTTTATTTGGCCTGTTAAACAACCAAATTTTTAAAAAACTAGTTTTGTTTTTGTTCTTGCAAAATACCAATAGGAATATGAAAATTTAAGGCAGTATGCTAACTTTTAATATAAACAAATCAAACCAAAGCAAATTAAATAGAATAATTTCAATAATTCATTATGATAAATTGCCACTTTAATTTTGTATACATAGTTATTCTAAATGTCTTGTAAACTTTATGTTTAAGCTATCTTCTGTAACAGTCTTTTTTTTTATTTGTTACAGAGGGTGGCTCGCGTTATTCCAACATCACACAAAGCCTACTGTACTTTGTTAACAAGGATTATATGCCTTTATCTGTGGTTGATGGTATAGGTTTTAGACGACTGATGAAGGAAGCAGCTCCTTCGTACAAAGTACTCACACGAAATACCGTAAAGGCTATGATTTAAAAAAAGTATGATATATTAAGCAGTATATTCAAAGAAATTTTAAATAATATAAACCATTTTACAATAACAACTGATGTATGGACTGAAATGATGACGCCCACCAGCTATTTAGGAGTAACAGTCCACTTCATTGATGGTACTATTGGTATTTCACTTCAGTCTGTACCACTTGGTGTATACGAGTTAAAAGAGTCTCATACAGCAGAATATTTAAGCAGTCAAATTATGACTGTTTTAAATGAATGGCAAATTCGTGAAGAAAACATTTTAGCCATAGTGACTGACAATGAAGCTGCAATGGTGAAATGTGTGAGTGATTGGTTTGGTAGAAACAAACACGTTCGTTGTTTGGCCCATTGCATTAATTTGTGAACGGAAAATGCTATTCAAAATACAGTAGGTTTAGATGACATAATTAAAAAAGTTAGAAAAATTTTTAAGTTTGTCAAGCGATCCGTAAATTCCAGTGACCAATTACCGCAAGAACAGAAAATGAGGGGTATTCTTGAGGGGGAAATACTAAAAACGATTCTGGATGTTACGACGCGTTGGAATTCAACTTTTTATATGATAGACAGATTTTTAGTGCTATCCAATATAATCAGCAGTGTCCTAGTGAGAATAGGCCAGAATCTCCGCCCATGCTTTCTGCAATAGAATTAGAAAATGCTCGGGAAATCAAAAACATTCTAGCTTACCTGGAGCATTTGACCAGCGAGATATCCGGAGAAAAGTACGTTACTGTGAATATGGCTATTCCCCTACTGAATTGCCTTCTCCAGTCAATTACCTCGTGTGCTCCTAGACTACAAATTGGTAAAAAAAATTTAAAAACAGCCTTCTACAGGCATTTGATTCCAGGTTCAAAGACCGAGAGCAGGCACATCTTTTATCACTGCCTATGTTTCTCGACCCTAGATTCAAAAACATTCATTTTGTTGATCCATTGTCAGCATCAAGAGCCCTAAACCATATAAAAAAACTTGTTGCAGCAGTGTCAGCAAAAAATCAGTCCTCATCCTCAGAATCCGAGAATGAATCGGAAATAAGTATTGCTCCAGACTATCCGGATATATGGTCCCATCATAAGTCACTTGCACTAAAACCCACAAAAAAAATATCAGCACCAGAATCGTCTTCGAACCTGGATTCAGAAATTTTAATATATTTATCTATACCCGTATCTGCAAACCACAAAGCCAACCCTCTTGAATTATGGGAAGATCTTAAGCATATTCATCCAAAACTGTACATATGAGGCAGTATTTAGGTATTATAGCAACCTCAGTTCCTGCCGAAAGATTATTTTCTAAGGCTGGATCTTTGATAACGGAGAAAAGAAACCGATTAAGTGGCAAATTATTATCAAAACTATTATTTTTTAACCGAGTGCCTGAAAAATATTGGAAATAAATTAATATCAAAAGAATTTTTATTGAATAATAGGGACTAGTTTTTTAAAGATATATTATTTAAGTATGTTTATTGTTTACTTGTTTATCAAAATGTTGTAATGTTTCATATGGTATGGTATTTTATTCTATTTTGTTAAATGAAATTTAAATAACACTAATTTAACGAACTTAAATAGGCCTACTTCATTTTATTTTGATTATTTATTATTCTTAGTTTTTAAATGTATTTATTTATTTAGAAGTTTTAAAAAAATGTATGTTTAATGTATTATATAATTATATATTGTATTCTGTTTTGTTTAAACAATTAATTATCATTTAAAGTTAATGACCAATTTAATTAATCTATTTTCTTTTGAAGTGTCTTTAATTATTTAGAAATTTCTAAATCTTATTATCTTTTTGTATATTATATATATTAGTATTTTTCCATTTTGTTTTAACTATTAGATCACAGTATTTTGTTCTAAATAAGGCTTTTGTTCTGTAATCATTTTGTCGTTTCATGATTATATTTTAAATTGTAATTATTTGTGTAATAATTTTACTTTAAAAAACCTAAGAATGTTTGGAAAACATCGATGTATGGAAAACATTGATGTTTTCGTCCTGATATTTTAACGCCATCGATGAATTATAAATAATACATCAATATATCAAAGCATCAATGTTTTCAATAATTTTGCCATCACTAAATGTCATTTCCAACATCAGTAGAGTGTTCTCTATATTAGAATGGCTCACTTCAAATAGACCATCTCTTCATTCATTAACATTTATTAGTCTGTATGTAGACTTCCTTGCCTCCAACATTAAATAAATTCTCTGTTTGAAGTTATTTGTTAATGATGGAAGTTCAATTTTATTATTATACATTTTTCGGACATTTGCCATCAATTGTGTGTTAAAAATCAAAACACGACATTTCGCCACAAGGGGTTGTAACCCGCTCTCGTGCAAGAAGCTTAATACAACTAACAATAGGCCACTCCCCTAATAGTTTGTCACGCCTTCTGGACCACGTCACTTGTTGCTGTATCTTTGATACAACAACACGTATTTGACGTTAGTTATGTGTTTTTTTGACTTCTCAGTTTTAGCTCTGAGATGCATGCTTAGATATTAAGGTTGGTGGTATTCTTATTTAATTTTACTTCTTACATAGGCTTAGTTTTTAGTTTCATGTTTCTTTAGTTTTTAGTCACTTGATAACGGGAATTGATTCTTATTCCCGAAACGTCGTGTTTTGATTTTTAACACACAAATGGTGGCAAATGTCCAAAAAATGTATAATAATAAAATTAAATAAATGTAGAGGAAGTAGTCCAAACAATACCTCCAGTGATGCTGTAGAGGTGTTTCTAAAGGGTCCATAGATATGTGAGTCTTATTCAAGGATGGAAACAATGATATAATTTTTTCTAAGGAACATGTGCTCCCCAATGAACATAAGCCTATTGATTGAAAATGCAGCCAAAGTTTTATTTACAATAATAAAGATTTATGCAATTAATCTTGGGAACAAAACTACAAATACACAAACAAGTTTCCATGCCTTAATGATTAACATTAGAATGGAATAATTAACGAGAGTATAACGTTTCAATTAAATCAGTTAAGATTACACAAGTTATTTTGAGAGATGAACTGATAAAGACTGTACCTAAACACAAAGAACAGAACCTATTTAAGGTAGGGAATCTTGTTCAAATAAGCTCAATAATTCAATTGCACCTCCTTTATCTTCAGAGGGGCGTTGTGGCCTTATTAATCACAGCTTCTGACACTGATGACTGATCTCATTAATACTAATGTTCATGGATTCAATCCCAGTTAATGGTGTTAGATTTTCCATGTGTCAGTCTTATCGGCATAATACATGACAGTTGCACAAGAAACTTGTGTTTAAAATGCTTAATTTATAGCTTTATAGTAAAGAGATGTTTTGGTAAATAATTAGTTTGAAACTTTTTTGCATATTCTTTCTCATACAAGAGATTTAAAAAAATTGTTTATATAATTAATTAGTTTTTAATGAACAATTAATAGTTTAGAATTGAACCCACAGTAAAATTATAGCAGGCCTCTTTTTTGTTCTTAATTTTGGTTGTCTCTACTCACTTATTTCTACTTGTCAACAACATATTTTTTATAACTAATTCATGTAGTAAATTAAATATGTATACATATAAAGAGTAAAACCAAAAAGGAATCCTAATTGTACAAATTTTGATTCTGATGCTATTCATCAAAAGACACAAAAATTGTTTATACAGTAGACGCCCTCTATTTCGGCTTCAGTTGGATAGGCCGCCGGATGGTTCGGTCGGTCCTAGGATGAGAGTCATATCAGTGCCATATCAGTCACGTCGCATAGATTATGTCACGTCACGTTTATCTTGAATTTTTAGTCTACTCCGGCAGTAGAAATACTGCATACTAAACTATTTACTGGATGTCAGTTTAGTTTACGGGCGAGCTTTTGTCGGTCGCACTTAATGTACAGTGAGATTGATTGATCTGTAATCTTGTGTGTGAATGTTTTTTGCTGTTTAGTATGTAGGACTGTTTTCGGGAGTGAACGTTTGAGTAAGTGTAAGTTGTACGTGTGCGAGTTAGCTTTGAGAAAAATGTTTTCTAAAATGAGTGAAAAATGTAAACATACATTTGTGACAATGGAACAAAAACTCAGTATCCTAGAGCGTCTAGATAAAGGTGAATCGGTCCAAAGTATTTGTAGAGAATTAAATGTCGGTAAAAGTACTGTAAATGACTGGCGTCGAAACCGGAAATATATTGAGACTTTTTGTACTCAGATTGAAGCTGAAAAAGTGCTGTCTACTCGATGTACTTTAAAAAAGCCTAAACTTGAACAAGTTGATCATACTTTGTGGGTCTGGTTTATGTAGGAGCGCAGGCGAGGCAACAGTTGTCGACATGATGTTTATGAGAAAATGGCGTTACTATGCTTTCAAAAACACTCTTAATCAGAAAAAACAAAAGAAATTAACAGATTTATTTTAATTTTTATAGGTTATGAGTCAAGTAATACGTGTTGTACAGTAATTTCCTCAAATACATTTTTAGTTTGTTTTTACAGTACGTACTGTAATGTGTTTTTCTGATCAGTTTTATCCTTAGTACGGTATCGGTATTTACTTTTTAATATGTGTTGCAAAAACGTTTCTATGAGTGGCACAACATGACAATTCGACCAACAGACATCAAAATCTTCTCTTTGGTAAGTACATAAAGTTGTAAAAATGTTTAAACAACGCCTTTTGTTGATTCTTAAGCATAGGTAATGTATTTAATAGGGATATTTTAAATTTTTTTAGTACATCCGGATAGTCCGGCCGGTTGTCCAGTCCCGAGGTAGCCGAACTAGAGGGAGTCTACTGTAGTAAAATGGCAAATTCCATTTCATTTGGTGTCTATCATTCTGTTTGTGTTGTTTTATGAAGTTTAAATATCTGAGGAATTGATGAAGAAATTGAACTGAAATTTGCTACACAAGTTTTAATTATAGTGTCAAAAAATTGTTGTCATAAATAACCATTTTTCATAAATCTAAATTTATATATTGTTTGGTTATACTCTGTATATTAATAAATATTTAAGGGTTTTCCATCAGTCGTCTTTGTTTCAGGTGTAACAATCCGCCTTGTGGGGGAAGCCTGCATCTCTGTACCTGAATATGGCAGTAAACTAAATTTGCTTCAAAAACGGAAACTAAGGACCAATAAAATGTAGGATATTGGTAATATATAACAATGATACTTATTCTCGGTTTCAAACATTGATCACTCACCCTTCCCCCAGTCATCCAATAAAAGCATGATGACAACTTTAGTGGGATGAGAAGGAATTATCTCATGAGCTTGTTTCTATTAGAGATACTCCAACCTAAAAAGAAGAGGTCGAAGATACTTTAAAAAATATAAACAATTATTGAAAACAAATCAAAATATGCAATTCTTAATTGATAAGATGCAAAGAAAAAATTGTTATCCGACTTGCACAAGAAAATTGTAATTAGAGATTTCTATGTGCATAAATCAGTTTGTTTTTATACGGAGAGACTGCATATCTTTCAAAAACTATAATACTGGGGAAAAAACACTAAATATTCAGGCAATGTGACTAATTAAGATTTTAACCCAATCCCTCTATGGCTTTTTACTTTCCAACACTTTTCCAGACATTGAAATCTCAGTAATTGTTTTAAGACAATAATTATTCATCCACAGAAAATATATAATTAATTGAATTAAAAGTTTTAATTTGTGATAAATCCAAAGGTAGTGAATTTTTATTTGTACAATTATCTAAGATTATTAAAAGTAATAAATTCAAGAAGAATTTTATTTTAAATGATAACAACCTATATCATTTTTTCTGGTTAAATTTTAAAAGGATTACTGGAGATGACCTTGTATATTTTGTGAATGAGGTTGTGAATTGAATACATTCCCACTATCAATTGTCTTTTATTTTATAGACAATTGTTTTGTTATGAAAATTATAGAGGTATAATATGAGTGCTATGTTGCTTAAAAATCAAATCGTGTTTACACAATCTCAGACAGAACAATTATTTATAGGTATTTATAGGTTCTATATTTATATCAAAAAAAAGAATGCACATCATGTGCCAAGAATGGTTTCTTTTTTGATGATCTTTTACAAGAAATTAGAACTATTTTCAGATGATACTAATGCAGTTATTAAACAGAATAATTAATTGTATTACAAATGTGGTGGATGCAGTAGCTGAATTTTTAAATCAAATGGAATCATTGTTTGAAATATAAAATGAAATGTCAATAAAACAAATAACTCAATTAAATATTTAAAAATGACTGTAAAAACACTGGAAATAATTTTATAAACTGAGTTATTTCCGCACATTTTTAGGGACTTATATTGATGAGTATATAACCTAGAACAATCATTTACAATGTATCCAAAAAATGTAAATATAGTTATTTAAATAACTAATAAATTCATCATAACCTAATGAATTGTGTACAGATAACTCGATTTTTTTTTCTGAAAATATCTTATGCTAAATAATATAATAAAAGAAAATTTTAAAATATATAAATTACAAAACTTATACAATAATGTAATAAATAATACATAAATATGTTGGTAATGAATATTCTTACATATAGTAGGTATCTTTTTTATCAAAAATTTTTTTCAAAAATATATAATATATAATTTCACAAATTATTTTTCAAAAGTTATTTATGCACAGGAAAATGTATTTATTTGTACAGAGTCAATCAGTTATTTACATTGTATTTATTTAGAGTTTTGAACAGATCAAAATATTTATACCAATAAACAAAAATAGTTATAATAAAACTTGACCATCATTTAACCAATAAACTAATAATAAAAAAAATAAAAGGGTTTCTAACCCCTTTTTTATTCAATATTCTTTTTGAATCATAATGAAAAATGTGATATTATTAATTATTTGATACTATAATAATTAATCTGATAATACTATTACCCATTATTTTTGTTTATTCTTTTTCTCAGCAGTCCTTCGCAAGTGGATGACATCGGGGCTGAATCAAATCCAGGATGGGTTTTTTCTAAAGATAAACCATTCAAATTTTGTGCCATTGAGAAGTACTTTCAACACAAGGAATATTTATTTGGGCATAAGTATAGCAGTAAGTTAGTCATTTCATTTCTTTAAAGATATTTTCCATCCTTATTTTCTCTTCATTTAACACCTCTCTTTTCTCATTGGCAATAGCATTGGTTTACTAACTTGTTATGTATATATATAGTAAAAAACAGGTTTATTATTGTAACAATTAGAGTGAGCTTTATAATTATAGTTATTCGCTATGAGAATAATTATACATTTTTTGCCTCCCACTCTCATATAAATACAGCAATTTTTCAAATATTTTTAGTCATTAACACGTTCACTACCAGCTGACGCATATATGCGGCGGCCGGGTCACTCCCACGGCCCACGAAAAAATTCATGAACTTCCCTGTAGACGGGTCAAAATGGTTGTGACCTACGCCACAGACTGAGGTAATGCTGTATGTCAGTGTTGCCAACTGTCCAGTGACGTCAGCGATAGTCCTAGCTACAGACCAAGCGCCGCATATATGTGGCGGACTATCCTGTAGACCGTGCCTAAGCGATCTAACCTTTAAAATAGACCGTTGCGAAGAAATTTCTCATTTACTATGAAGAAACCAATGCCGCAGATCTGCGGCGGCAGTCTATTTTAATGAGCCCAGCCGCCGCAGATCTGCGGCGTTGGGCTAGGAGTAGGACACGCCCGCCGCAAAATTGAGGCGGCAGTCTGTGGTTACGATTTTTTTTTAACATTGTGGTAGCGAACGTGTTAATTTGTACCTTGGTAACACCTCAACAATCATACCTCTACTATAACTTATGAACATTAAATATTTAGAGTTGTTCCTTTGCTCTGAGCTACCAATAAATTAAAGTAAAAGTTTACTTACAGAATGAAACCTTGATCTGTACATTGGTTTATAGAGTCTATGCTTTCAGAAAATGCCAGCTTCAAAAACTGTATAGTGCACTTCCGAAGATTACTTTTGTTTATCGTGAATGTTACAAAAAAAGAACTACTAATTTTAAAATGATGAAAATATAATCTACTAGCAATGTTAACAGAAATTCTGAGCCAATAACTCCATTGCAACTATATTCAATTAATAATTCTATTCCTATCATTGTACTATATTCTAAATAGTGTTGTATGTGTGAAGGTTACCGTGAACAGTTATGGGAAGGAGAGCATACATTTCCATTCCATTACACACTTCCAGC
This sequence comes from Aphrophora alni, assembly GCA_963513935.1. Taxonomy (NCBI): domain Eukaryota; kingdom Metazoa; phylum Arthropoda; class Insecta; order Hemiptera; family Aphrophoridae; genus Aphrophora; species Aphrophora alni. The sequence goes on from OY740766.1 coordinate 94,826,316, forward strand.
GCAGCTCCCTGCCTCATTTAATGGTCGCTATGGATATGTAAGATATTACTGTGAATCGTCTCTTGAAAGGTGGCGTACAAAAGACACTCGCAGAGTTTACTTCAGTGTGTGTAACCTTGCAGACATCAACCAAGTTTCTAAGGCAGATGTAAATATAATTGTATTACTAATTCAATTTATTTTTTAACATGCCACTTAAAGGTTAAACTTTAACATGCCATGTTAAGGTTTTTTAAATTAGTCGTACTTCCAAACCTTAAAGTTTTGTTTACTTCTGTTTGAGAGATAATATTGACAAATTCACCCCAGTAAAACATTTACCAATAACTACGAAATATGATATTTGAGGAGAGGGTGAGTAAAAACTAAGAACCTTTATTTGGGACCTTGAACACTATAAGTGAAAAAATTGTTTGAATATAGTTACAATTCTTCTCAGAATTTGTTTCTCTATAACGATTTTTTCATGCATTTATTATAATATAACCGAGTTGATGGGTCCATCATTGTACTGACAGACCTATCATACAACATATGTAATAATTCAAAAATGAGAGGACGTTAATTATTAATAGTGAAGCTATTTTAAGAATAAGAAATTTATCTTTTGAACTTGAAGAGTTCCACAAGTATTTATTTATTGATATGCTCGACTTAAGGGCGCCAGGTAGCATTAGCTTACCAATTTTGAAAAAGAAAAAAAATGAATTTAATTATTTATAAAATCTCTGGGGTCGTAAGCTCTTTTACGGTGTACTCACAGTGAAGTTTGGTATTGCAATGAAAACACTTTGGCTGAAATGTTAACAAAAAACATTTATTAAACAGTAAAGAACAAAAACAATAACATCAATTTTGAAAGAAATATTATAAATCACTTATGTTATACATCCTACTATTAGATGTTATTAATTCCCTTTAAGAAAATTTTAACTAAAAAAAAATCTTGAATTTATCTCTTTTATTTTGTAGGTTGCAACTGAAGAATTTATTATGAATCTTAACAGATTAACTTTATCTGTTTTTTAATATTGAATCTATATTGTTTTAAAAGGAAAATTATGTCAATCTATATTTAGTATTCTTCTACGTTAAGTAACATAATTATTTTAAAATTTTAAATTTACAAACAAAAACAAGAAAATCAAACATGATAAATTTTATAAGGTGAACAATTTGAAATTTAAGTATTAAATAATACAAAGTTACCAGTCCGTTGTCTTAAACACATCACTCGATTATGGTCCAAACAGCATGGTTCTTATGCGATGGTGTTCCTGAAATGTGATGTCCCTCGAAGTCATTTTATTTGTATAATTCAACTATTCTAAGTTTATTGTTAATTACATGTCAAATAATGGTTCGTATTAAAGTTTATTTTCCACTTAAACACCTCTGTAACTTAGTTCATAACCCGAACTCACGATTCAAACTGTCCAACCATCTCGACCACGTGCAAAAAATAATTTCCTTTGCACATTTTACAAAGTTCACCTTTCAAATCAACAGTTCACGTTTTTTAATTTTATATAATTACAATGATATGTATATTATTGATCCTAGAACTGTTTATAACGCCTCATTACATTTTTATTGAAGTTAATTCGACCAGAGAACATGACTTTATACTTCGACACTCCGAATAGTTCTTATTTTTACAAAGTTCATATTTACATAACATCTGGTCTAACCGAACGCTCTAACTAGTCTCTGAGATACTATTGTTCATTCAAACACTCCAAACTAGACTTAGAAAACACATCTTTTATCATCTCCACGTTTATTACATTAACTCTCAAAATACGACCGTTCAGTTCAACACTCCCAACTGGACTGATCTAGCAATTTGCCACGAGATGTCTTACTTCCGAAAAAGTCCTTTCCGGTCACATCCTGCTGTCGTAAAATAGTCCGCACACGTCGTAAAACTCAAACAATTTACATACAATATCAATTAAACTAAATCATACTAAAATTAAACATGGTAATTTATACTGTTGTCTTGAAAATCCATTTTATTCCTATAAATGAATTTACTAAATACAATTCATGATCTAGACATCCTGTCTCGGTCCATGCACCCGCGGATTTTAAACCTATTATAAATTTTGATTTTTCACATTACCACACATAATACAAATATTTCTTCTAATTTAATTCCCAAAAGATGGTTTCTTGTAGGAAATGTTTTATTGTACTAGTAGATCAAGGAGTTTTTCCCAATAGGATAAGTTTGTTTAAAACAGTTGTTACATAGGTTTTCTGAAACTCGTCATTGTATCACTACTTTCTTGATATCAACCCAAGGGACTCTAGTTGATTCTATACTTTTTTTCATGTAATCTTGGATTAGATCACGGTCATATTTCCTATCAGGTCTCTCTTGACTAACTCTTGTTTATGTTCCGATCCTGTCGTTATTAGAGTTCGAGGGCTAAGTGTTTTATGTTCTTTTTTTTTATAAGACTGTGATTTTTGCCTATAAATAACAAGAATAAGAAATACATTTAGAAATCTCTAATCGCTGCCCTAGTGTTAATGTCTATGTCTTGGCGGTCATCAAAGGTATACATATTCCACTTGTGTCAGTGACTTGGCTCTTGCCAGATCTCGTAACTATATGAATATCACATTTTCTTGGGAGGCCAGGGTTTGAAATTACATTTATTACACTAACTTAACTATTTGTTATCTTAGACAGGTGGGGTTGGTACCATTACATTGCAGAATTTAAATCTGAAAATATTTATCTAATTTAGTGTTACAAATTTAATAACACATGAAATATTTTTGCAATCACCAAACTTACCCTATAAATTTACTTCGTATATTGGGTACCGTAAGTAAAAGTTAAAAGCATATTTAAAAAATTTTGTTATCAAAGTATTTCAAAATCCGCATTTACTAAAACCAACATGTACGAGAAAATTATTATTTTCCAATAATTTAGAAAATATGAAATCAAAAAATACGAACTGCTCTCAAGATTCATTGTATCCACAATTTGTAATTTTTTCTTATACTTTTTAATAAGATGGTGTAAAGTTTATTTATGATTATTTTTGGAATTTTTGTTATCAAGTTATTTGGGATCTGACCAGTGCTCTATTTAGGAGTACACACTTTTCACGATCTGGAATTTCTCTTAACCCAACAAGTCTTTGCTCTGTCTAGTTTAATCATAAGAACTTGTTAGCTCATTTTTTATTTTACGGGATTTAATACCCTTGAAATAAATTTACTGCTCTTAATTTGGGGGCTCCACCAGACCCTTTAGGGTCAATCTTTGTTTGGCATGAGAGATGACTCCAAAAGAAACCAGGTTAAAATTAATACTCCAGGTTACTAGAACAATCTATTAATTATATCATTGAGAGTCTAAGACCAATGTATCAAATACAATTCTCCTTAAACTATTCCATTTTATAACAAACATGCACTTCTACTTTTTAAATACAAATTTAATAAATAAAAAACAATTTTTCTTTTGTAAATTCTATAATTTATTTGGTCTAGCCAACCATGGTTTCGCCAGTTACGGCATTGACGAGGCTCTTACAAGACTAAATACAATACACACAAGACTATTATAAAAGGTTGAGAAATGCAGGAAATTCCAGTTAGCAAACAAAGCACAAAGACCCGGGGGGAAACCCCCACAGGTCATTCACACAGGTATTAACCATTCTTGAATAGAGGTTTAAGTAAAGGAGAAAATGACAAAAATTCCGTTTGGTCATTTAAAACTAGATTAGCATAATTACACAAAAGTCTCTTAATTTATAAAATTTCCAAAACATTTAATTTTCTACTTTTTACGTTCACATGTAGAATTTCAAAATTAAGATTATAATAAAAATCTGTCAGTGCATGATTTTTTAAATGGTTAGATATTGTTTACACTGATGACCGACGGTACTTGATAGAATTCCATTTTAACAAATAAAACACAATTTTTCTTTTGTAAATTCTATAATTTATTTGGTCTAGCCAACCATGGTTTCGCCAGTTATGGCATTGACGAGGCTCTTACAAGACTAAATACAATACAAATTATTACAATACAAATAAATACAAGACTAAATACAATTATATATATATAGAATTTCACTTCTACTTTTTAAATACAAATTTAATTTTGATTTGCTAATGATGCACTTATCTAAATACAGTAATAGTCTAATTCCTTAATCTAACAAATGAAATACCTGCAATAAATCACAATGACAATTAAACATAATCTAATACGATTATACAATACTCCCTTAACAATTAAAAAAGAAACAAAGAGTGTATCAAAATTGTTATTAGTCTGAATTATTTATAATGAATTTATTTTACTGTAATTTCTTTTATTTAATTTATTTTAGTAATTATGTGCCCAATTTAATTCATTTCTGCCCTGGCTAGCTTGTTTTATTTAAAGATTGGTTTAAATACACTTAAACGTTTCGAAGCGTGCGCTCCATATTCAGAGTTCTATTTTCTTTTTCACTCGTTTGAGATCGTTATACATTAAAATAACACATAAAATCACACGGACACTACATATGTCCTACATATGTTTATAAATTTATACATCGCTTATGATAACGCGACCTATTTATAAACATATATATGTAGTGTCCGTGAGATTTTATGTGTTATTTTAATGTATAACGATCTCAACCGAGTGAAAAAGAAAATAGAACTCTGAAGATGGAGCGCACGCTTCGAAACGCGTAAGTGTATATAAAAAAGAAGTCACCTGGCGGAAACCAAAGGTAATTTAATTGTTAGTTACTTAAATTGACCTTTTATTTTAATTTTCTTTGCTTAACAAATCGCACTAAACACTTCACTTATTTTGATTGCTCACTCGTTCACATTTGTTACAACTCCTATTTATCACACCACAATAGAATTTCTAATTAGATTTATTTATTTATTTTATATTTTATTTGATATTAATCTGCATGCACTTATTATTAGTTGAAGTTATTTTGAGCGTGTTCCTTCCCAGACTGACCTCCAATTTTCCTCACATGTTCCCCTCTCCTTTTTCAATGTGTTTTACATAGTTATTTTTGATTGGATATTTTTTGGTTTTATTTGTTCTGATTGGCTTGTGTCTCATTCAAATTCTTCTTTATATGCATTAATTTTGTATGAATATGAGTATTTTTCATTCTTACGGCGAAATATTCTGGCTGTGCAAAATCATCTTTTGGTGAAACTCAATAACGCTGAACTTTTAGTTTTACATCAGCTTCGAACATCCTGTTGAAATAATATCTGCCTCTGATTTCTAATTTAATCGTAGCTGAAATTTATTTATTTTGTTTTGTTTAATTATGAGAGTATTATTTATTTCATGGATTTTATAAGTTAATTTGATATCTTGATATTGTCCAGCTATATCTCTGAAAATGGGTTGGGTGATCAGGCTTTACAATGGACCAAAATTTGATAATTTTAGTTATTTTATATTACATATTTCTAAACCACATAATTAAACTTACAAAATTAATTGATTATCGTTAATACATAGGGTTTCACAATTATTTGATATAAGTCATTCAAATTTCATATTTCTATCTTAATTTTTGTGTCCGCCAACATATTCACTCAAAGCTTTTATCCTACTTTAACATTTGAAAGTGGTAACAACTTAATAATAATATGTAATTGAATATTAAATATTAGAAACAAAACAAATGGTTGATTATTATTAATTAAAAATATTAAGTCAATAAAATTCTATTCTATATTTATGCAATAAATTAAAGTATACATAATAGTTTTAAATTGATACCATACTTTTGTTTAATTTATCTTACTAAATTTCTTTAAAATAAATATGATTTAATACTTTTATTTACTGAATTTTGTTATTTATGCAAGATATTAAACTATAATTATAACAATTTTGTAAAAGGAATGACTATAATCTTGTCTGTTTTCAAACTCTTGTGCTCTAGAGTCCTTCAAATGACCATAAAAGCACAAACTCTTGCTTGTTCTGTATGCCTCGAGGAACAATCATTGCATCAAGCGAAATCAGGCAAAGAGGCTATGTTCCAGGAGAAGTCATTGGCCTTGAAACTGATGTTCACAACATGAGTAACACGAGAGTTTTAAACACAACTGCTGCTATTGTTCAGGTAGACATACAATCTTATTACAATTAAAACTGATCTTGATGGCTTACCAATTTATTTTTAAAATTATTGATCTGTAAAAATCAAATCTGGAAACTGTTTATCAAGGCAATCTTTTATTATTTTTTTTATGTATGTATGATATCTCCCAAACGCATATTCAATAGATAATATTGAAAATTTGTGAGAATGCAAAAATTGAACATAGATCTTTCAAATTCAATAACTAACTCCTAACTATTATAAAAGGAAGTTTGTTTTTGTGTGTTCTAGATGAATCTATCACACTTACAGCCATGAAATTTGACACACAGTTAGTCCTAAAAACAACTCAATCCATCCCAAGCCCAAATTTCAAAATTTATTCCAGATTATTTTTAATATTTTACGCTGTTTTGGGTGATTTTTTGCATATATTTGCATTGTTAATCACGGATCACAACAAACAATTATTGTCTGTGTTACATTATCATCCCATACAATATCTATATTTATATTTGTTTCAGATTTTCTTCAATTTATTTATAGTCTACCATCTGTATAATAAAATAAAAATTAATTCCGAAGTTGAAATAGGGATAACAACAGGTAAGTATGACAGATGTTGCCTTTAGTATACTGTATAGCAATTTTTTCCACCATGAGCATCAACAAGGTACAAGGACAAGAGTTGTAGGATGTGACTTTCTTAAACCATGTTTCTCCTATGGTCAACTGTATTTGGGTTGGTCAAGAGTTGAAAAAGCCGACAATCTTTACATACTAGCTACAAATGAAATAATATTGAATATAGTGTATTGTGAAACTCTTTAAGCAAACATTTCGAGCAAGAAAGTAGTGAAATTCATAAAATAAAGCATGAAATATAAAATGTATGAACAATGGCTACAAGAAGATAGGAGACATGAAACATAGAAAATTTTTATATTTCAGGTGGTGGTTGGGCTCATTTTTAATTTTGTTCCTCTTTAAATGTTTTCAGGATCAGTGAGATGGAAGGAATAAGATAATGTACCCATGTCATGTGACTCATTCTTAAAAGTATTTTATTATTTTTTCCATTTAAATATTTTCAGGATCAGTAAGGTATTATAACAAAAATTATGTTATGGGGACTGTCGTGCGAGTACTGCTAGTATTAAATATTCTGTAACAAACAAAATTTCAGTTCCAGGTTTTCATAGCCCAACTTGAACCATTCCCTTTGGAATGCTAGTAACGCCTAATAAATCTACCTTTAATTCAAGATTTTATATTATAATCTTTATAATTCAAAGATTATAATATAAAGATAATACTTTATAAAACTTGTAAAATATTTAAATTGGTCAAATATCTCTGCAGAATACCTCAACACAAAGGGTTTATATAAATTATAAAGTATGCATTTGCAGGTTGTAACATATAGCTGTGGGCAAGGTTTACGACATCACAATGATGAGCGATCAGTAATGGAACATATACTAGGACCTGTACCTCTAGGACACTCAGAGCACTGGGAAGTCAATCTCACTGTTCCACCATTACCCCCAACATCTTTTGGAACTGATGTCTGTAAACTCATCAATATCCAATACCGTCTTGATGTAAGTTAATTGCATTAACTTAAAAATGTATTTTAGTTTGTCCGACATGATTTATACGGACAAAATACAATTTAAAGATATGTATATTATATATTTTCTGGTTTAGGTTTCTTTAGACATTGAGAGACTAAAGGAACCCATGGTGCTTCAGATGCCATTATTGATTGGCAATATCCCACTAAGAAGAAGTTTCAAACATTTAATCTCTGAATCAAATCACAGGATAGATTCTCAATTCACAATCCCATTCAAAGCTCATAAACACAAAGACCTACGTAAGTAGTTATCAGTTAATGATTTTCATTTAACAAAGTTCAAAATTAATATGATATTTAAAATAGAACTTTACAAAAAATACATCAAGTTAATGTTTATAGCTATAGAATGGTACATTTTCATTAATGACTCTTCTTATCGCCAATGATATTTTGATTATAATTTCTAGAGCTCTAGATACCATAGTGCAAGGACTTCTGTTGTAACTTCCTTATCACAAGTAATCTTCTTCTGTAAATATATTATCTCTCAGTTGTTTTCATTTTAAAGTATTTTGAAGTTTTTAAACATTCATTAGATTTACAACACTTTAAAAATGCATCATAAAATAATACAGTAATCACCTGTTTGTTCAATTTGAAATTGAAATGCAATAATTTAAAGTACATTTTTTAATTTTCAGCACAAACCTGGAGTGAACCTAGTCACAATCCTGAATCCAAAGAGTGTTTTTATGCAACAACAAACTTTTGCCCAGCTTATCCATGTTATCAAGAAAAACCCAAAACAATTGGAAGAAGTCCATTGCTTATAAGAATAGAACAAGTGCCTTAAATGTTTCTTATGTATATTGGCCTTATAAGCTGAGTAATCCAATGTGTTCTTATATCCAATATGAAATTTATTAGTATTTGTTCTAAACTTACTTGATTTGCTACAAAAATTCCATCTAAGAATAAAGTATATGTTTAAAGAATAAACCAAATGTTACAATTTGTGCTTTTCAGAAACAGAGTAAAAGAAATTCTGGTGAAAAAAAATCTGTAATTGTGATGATCAATATCTTGTTAATAATTTATCAGCCAATGAAAAATCTTACAGACTAATAAGAGTAATGGAGTACTGAGATTGTGGAAACCTCTCCTTCTAACTTGTTATAATCCCTGAAGTACATTTTTTAATGAGGTGTATAATTTGTATGTTAGTAATGAATTAGCAACTCGAAATATTGATAAATGGATGGTTCTAATAAGCATTCTACAATTGACAGAGTTTGTGTGTTGTAATGGTACTTCCCAGAACTATAATGAATACATCAAAATTACATAAAAAATAATCATTAATATAATATCATTAGTTCAATATTACAGCCAAACATTAAACTTCATCAAATAATTTTAAACTGTTTGTTTTAAACTCAATCATATATAATTAGAATGGAATGTAACACATGTGAAATATATCTACACCATTGTTTATAAAATAAGAAGTATGTGTGTGCAGGGAATCCTTTGATTGAAACAAAAAGTACAAATAAATAAGGACTTTTGATCCCTTTAATAAAATTAGTCCTATATGGTAGGAATTTTAGAAATAAAAAATAATAACATCCTTCTAGATGTACTATCAAAGTGTTAACCTATATCAACAGGTTAAAGATTCATTTATTTTAAAGTAATTAAATTCTTAAAAACAAACCCCTAGCTAAACAATTGTAAGTTATAACTTGGTTAAACTAAATAAATTCACAATAAAATCAAAGTGAAAATCAAAGTCGAATGCAGTAACATAGGTCTGACACAATTAAAACATTAAATTTGAAGTATTCGGAAAAAAGTCAAATTTTATACTTTACCTATGGATTTTTGTGAATAACTGAAGATAGGTGAAAATATCAAAAACAAAACAAAAATATTCATACCACTAAAATCAGGGTTAAAATCATAAAACGATCAAAAACATTGTCATTTAAAAAAATTAACTCAATTTCAAAATGATGGCAAAAAATTTTATTAAATCAAAAATCCTATGAATTTACTTCAAATTGGTATTTTTGAAACAATCTTTCATTATGATCAAATAAAATCTTCAAAGAAATTGTATGTTCTTTGTAAAATAATTTCCTGTTGTTGTATATACCACACTAAGATATAAATCAGTTTTAAATTTTTTTTTTTTTTTTTTTATTAAATGAAAAGTCCTAAGAATTTATATAATGTTTGTTTTTAAAACACTTACAGATGGTAAAATAAAATCACTAAAAACACTGTATGTTCTTAATAAAAATGACTTAAAATTGTACTTCCTATTTTATTACCTAATAAACATGTACATGTATATATTAACAATAATAAAAACCAATGAATTAAAAAACCAATTTTAATCAAAATTAGACAAAAAACCAGACTTACAACAAAAAATGGATTAAAAACAACTACCATTTTGAATTTTTTTTTTTTGAGTTAAATTGTTGGATAATGATGTTGAAATAATAAACCTGTACATCAATATCAGACAATTAATTTGAACGTTACTATGTGGATGGACATACATTCACATTCTAGGTTAAGCATCCAAATTTTCACACTATAAAAGAGTTACAAGGTACTGACTATTTCAAAAGTATTAGCTAATGCAACGCTTATTCCTATTGTCTGTTTATTGCAAGTGTCTAGCTAAGAACATTTAGTCCCTAAATTATTATTATTATTGATTATTATTGGATATGAGCAGGAATAAAAATGTAAACTTTAAAACAGAGTGTAACAAAAATGGGGGCCCACAACCTTAAAATAACATGTCAGCAAATTAAAAAGTTTACATGTCCATTTTAGCAATTATTATTATAAAGGTCATAAACAATTTAATTTTTCAAACAAAGTTCAAAAGTACTTTTCTCTCTACTCTAGTATTTAATAATTAGTTTCGCTAGATTATTAATATAATTTCACTAAACTTGTTTAACACTATTCTTTTTTCATTTTTAGAAACTTGTATCTGGTATTTCGAATTGCAAACAATCGAAAAATATATATTTTTTAAAGTGAAAATAAAAACAGTTTCCTTTTAAAAATTAAATTAAAAACCATAATTTCCAAGAGAATACTTTAGAGTTAAGTATAAAAAAATAACGTAGCCATTTTCAAATAGATATAGCTGTTAATTAAGTGAGAATAGCTTCACAGTCATATAAGACTGCCTCCGTTTTCTATACTTTTGTATGTATTTATTGTTTACAAACTTTATGTACATCTATTATTAATGATTACAAGTATATTTAATATACATTTTAATTTCATAATGAAATATTCTAGAATACATAAACATAATTATTTGTAATTCATGTTAATGTTAAGGTCAGATAAGACATAAAACATTACATTTTAAAATATGAAACTGCACATTGTATAAGAAGACAAGGATATTTTGTACTCAGATTTATTTTATTCAAGTAAATGAATACTAAATCAATAATTTTAAATGTCTTAGATTTTAATAATCTTCTTTTTTTTCTGCATAGCTTAGTAGAGCTAGAATGAAACCTCAACAAACTAAATTAAATTATAGACTTATAAACCAATATTAATACAATCATCAGAAATGTGAATAAAATACTTTTAACATTTAAATTTAGTAGAATTTATATTTTTTAAATAAAGTGAAAGTGATTTTTTAAATTACATTAAATTTTTTTCTTTATGCCACTGACATAAAATTAAACAAAATATGTAGTTTTTTATAATTATTTTTATTTCAAATGGTAAACAAGTTTTTGTAATTTAATCATTTTTTTTTCTCTCACTTATTTAAACATTGGAATGTATAAAATACAAATAATTTAAAGTTTACTTGGAAATATTTCATTTGTAAAACAATCTTGGAAAACACTTTTAGCTTGGTTTCATCAGCCAAATCTTTTGACCATCTTCCTCAATTCACAGCCTATCCATAGTCCTTTATGATTAATATAACAATAATATTACAGTATTATTATTTCACTTCCATTCACTGTTCCTATCCTAAACTATTTCCACATTTCTCTCTTTTACTTATCTATATAAATTTAGTTTGTAATTTTATAAATTTATTAGTTTACCATATTTAGTTTAACTCATTTTGTATGAATTTATTTCTAAAAATTATATTATCAAATTCCAATTTTCAAATGGCGATCTGCAACAGCTGTTATATTATTTGTACATCTGTACTTCCACTATCATATTAACTGTCATGGCTGACCATAGCAAATATACAGCTTGTCTGTTGGTTATGTATCGCAAATAAATTTATTAATTTTATTACAATTTCCCTCTATACTGATTCCTTATTTAATTAACTACTCATGAACACACATATATTATATCATTCAATTATACTCAAATACATATTGGCTAAAATGGTATATCAAAGTGTTCAGTGATATATTTTACAAAATACCATAGTAGTGAATTGTTATGAGTTTTAGTAAATGTTGATATATTTGAATTGTGATACTTCAGATTCAGTGTAATTCAATTATATTTATATTTAGTTGTATTTTCCTATTTTGTATAAGTCATATTGACGATAACCTAACCAAATGTTCTACTTAGTATTTTAAACATCACAGTAATATATATATATATATATATATATATATATATATATATATATATATATCTATAATTATGGGATCAAACTTCACCAGGTGATTTTTCATCTCGCTTAGTTTTCCATCTGTCTGTCTGTTTGTGTTTTTTACTAAAACATTTTTATCTTCGAAGTCGATAAAGGTATAAACTTAAAACTTTACATACCTATAAAAAATTATAAATAATTATCACTTCCGGTTTCAAAATGGCGGCCATACTGTTTTCTAAGCCTTTTTATAAATATTGGTCTTTGTTATACTAACAGGTAGGCCTATGTAAAGTTTTAAGTTTATACCTTTATCGACTTTGAAGATAAAAATGTTTTAGTAGAAAACACAAACTTACAGACAGACAGAAAACTAAGCGAGATAGGACTATGCTTTATTAGACATTTCTTGTACATTTTGACTTGAAAAATCACCTAGTGAAGTTTGATCCCGTAATTACTGGACATCCTGTAATATATATAATATTTGGATTCATAAATATAGCAATGCATTATTTAAATTAATAAGTAAAAGGTAAACGTAACTGTACTTTTTATCTGGCACCTCACAAATTCATTTCTAATTTATCCATTTCATTTCAAGGGTCAGTCAGGTAAACATTATTACAAAATTTGGTTAGAATCAATTTTAATGCAATAATATGGAATCTTTAATAATTCGCACCCATCATTTTGGAAGGAAAATTTTTAATTATTTCTTTACTAAACATCATGAGAAATTTTTACAGTAACATATTTAAAAAATATAATTACAATTCATCAGCTTTCATTCTGATGCTGCCTTCGGCATTATTTTCCAAAAACTATGCTGCACAATTCACCAAACCTTTGCAGAATTGTATAATCAGTTCAATCATATGAAATATTTCAATTAGAGTTGTTTTCAAGTTTCCATGATTTATATACAGTAGAATAGTTAGCCTACTTTTAATTTGGTTTGGTAGTTTTTAAATTATAATTAAACCTGTTTACAATAAATTTAACTGTTAACTGAACCTAAATTTTTTATTTATTTATTTTTTTTGGATTACGAACATACTAAGCCAATTTACATGTTTGTTATAAGCACATACCACAATTAATTGTGTTTTATATAGATAACAGTCTATTTATTTTATCCAATTTAGACTGAAAAGAACTATTTTATATAAAGACAACATATATTATATATTTTCTATGTATTTTTATTTTCTTATACCATGCTTGTTAATATATATAATATATATTACAACCAAAATATCAATGACCAATACATACTACAGTACATTTATTTAGTATAAAATTGTACAAATTTTATTTTACAAAATGATGTATAAGATTATAGTGTGTATATTTGTCTATACTGTTGCCTTAAAATTGTGCTTTATATTCTATATAGCGTACAGTGTTGTTTATGTTACTGCCAATATGTAACACACTTAATTTAAGTCAAAAATTATTATCATGTTATACCGCATTGTGGTTTATTGCCAATAAATTGTTGTACAAAGTGTGGTGTTAAATTTTGTATACACAATATTATATATTTTAGGTATGGCTTTTGCAAAGCAAATTAAATGTACACTTTTAAAGTTTATAGAAGTCGGTGAAATTGTCACAAAATTTTATATAATTTCAGAACAAATTTAAAAATTCAGGGGTGAATGGACATCTAGTTGTATTGTCCAAAATGTTGTATAAAAAAGTGTTTACTATATACAACATAGAGAAAGTACTTTTCTTCCTTCTCCACCACACACTCAATATTCCTCTTTTATAGAAACATATTCAGTGTACTGTCTACCACACACATCAAACCAATGTCTGCCATCTAGCTATAGTTGTTTTAATCTAAATTGTATTATTTGTTCAATGGTACATTTTGCTCTTCTCTCTATGGTTATACTACTCTGATTCTCATACATCTGTTGTAGGGGAAACTTTCTTTGCCCCAAAACTAACAACTTCCAGAAGGTTAAATAATAACAGTAAAATAATGCAATACAAAAGTCATGTTAACATTGAAAAATGAAAATATTGTTTAACCAATCCGAAGAGTATTACTTGCAGCATAAACTTTCATTACTTTTCATCTCATATATTTTACATTAAGAATGTAAATAAATAAATGGAACATACGAATTACATGTAGTACAGTCGCTAGGGTATTAAATTCGATTGGTTTGATCAGAGAAGTTCATTACCCGTTAAATAATATGTGTAGAAAATTTTATAACCAACGGCCTCATTTTGGTTTTTTAATATCTCAAAAAGTATGCATAATTTGTTAAAGTATTAAATAGAAAAAATGAAAATCAAGTGATTCTACACAAAAGTCTCTTGATATTTTTGAGAAAATTGTGATCCAAAACGTATTGTTTTACTAGGATATTCGAAAGCGTGCTCAGTAAAACGTTGAAATTTTGACATGTCGTGTCCAGAAAATTACTATAAGTTCCTTAAAAATGTCATATTAAAAAGAAGAAAGTATTTTGAAGGGAGCGTTTTACCTTTCACACTCATAATACCCAATTTTTTTCCAAATGAAAATGAGAAATGCGATTGAAAGAATAACTTTTTTACATGGACACTTTGACTTTATATATTAATATCTGTGTTAAACTTTTTTTAAATATTGTAAAAAACACTTCAGATATTTTCCTCTTTATATATTTCTTTTTATAATAAATAAAATATATATATTTTACTGACTGATACCCTGATTTTAAATATATTTAAAATAAAGTATTTTTTTTTGTCATTTTTAAATAATTTTTGTATTTTAACTATCTTAGAAAAATGTTGAAAATAACTACCACTACTGTACATATATTTTTTCCTAAACATTAAATATTTTTCTTCAAGAAATATCTTTAGAAATAAACTTTCATAATATTTTTACACTGATTTTTAATTTTTTATTTACATTTTCGAATTGATATGTATTATTTATTATAAGATATTCATTAATTAGACACTTTTGAGGTCAAGTTAAAGTTGAAAAGGAAATAACCGTTTTGAGCTAACAATGGCAGGTAGTGTGGTCTTTCTCAGGGGTCAGGTAGAAAATATGCAGCTGTTAAATATCGGAGAAAAGTAGAATGTAGTAAAGCGCATGCAGTGCCACAACTTCACTGGATTACCGTTTAATGTCCACACGTGGTATTTATGTGAATATAATTTCGGAACAGTTTTAATTTAGTTTTATTTTTGAAATAACAACTAAAATTAATTAAATTATTTTGTGCAAAGTGTTTTTGTTAAATTTTCTATTGATGGTACAGTAATTGTGATACTTAAGAATATAGTGCGTAAAGATTAAATTTGATGCGGTAAACTAAAAGGAGCAATTTATCGGAAAACAAATGTGACCGTCGCCCACTTTTTGGCAGCGGAAAACCCCTGTTAGGAATTTAGAAGTTCTAAGCTGGTTGGAGACTATCCCCACGTTGGCTGAAATCCGTCAGGAATAGCCGGGGACGCGATCTCAGACGATAAATGAATTACACTGTACAGTGATGGCCATGTAAGTAACCTACCCCAAAGGCACAATCCCTCAAAAAACCAAAACGCAATTTTGAAAAACTTGTATTTCGAAGCCGAGTGCTTCCGATGATGCTGCTACACAAACCCTATAGGCTCTAAATATTATAACTTATAATAGTTATAAAATATAAATATAATACTTACAATAGCTTTCAAAATCTTGCAAGATTCTGTAAAGGTATAATTTACTATAAAACACTCCCCAATTTACTTGGTTAAAAGAAAGATTATGATTATATTTACTTTATTTTATCTTCTTTTTTTTCTTTTTTTTTTTTTTTCCAACTACAGCCTTTGACAATGCCCAAATTCCGTAGGCACAAAACAAAATAAGTATCCATCACACTATGTTTATTGTTGTGAAATTAATTAAAATAAAAAGAAACATTATGATTATATTTACTTTATTTTATTTCTTTTTTTTTCTCAAACTACAGCCTTTGACAATTAATTGTAATAATAGTAAATATGAGGGTTTTAATTTTGTTAAAATGCTATGTTCTTATCTAGTTGGGCGCCGTTTGTAATTTAATAATTACAAAAATAAATTTTTTAATTAAAAAAATTAATACTAAAATCTCTAGGGTCGTAAGTTCTTTTGAAACAGTGTACTTAATGGAATACTGGATAGAAAAGTAGAAATCTTTTTATACTGAAATGTGTAACTATTTAAAAATGATGAACTTGAAGAGTTCATATAGTTTGGTTACAAATAAAAATGAAAATGAATTTAATATTATTATTTTTAAAGATTTGCTCAGCTTATGGGCGCCAGGTAGCCTCAGCTTACCAATTTAGAAAAGAAATGAATTTAATGAATGTAACCTCAGGGTCGTAAGTTCTTTTACAAGTGTACTTACAGTGATTTCTGGAATAGAAATGAATACACTTGCAGCTGAAATTTTGACATAAACATTTATTAAACATAAAACACATAAACTTCATGTAACAAAAAATCAAAAGAAAAATTCATATAAGATATCTTACATCCTATCAATATTATCATCATTACTTTGATCTTCAAAGAAAAAGAATCTAATCAAATTATATTAATAAATTTAAGTTATTTAGTTGCAACTCTAAAGAAAATGAAAAAGATTTTATTTTACTTCTCTTGATAAAAAATTTAATTAGTAAAAAATATAATTTTTACTGAAATTGAAAATTAATTAATTAATAAAAAAAATAACTTTATTTTATCATATTGTTATACTTTAAGACTCCACAACAAAAAACATTGAATCTAATTGATGAAATACATAATTTTATAATATCAAATATATATATTGAAAGTATAAAAAAAAAAGTCTAAATTGTTCAAAATACATATATATGGTTAAATAATGAAAGTCTAAACGTGTTATACCAAATCACGTTATATTCTTTATTTAAAAAGCACTTTCCCTCGAAGGATGATTCGTATCTTTCCATGTGACTGCGTGCTAATACTGCAGAGATGCTTGTCCATTGTCAAAAGAATTGTCTTTAGTTCATATCTCACAAGATTTATTTTTATTTTGTTGTACCTGTATTAAAACCAATTATTAATGTCTTATGATAACTTTAATAGTTCCATTTTTTTTTTATAGACAAGTTCTTTGTCGAGAATTCGAAATCACGTGGCAGTAATTGCACAACATAACTCAAATTTGCGAATTATCACGCTTTTTCATTTAAAAGTTTATTTATGGAAAACAATATTGTCTTAGCACTTCTAAAATTGTTAGTACACCATGTCTTTTACAGATTTAAAACTTCCTAACACATTTTCTATTGTTCGAACAGAAACTTGGGGAACTACCACTCGTAGGTCTATGTGCATCACGCCCCAATTCATGACTCAAACGACTTTAAAAAACATAAAATGTTGTCTTAACACTTCTGTTCACTATTAATCATCTACTTTAGTTACTTTCACGAATTTTTCTCATTTTTAGAGAAATTCAATTACATTCTAACACGCAACTCAAAACAGGTCCATCTACTACATGCCCCAAAGCTAGACTGATCTAACCACGAGATTTTCTCTCTTCCGCCAGCAAGCTGTTTCGGTTAACCGTTACAAAAGTTCAACATACTCCCCATAAAATCCACTAATTTTATAAACACTTTATTTTAAATTTAAACATGATTATTTATTTTGTTGTTTTGAAAATCTATTTTTATTTTAAAATTGACTTTATTCGGTACGAAATATTACCTAATCAGGTTAACCCCCACTATTGTACGCGCTGTATTCAAACATTCAATTAAATCTTAATTTTTACCTTATCACAAATGAACATGTTATTTATTTATACAAAACAAACATAATAAGAGTACTAAGTTTTTGTAAAATATCTTATGTATAGCATCCTACACAGTTATTCTATTATATTCAAGTCTCAACATAAAGAGGGAAAATTAAGTTTTATTGAATTTAAAATTCAGTTGCAACTTCTTAATAAAAAATGAAATGAATTTAATTTTACTTCTCACAAAATAAAATTGAATTATTATGAACATATATTCTTTATAGCAAATAAATAAATCTCAAATAGTTAGTCTCTTAAAAAGAAGACTCTTTCATATTAATTTTACTTTAACATATAAGACTTTGCGTCTTATTAATCAAAAAATTGGGTCTGGGTCGGACGAGACGGTACGAGTTATACTTCTTTGGCCATTCACTCACACACACGCACACAGACAGACAGACAGGATACATAAATGAAATAAAACACATTTTTCCCTGTTATTCAATATATTTCTCTTCAATATATTATAAGTGACTTCAGTATTATATTATACACCTATATATCATCTGGAATTCTGACCCCGAATTCATGACCAGCACACTGCAAAACTCCTATACACGAATTTGGATCGATTAATCAGACCGTTGAAATTTGGCCAAAAATTTGTCATATTGGACCAGTCAATGTGAATTCTGGAATTCCGACCCCGAATTCATGACCAGCGTATTGGAAAACCCCCATACCTGAATTCGGATCGATTAAGCAGAACGTTGAATTTTGGGAACATCGGGAAACGAAAATGTGGCCAAAAGTGTAATCACGCCTCTGAATTTTCAAACATCGAAAACTGCAATTGACTCCATGCACTTTTGTCTGCATTTCTATGAAGGCAGCGGCAGCATGGGGAGTAAACAAGTGACTAAGAGAGCGTTCAGGTAGACTCGGCGCAGTCGTGAATGCTCGGGCGATCCTCATCTGCTACAAAGAGACCCAGGTCTTCGTATCAGCCGAGGCAAAACTTAGTAAATGATACTTTCTAACCATGTGTTTTAGTATATTGTTATTGATTGTAAGAAAAATCTTGAATATTATAACCGCACAATTATACATTTTTGATTGTTGATAAATTTCTATTTTTTCATTTTTTTAAAAACTTTCTCCCAAAGCCAGAACGTACAAAAAAAGTATACAAAAACGTATAATCGTCGATTTTTCTCAGTTTTAGCGTGACGCGGTTTTACAAAAGCGCATTTATTTTTCATATTATAAATAGCACACATCAATGTTCAAATTGTTCTATTTTTAAACTGAAACATGAAATTAAACTTAGTCTTTATAACAAAAGTTCTCTAAATAGCCTCACTTTTTGTTAAGTATGCAAAGTTCATTGTTCAAATTATCTCACTCTAACGTCTATACATAATTGAAACTATATTGCATTGTTTCATTATTAAAATAGTTCACACTCTCTGTAAAACATACCTTTGATATCTTGTCATTGTTTTACAAAGAACACTTGCACACAAACGTTGACTATTCAACTCAAACATTCCACAAGTTAAAATATTCGCTTTCAAACATCAACAATACTCTAATACTGTTCACATATCGTCTCGTAACAATTTAGCTCATATCTGTTATGTATTACTAAAGAAAAACACTGTTATATTACTTTTCTATTGTCTAGAACCAGATATCCCGGTCTGAAACCGACGTGGTGTCGCCTCAAGCTTTCCATCCAGACTAACTGTAGTGTCCGTTGCCACTTCAATCCCTTCTTTATCAAACACGTGTTTTGCATTTTTCTTAATTACAATGTTTATAATCACTTTAATTATATCAATACATAGAATAAATTTCTCTGATCATTTACTATCACTCACTTTATTTTCAAAATTAGTCCTTTTTAAGTTATTCAAAGAAGGAAAAATATTTATATTACGCTGTTACTTCTTTAGAACACACCCTCTTCCCTCTAAAACCTACCAATTTCTTGTAAGCTCAATGATCCTCGCGCTCTATTCAAATTCAAAAATGTACACTATTACACAATGCCCAAATTCCGTAGGCCCAAAACAAAATAAGTGTCCATCCGATCCGTGTTTATTGTTGTGAAATTAATTAAAATATTGACATTAATGTTGAATTCTAAAATGTCTAGTGATCATCTACCCTCTTGAGATTAAGATACGCATTGTTTACGTTTTGTGTATTTGTGTATGGTCATGCATACGATCGTATGGGAAGATTGTGTTTTCTCATTTTTCCTTTAAAATGACGAGTTATGTCATTACTGTTCGTGTCACAAATTGAATCAATAAATCTCAAATAGGATATTTCCATAGTTATCTTTCACCGTTGATGTTCTGGAAGCTTGAAGCTTGACGATATGATTGTTGCCTAATACAACAGCAGAATACCTCAAATAACCACTGTCCCTTAACCACCTTTACTGTGAGTTTGTTTTCTCTTTATATTTTATTGTTACAAAACAGAATTTCCAAACATTATTGCGATAATGACAAATTACATTATGCTATGTCGTATATCTTGTTTTGCATTATGCTATGGTAAAAGATAGATCGAAAGAAAAGAATAAAATATTTTATTAATTTTATCCCTCATAATCTACAAATAAAATTCTTGATCATGCCTTTTCGATTTTGCCCCAAAAATAGTTTTGAACTTAATGATTAAATTTTCCATCTTAAAAATCAAAGTATGACAAAAATAATTAAATTTGTGTTAATATAAAAAATTTTCAATTAGAACATAATAACAATAACTTAACAACAAATCATGAATATTATATATTTAAAAAATTCCTTAAATGTGTTTATAATTGGGGTTTTCTGTTCAGTGTGTAGGACTGGTGCCTTAACGCTGAGTCGGATTGATCGTAATGAAGCTGTTGTGTTATCTCTAACCAGTTTACGTGGATACTTACTGAATGAAAATTGCGCTAGTTTGATTTGATGATAACTAATATATGGTATGGGCCAAAATAAATGGTACTGGAACTAAATCAGCTGTAGCTGCCTTCCCAATCAGCTGTGTAAACTTGTGATTGTTGCCACATCTTCGGGATTATTATTTCTTTCCTATTTGAAGTTAGTTTTTGCTGATATGGTGCTAACTACTGCAGAAAAAGTTTTTATCTTAGAGCATTATTTTCGCTCATACAGAGTTGGACGTGCGGGTGGGCCAAGTTTGTCACACACTGCATTACGTTTTCATGAACATTTTCACAAAAACCCGCCTAGTAATGCCGTGATTATTAGTGTTGCTCAAAACTTTCAAAGAACAGATAGTGTTTTGACACAGTGGAAGGGCTATTCAGGTCGCCCAACTACTGTTTGTACAAATGAAAACCACGGAAAAGTGTTGCAGCAAGTGTTACAGTCACCGAAAAGAAGCCTAAACCAAACATCATTGAAACTGAATATAAGCAATACGTTGTTGAGAAGAATGTTTAAAAACAATGGTGATTTTCCCTACAAGATACAAACTGGCCAACCTTTGAATTGTATAAACAAAACAGTCAGAGTTCAGTACTGTGCTTCAATGTTAGCAATGTGCTATGAAGAAGTGATGTGCTGAGTTTTTGAGTGATGTGTGGTTTTCAGATGAATGTCATGTGCACCTTAATGGTTTCATAAACAAACAGACAACACGTTTTCTTGAGTTTGAACTTCCTGACAGTGTTGTAGAGGCCACAGCATAGTAAGCTAGTAACCATTTGGTGCACTGTGTCAGGGAGAGGCATAATTGGTCCATACTTTGTTGAAGACAATAATGGAAATCCTCTTACTGTAAATCAGGAACGATATAGGGTCATTCTCGACCTGAGGAGATTTTGTTGTGCCCGAAACCTGTCTTTTCGTTCAAAATGGTTCCATCAAGATGGTGCAACCAGCCACACTGCCTTAACCAACATTGCTTCCTACAAGAAACTTTTGGCAACCGCCTCATCTCCCTTAGAACAAACTTTCCTTACCCAGCCCACTCCCCCGATCTTCCATTACCTGATTCCTACGTCTGGGGAATGTTGAACGAGAAAATTTTCCGTGAAGACCCATCAGCTACCATCGTCCAACTCCAGGAAAAAATAACCATGTGTATAAAGAGCATGAAACAACCCCTCTTACCAAAATGATGCAAAACCTTCAAAAACGGTACAGGTGTTCCCTAATACTGAACGGAGGTCATATTGAACATGTGACTCATAATACGTGAGTCTAACCGATTTTACTTCCTTTTACTTGTATATGTTGGTAAAACTATGTAAATAAAATCTAACAATTTCAGTACTGTTTATTTTAGCGCAGACTGTACTTACTTCTCCCTCGCAAAATGTGTTGTTTTGTTTTTCCATATGTAAGTATATTATTATCAAAATATTAAGAGAGGGAGAAAAAGAGAAGAGAGAGAAAAAAATATTGGAATTATACCAGAGAGATTATCCAAAAAAGTTACATATGCAAAAAAAATGCAAATTAAAGATTATTGCTAAAAAAAATCCTTTTGAAATAAACTGTCTAAATTACCAACGCTACTGTATCACAAGTGAAGCTGTTATGATCATTCACTCCAGGTCAGTCTTACACGAAGTTACATAAGAAAAGTAAATTTGGTTTCTGATATTATTAAGGTAATATATTTCATTATTCAGAATTGTTATAAATTTGAATAATATAGACATGTTAATCTCATTTGAGTTTAGAAATACATACTTTACTTAAAATTAATATTTGTAAAAAAATATTTGTAAAAAGAAAAACAAGAGATTTTAATGAACATAGAAACAAGGTGATGGTTTTGCATATGCTTGTGTAAGAACAGCTGTTGAGTGCCTCTTAAGGTCGTTGAGTTGGCAGCTTGCATTCCAAACTCTCAGTCAAGTTCTCTTCTTGTACCAACATTGACTTGCGCGTAAGTTTGTTATTCCTTCTATATAAAAATACACAAACCAACATTAGATACAATTTATCATCGAAAGACTAAACAGTATCAATTTAAAAATTAATTAGGAAATTGGCTGAATTTAGTATATGATATCTATAACTAATTATTCCCCTTTATATAATGACAAGTAGCATAATCCCTTTTGTTGTTGAATGTATACCAATAATTATGATTAAATGTAATGAAAATTGTTAGTTTTTTTAGTTTGCATTACGTGGCAAAGTTTACGCCATATGCCAGCGCACAAGTAACTTTTAAACATGTTGACCTGCCCGGATACATATTCGGTTGATATTGTACAGTAAATCAGTTTTAAAATATATAGCTCGTGTAAAGTCTAGTGCATTCAATTACTCCGTTTGTGTTCGTTTTATTTTTCACAGTGTCATGGTTTCTTTTTTAGCAAAACACTGTGTAACTCCACATTGTTTATTACTGAACGGGACATTGTGTAGAAATTACAGTTTTTATTTCTTTTTGGGACGTATACATAATTATATTTATCCGAAGGGAATATACAACTCCTGATTCTTAACTCTTCGGGTGTAGACTGTTTCATGACAAACAGAAGATAACCGTGGGGTTGTTTAGTAGCATGGGGTTGTTGTAAGCATCTTGTGTAAATTTCGAGTTTTCCGGGGTATACCTCTTGAGCCAGTTGTCTAATTTGACTTTTATCGCAAGGATTCTTGAAATAAACTATATGAGCATTTAGTAAAATATCTCTTTGCCCTTTACCTTGATGAAACAAATTCTGTGCAATAAAAAATACGCTAATGTTGCTGTGGTGACACCCTTTCGTGAATATATCTGCAACCCTACTATTGGATTCTTGCATCAAATCATCTATCTTATATATTTAAAAACTTTTGCAAAACTAATGACAGGACCCTGACCGTTCTACTTGACCGATTTACATGCAGGTTGTACCAAAACAAAGGTTAGCGGTCCTATATGTGCAGCTTTTATTTATATTTTGAAAATAACTATGTTAATTGGGTCAAAAATGGAAAACAAACTTTTCTTATGGAGATTTAAAATAGGAAAAATATTTAACGCATATGACATCGAGCCTGACCATACTACTGGACCGATTTACACACGGTTGGTACCAAATGAAAGGTAATTGTCTGTATATTTGCCCATTTTGCTTTGATTTCAACTATTACCCCTCTAAATTTTCTAAAAACGGAAATTAAAATCTCTTATATCAATTTAACATGGGGTAAAATTTTAAGCTTATTCCAAGTGAGATCTGGAGTTCTATTGAACCGAATCTACATGCGGGATGTGTTAAATGAAAGGTAATTAACTCTATATATTTGCCCATTTGCCTGAAAAGTTTACTATTTCTTCATTTAATATTCTAAAAATGTAATTTAAAATATGTTCTATTCATTAATATTGTTTTTACTGATCAGCTGAATATAACAGCACAAATCAGCTGATTATAACAAAACATATGTTTTATTATCATAACGTGGTTTGTTTATGTTGTAATTTACTTCATTTAAGTAGGTTAGTGGTGATTAAACGTGTAGAATTGTGTTTCTAAGTACATAACAAATAACATATTTAATTTTCTAGATGTCATATTATACCTGGTAAATTTTTGTTTGGTTAGCATCGCTTGATCATGACTACTTATAAACATTTTGACATAACTCAAATTATTGGAGATGGAAACTGTTTATTCAGAAGTTTTCCTATTGTTTATATGGACACTAAGAAAATCATTGTGATCAGGCCCGATTCTATAACTGGGCAACATGGGCACTTGCCCAGGGGCGCAAGCGTACAAGGGGCGCAAGGGTTTTGGGGTCATACTTTTTTTTTTTCTTTTTTTAATTGACCAGTATTAAGGCAGTATATGTCGATAAAAGTTTATAAATTTAAAAAACTATAAAAAATTATAGAGCTGAAAAATCAAAATTTTAAGGTAGCACAACTATTCTTCAGATCTTTCTGAACAATTTGGTAACATTTCCATGCTTAACGGTTAGAAAATAGCGTCCGAAACAGAAAACTCGTTTTGCGCCCTCTTCACCCGCGCATCGCAAAAATCACCACGTTCGTATAAATTCATTCAATGTAAGGCCTCGATTTGCCAAATCTTACTGAAACACGATTTGAAATTTTTAGCTCTCTTAGAGAAAAGCAGAATGACGATATAAGAGAGCAGGCTCAAAGGGTAGCTCAATGTTACTCCAATGACATTTACAAGGAAGACTTTGTGCAAGAGTGTCTACATTTTAAATTTTATATGGAAGCTGAAAACATCACAAAAATTTGGGAGTGCTAAGAATATATAAAAAAAACACAGCTTAGAAAGTACATTCCCAAACTTGGTGGTAGCTATTCGAATTTACTCAACATTGCCAATCACAAATTGCACAGCTACTAAGAGGAGCTTTTCGGCCTTGAAAAGAATAAAATCTGAAAATCGTTCTACAATAAAAGACGAAAAGCTGAATAGCTTAATGCTGTTATGTACGCAGAGTGACATTACACTGAAGCTTGACTTCAAAGATATAATTGTTAGTTTTGCTACATCAAAGATCAGTAGAAAAAAAAGCAATAATGTAAATAGGATATAAGGAGAAAGTATGAGGAAAATGTATAAATATATATAAAGTATAGTAATAAGAGAAAGAAAGTATAAAGGAAATAAGAGATATTATGGTTGAAGGTATTAAAGTTGTTTTACAAGACTCAATTAAAAAGTGAACATACAGTTGAAATAAAATGAGCTATGGTTATGTATAGAAATAAACGTTTGCAATAATTAAGAACTATTTTTTAGGGTGGGTGGATGGTCCGTGATACTGTAAAATACAAGGTTGTTATGTTGTGACATCAATCATAACACCTACTCCTGTAACTGCAGTAATAATACTTGCAAGTTTTTACAGTAGCCGGTTGCCAGTCCGTAACACGGCGGGTTCATAGGTGGTGGAAAGACTTACCGACTCACCAAATAAAAGGAGTTCGGTGGAGTTAAGAAATCCCTCCCGAACCAAAACTGGCAAAGATGAATTAATCGGGTGGGGGGGCGCATCTCTTTAATTTGCACAGGGGAGCTAAAAGGGTTAAAAACAAGCCTGATTGTGATATTAGATTAGAGTGCGTTAGTAACGTAATGAAACAATGGCATCGATACAGTGATTACATAATAGGCGATCCGACATACCGACAAAACTTTAATCAGCTGAATTCCATATATTAAAGTTTTGGTAGTTTCAAAAGTGTAATTGAGACACCACAAACAAGCGCAATTACAAAAAAAAAAGCCCGAGAAAACCCACACTTACTGGTCGACGAGAGCGGTCAAGATCCAAACCATCCAACCAAACTAGTTCTACTGTTGATTAAATAATGCAAGAAATAGACCATCCTTCTTCTTTAGCAGCTATCAATGTAACAAACTATTTTAAAGATGGTTTTTTTTTTCCGTTTTGGGCTGTGAAAGCCTCCTTCAGAGGCCACGGGAGTCGACCTGCAGATCTTTTGCCGCCCCAATTTCCTTCCTACACTCAACTAGTGATACCCGTCATCCTTATGAAGGAACAGATACTACCAATAAGGTTATCTAGGATGGTTTCCATCTCTTTCCCCGGCGGGCCTAGAGAGTATAGCCTGGCTCGTCCTAACGCCTCACACTCTAAAAGAATGTGTTCTGTGGACTATTCAGCCAAACCACATTTCCTGCAAGTATTATCTGCAGCAATCCCTATCCTGTGTAGGTGTTTTCTGAGGTGACAGTGGCTCGTTAAGAGCCCAACCACCCACCTCATGTTATCCCTTCTGAGAGAGATGAATTGATCAGCATGTTTCTTGCTTGGTCTAAAATAAATAACCTTTTAGCAAGTCTACTAGTGGTTGAATTCGTCCAGGCCCTATTCATCCCCTCCCGTATCCACGTATCAACTGCTGTCCTGGCATGTCCATAGGAGATCCCGTACACGGGTTCCGGGCACACGAAAGGGGATTCTGAACCTGACCTGGCTAATTCATCTGCTCTCTCATTACCATCAATACCTGAGTGGCCAGGAACCCAGCCCACAGTGACCATGTTCATCTGGCTAAACTTTGTCAATGATGAGATACAGTCCCATACCTGCTTCGACTTTACCCTAGTTGTGTTAGTGCCTTAATAGCAGCTTGACTATCTGTGAAGATCAGAATGTTCTTACCTATGTATTTCATTCTTTGATTCTCCTTGATACATTCAGAGATAGCACCTACTTCTGCTTGGAAAACAGTAGCATGCTTACCTAGGCGCAGAACGATCGAACTCTCTGGGTTGAGCCCATTTATGCCACCACCCGTACCCATCTCCGTTTTCGAGCCATCTGTGAACCAGACTATATCCTGCTCGTTATATAACCTCCTTCCAGACTCCCATTCTTCCCTAGAGAAGATCTTCGTCTTGAAAGGCTTGTCTAATGAAACATTAGGTATCATGTGATCTGAGGGCATGTCTAACACTTCCCTGTTGACCACTTGATTTATCCTGCAGTGACCAATTGCAGGCCACCTCTTTCTCCAGCAACCCGTTTTCTGTAGTCTGTATGCACTCATCCTGGCCTGTCCCTGAATATAGACCCCTAGGGGAGGGAGATCCAGTAGAGCATTCAAGGTAACCGTTGGTGTAGACACCATGGCCCCTGTGATGGCCAAACAGGCCACCCTTTGGAGACCATCCATTCTACTTCCAATCCCACCTTGTAACGTCTTAGTCCACCAAACCACCGCAGCATAGGAGATTAGTGGTCTAATGATCATGGTGTATATCCACATCACCACCTTGGGTTGCAGACCCCATTGTTTACCAACAGCCCTCTTACACGCAAACATAAGACACTTGGCTCTGGTTACTACCCGTTCTATCTGTGGGTTCCAGGTGAGCCTTTTATCCAACACAATACCTAGGTACTTCACCTGGTTCTCCATTGCTATATCCTGCCCAAAGAGCTTAGGTAGCGATCTCATTCCCAGATTCCTTTTTCTAGTGAAGGGAATAAGAGAAGTTTTTCCATGATTCACAGATAGCTGTTCCTCCTGACACCATCTTTCCACCTGGATAAAGGCAGCCTGCATGAGGTCACAAACGACGCTCATGTCTCTACCTCTAACCACGATGGCCACATCATCGGCATATCCCTGTGAGTAGAATCCTTGTTCGTTTAAACGCCTAAGGATCTTATCCACTACCAGGTTCCATAACAGGGGAGATAAGACTCCGCCCTGTGCACATCCACGTCTAGCCCTGACCATGATACTTTCATCATACAGAGTAGCCTGGATTAACCTGCTGTTCAGCATGACAGACACCCATCCTACAACAGTCTTGTTCACTTCACAATCCTCCAAAGCCCTAATCATTGATTGTATTGAAGTGTTGCTGAAGGCTCCCTCTATGTCCAGGAACGCCCCCAGAGCTATTTCCTTTGCTTCCAGACTTTCCTCTATTCTGCTCACTAAATGATGTAGAGCAGCCTCAGTGGACCTGCCTGGTCTATAAGCAAATTGATTTCCGTGCAAGCCTGAACTCCTAAGCACGCTATCTCTGATATTTACATCCAGAATTCTCTCCATTGCCTTTAGCAGGAAAGAGTTTAGGCAAATTAGTCTGTAGGCCTAGGCCTGAGCATATCCCGCTCTTCCAGGCTTTGGAGCGAAGACCATCCTCGCCACAACCAATTCCTTGGAACATGGCGCAGCGCCAAGCTCGCTCGAAAAGCACCCGTGATAACCGACCTGAGCACCTCCAAACCCTCCTTGAGGAATAAGGGAGTGATCCCATACGGCCCCGGGGCCCTATGCATCTCGAACGATCTTATGGCCCAGTCCACCTTATCCTCATTTATGAGTCTCCTCGAGCAGTTCCAGTCCACTCTACGCGGACCTGCCCTAGTGTACAGGGAGGGTTCGCTTCCTCCCTCTATCTCGCAATCCGGAAAGTGACATCCCAGGAGTACTTCCAGAGTCTCCCTTCCGGACTGCGTATACGAGCCATCTGGTTTTTCCAGAGAGCCCACCATATTGGTATGTTCTGCCCTCAGGATCTTCTGGAGTCTAGCCGTTTCAGAGAACTCTTCCACTCTTTCACAGTACTTTCTCCAGGAATCCCGCTTGGCTTTCCGAATTGCTGAGTTATACTCAGTAAGTTTTTTATGATAGGGTTCCCAGCAACCTTGATGTTTAGAGGCCTTGAACAGAGTTCTAACCTCCCTCTTCATCTTTGCTAGTTCCTTGTTCCACCACCTTACCGTTTCGTGTTTTTTCCTTTGTGTGAGGGGGCAGTTGGCCTGAAAAGCACCCTACACCGCAGCCTGCAGCTGCACTGATACTTCTTCCAACTCCTCTATCCCCCTCACTTCAGGCCCTATATCTTGAACAGCCTGCCCCAAGTCTTCCCTGTTCGTCCTTTTGGGATTTCTGAACCAGATGACTCTCATCTGCTTCCACCTCATCTCGAATAGAATGTGCTGGTGATCTGCCAGTGATGGCTCCACCGAGACCCTCCAACCCTTGATAAAAGGAGCAGTACGTTCAGTACAGACTGTGATATCAATAACCTCCCTCCTCACTCTGTTGATGAAGGTCGGTTTGTTACCTACATTAACTATATCTAAATTATTACTAGACAAATAGTCAAATAGAGACTTACCTCTTGCATTACAGTTCGAGCTGCCCCATGCAAGATGATGCGCATTGGAGTCCACTCCAAGGACTAGGTGTTCACCTTTCCTCTTCGCTTCTCCCACAATGCGTGTGCACTCATCGGTTGGAGGTGGATTGGCCAAGTCGAACGGGAAGTATGCAGAGCCTATGGTAATTTCTCCATACACCTCCTGGTCCTCCAATCTCACCTTAGCTGCCACCAGATCCCTGGAACAGAACTCATTTAGCAAAAAGACACTTAAATTCTTATTCACTAACATGCATGTTCTGTGAGCGTCTGATGACGTATCGTACATCAGCCTGCCCCCAGAATCTCCCAGCAACAGAACCTTACCTTTCACCACCCATGGCTCCTGAATCAGAGCCACATCGATGCCTTCGGCCTTGAATCTGCTGGCTAGGTTAAAGCTGGCCTCCTTTTTATGCTGAAGATTGGCCTGGACCACCTTCAGCACCTTCATTGGCTGCACCATCCCTTGTCCTTTTCCCAATGATCTGGAACTGGATCTGCCCAAGCCCGAGCCTAACCCTGAGGTTTCTCTTCTTGAGCATCTCCAGATCCTTCTCATTGAGTCCAAGAACCACTGTTCTCCCCTGAGGGCCCATGGTTCTAGCGTTAATGATCCTCCAATCTCTTGTCGAGATCGAGAGGTCATGTTGCTGGATTCTGGACAGTACGTCCTCCACCTTCATCTTGTCGAATGGGGGCGGAACCTGGTGATAACCTTGGTAATGTTAATCACCTTTTTCGCGTCCACCACCTCCAAGATAGCTCCTTTCCAGGGATTGCATATGGCAACAGCCTGCTCTAGCCACCCCTTGGTTTCCAGATTGCAGCACTGCAATACCATAGCTCCACTTTCCAGCCTAGGCGATTCATTGAAGCCTGGTAGACATCCATCAGAGAGGGGCTTCATCTGCACAATGAGAGCAGACGAGAGCTCCAGGATGTCCTCATCAGTGAGTAGCCTTTCCGGAAAGTCATTAGGTACCACCGCAACCCCGAAAGAGGTCAGCCTTTCTGCATATGAGAATTCCAACCCCCTCCTGGGTTTCTTTGGTACCTGTTTAACTCCTGAGCCTGAAGGACTTCTGACATCAGACCTTTGCCTTTTTGGCGTTTCTACATCAGCAGCTACTCCCCTACTCATCGGAGTAACTTTCGGGTATTCCACCCAAGTGCCCGCAGCCATCTTCTCCTCTCTACGTCGCCTCTTCTTCTCTCTATAGAAGGTGGCGCCTTTCTTGGCTGGATTTTCAACGTGCATCCGGTTAATCCTGGATGCCGTTTGCCTCAGATCTGCATCTGATGTACTTGCCTCAGAGGGTGGTACAGTGGATCGACTTTCTGCCGTAGCAGACCGGTCGCCACTGTCCCTTGAGGAAGTGGTAGCCTGCTCAACTGGAGCTTCTACCATCTCTTGTTCTGCCGTATTTCTGGCCTGACCCATTGGGACTTCCAGGGGCATTTCCCCATCGTCAAGGCGCAGACTGAGGACATTCTCATCTGAAGATTCCCTCTCTGCACCTGACCTTCTGTGCACTTCTGGTTTGTTTATGTTTTCCATGAAGATGCTTTTTTACAAAAAAAAAGCCCGAGAAAACCCACACTTACTGGTCAACGAGAGCGGTCAAGATCCAAACCATCCAACCAATCTGGTTCTACTGTTGATTAAATAATGCAAGAAATAGACCATCCTTCTTCTTTAGCAGCTATCAATGTAACAAACTATTTTAAAGATGTTGCAGCAATTAAAAAGAAACGTCTGAGAAAACCCACCCTCACCGGTCGTCTAGAACGAGCAAGGCGTAAAATAACTAACCAAAGTGGCCCTCCTACTGATGAAATAATGCAAGAAATAGACACTCCTTCTTCTTCAGCAGCTATCAATAAAACAAACTATTTTAACAATGTTGCAGCAACTACAAAAAAACGTAAAAGAAAACCCACCCTCACCGGTCGTCTAGAATGAGCAAGACGTAAATTATCTAACAAAACTGACCACCCTGCTGATGAAATAATGCAACAAATGCATAAAAAAATATCAAAACCAACCTTCAAGTATGCCATTTCAAAGTTTACACATACTCTTAATCCATATTCTATATTAATAATATATTTGTTGTACTTACGTCTGCTCATCCAAAATTGTTTCAAGCATTACGGCCGTTTCGACTATTTATTCAGTCATGGTCACATGCGTTATTTTCGGTACTATTATAGCATATATATATACATCGTCAACATTATTATAAAATCATTTAAAACATTAGTACGTATTTGACACACATTTATTACACTAACACATTTATTTACACACTTTTAATTTCTTTTAAAAACACACTTGTTTAGTTTATACGGAAATAACTTTACATGATCGACCGTATCCGGCTGTGATTAAAACTGTACTGTACTGAGCAGACGTAAGTACAACAAATATATTATTATTTAAAAGCTCTCCAGTAAGGTGAAGAATATTTAAAAAAAAACATATTCTATAGGTGGTCTGGTGGGATTTTGTCAGTACTGTTCTGCACTGTATTTCCAACCTGAAGTAAATACATGAAGACGCTTTACCCTTTACTTCACGCTTTACGTTGTTA
The DNA here is from genome assembly GCA_963513935.1 of Aphrophora alni. Taxonomy (NCBI): domain Eukaryota; kingdom Metazoa; phylum Arthropoda; class Insecta; order Hemiptera; family Aphrophoridae; genus Aphrophora; species Aphrophora alni. The sequence goes on from OY740766.1 coordinate 94,858,695, forward strand.
TGAAGGCAAGGTAAAACTAAAGCCAATAACCATAATTGATGAATTGAAAGATCTTTTTACTGGTAACAATATTAAATCTAAAAATTTTAGGGAGAACATTCGCCAGTACAACAATGCAATGTCTTTTGCTTCTTTTGGTGCAAAAATTGACCTTCCACCAAATTATGGTCCTTACTGATTTAAAATTCATGGTATAACTCATCATCTCATTTCACCTTTGTACACTGAGAATAAAGAAAACAGTTCATATGGCCAACTTGAAAGAATTAGAATTAAACAGACTTTATAGTTAAGTGCTTTTGCAACATAATTGCCACACGTTGATGTGACGATTGAAAGAATTTAAGTCTAATAATCTTAAATATTTATTTTATGAAAATTGCACAGCTTTATGGGCACCAGGTAGCATTAGCTTACCAATTTTGAATTAAAAAATATAGTATTTCGAGGTCAAAAGTTCTTTTCAAGATGTACTTTGCAATAGGTGATACAAGAAAGAGTCTAAGTCTTGTTTTGCTGAAATTGTACATAAAATGTTTATTAGATCACATGTCATGTTACAAATATCATAGAGAAAAACATAAATAATAATTAATATACTATCGTTAAATGCTGATCAAAAATCTTTTATTTGAATTCCTTCTTTTATTTATAGCAGTTATATAACTGATACCAAATATATAGCAAGTGATGTTGAACTTGACCAAACAGAAGAGGCAATTAAAATGCCAAAGAGGAAAGAAAACTTACAACTCGTCCTACACTAACCATAGACAAAAATTAATAAAAAACGAGCATGAGAAGAATGCGAATGCTTGACCACCGACAAAATAAATGTAGTAAATTTCACTCATAGAACCAAAAATTATTAGTAGGTCAACAAGAGACTTAAGGAGTTGAAGGGAGGAAAGGGGGAGGTAGAGCTAGGTAAAGTCGCAGCAATGAGGTTCCTTGGCTTCATCGGCATCGTGCTGAGGGGCGTTACAGCCTACCAAAAGCCAGAGGTCATACATATGCCGGTAATACTTGGATTGAAGTTACTTAACGAATATTTTAAAAAAATTGTGCATATACAGTATGGGGGGAAACATTACAAAATTGAATTTAAAATGATTGGTTAATGCCAACACCATTAATACATATAACCCACACAAATAAGTATACAATTTAATTACTTAAACTAAAAAGACCAAGATTGGTGATAGAAAAAAAGGAGGTAAGTGTAGTGTGTCAAGGGGTGGAATGTTTGTAAGGAAGGAAGGGTTTATAAGGATGATAATAAGGTGGGGGGTATAAATGAGTGATGAATGAGGTTTGAGAAGCTCGGACTACCGCGCTTTAGTCGTTATGCAGTGGTTGGCGGATCGGTCGGGCGACCCAAGCAAGGGGGAAGGCACCACAAAAAAATATATATGGGGAATAAGAAAACAAAAAAGGCTTTAAAAAAATCCAAATCCCCAAAGTAAAAAAAAGCGTAATACCATTCCATCCACAAGGGAGAGCCGACAAACCCGAGGCTGCATTGAGCTTGCCCTCTCGGTGTGGTTTATAAAAAAAAAAAGGCGGACAACCCCTAAATGGTCCCATCCACCAAGGCGCCGTTTTGTAGAGGTGCGCCCTTAGCAAGGAAGCACCTTAGCCATACTGGGCCCGCATGGTAGACGAAACCATAATACGGGGGGGTTTATGGAGTGAGTGTTAATGGATGATATAGGGAAGGTGTTTTGAGTGATGTGTCAAGTTATATGTGGAAGAAGAAGGAAGAATTGAAAACGAATTAAACTAATATCACTTAAGCCGGTTGAGACTGGCCTAGGTGTTGAGAAAAAAAAGTGTAAGGCGGTTTAATAGGGTGTACCCTATTTATTAATATTTGGGGTGGAAAAATCTCTTAAGTGGGATATATGGGCTGTGCGAACCTGTCTACCAGAGATGGGGTCGATTTAAATACCGGTGAGCCCGTCCAATGAAGTCCGCGAGGCGGATAGAGAGTCTCGGAATTATAAAATAGATTTTAAAATGTCGAATATAAGGGAATTACCTAAGGATGAAAAATGGATGCCATCGTTCAAAAAACACGAGTCTGGTAAATTCCGGCCGGCGGTCTCATCATGTACTGTCACATCACTTTTTAAAGTTGCTAGGAAAATATTAAATGTCTGAATAATTGAAATTTGGTGAATTTGGGTACGAATTATAGGGAAAAACGGGAGTTTAAAAATGGAAATTGAATCAGCTACGTTCACCCAACGAATAAGGCGCAGGAGTGACACAAAATTGGATTGTAAATGTTCATGTCTGCGTCTCAAAATGTCGTTCGTACTGATAATAAGCACGACATGTGCAACCGGAAACCAGGAGTAACGGTTATGTTTAATAAGGGCTTTGAGCCCTGGGACTGTGAGGCCGGAAAGCCCCCGGAAACGGATTGAGCTACTCTGAAATTTAGCTAATCTACGGACATGACTATCCCCCAGGACGGTAATTGAATGAGAGTCCCCGTCCGGGGTAGTATGAGACCGTACGATCATTAAAATACTGAATTTATTATTATCATTGTAGGATAATAAATTTTTTGAATATTTATGAATATATTGGAAAACTGAAGGGGCTTTCGGAAATTTGTATGGTGAAAAATATGGCACATAAAGGGTTGGGTGGCCTGGGCAATAAAAAGGCGCATAGGTAAATAAATATAGTCTTTATAGGGAGGGTTCAGTAAATCTCGTTAAAATCGGGAGTAAAAGAGAGTAAAGGTATAGCAGGGGGGGGGGGTAGGCTTAATTTCGTTAATCAGTTTTTAAGTAAAACAGTCGAGACAAAAAAAAATTTATAAAGTTAAATAATTAATTTAGAAAACAAGATTTTAATAATCAAAGGAATGGAGTGAGTGGCTTCTGTGACCGTCAGTGCGGGGAAAAAAATTTGGAAAAATTTCATCAACATCCTATCTTTGATGTATGAGCCACTACGTTTGGTTAAATCGCAGCAACTAATAGGGATTGTTTCCTAATATTACCTAACCGATAGGCTAAGTTCGCTAAAAGAGCGATGTAAAATGTAGCGTCCATTAATTGGATAAGTTATGAATAATACTTGGTTTGTTTTAAATTAAATAAGACCTACATCTAACATTCGTAGTTTATAGTAGAAGATATTGAGAAAGGATTTCTGTCTATGGTGCGCTATCAGCTGTATAAGATAACAATCAAGGTCGATAACCACTGTGGACTGGTTTGACGGGTCTATGCTGTCGTTTAAAGGCGGAAATAAATTACTTAGAACTACGTTATGTCAATTTGCGCTGGAAAAAAAATACAAGTCGTAACATAATTTATACATATATCTAAACCTATATACATATATGATTAATTACCTACCAAAATACACAATTATAAATAGAACGGTGAATAAAAGAATAAAACAAATTATCTAAATGAATTTACGTTTAACGTATGCTGTTACACATCGAAAGAGAAAAAAAATCATTGATTACTTGTTTTGAACAATGCAATGCGCTAATTCCTTCAATAAAAAAATATATATTACTTTTCTTTTCATTGTTTGGCTTGTATTTTATTGTGCAATCATTAACTGCGTCGACATCAACTAAAATATTTTAACAATAATTTATTAATATTTATTTATTTATTATATTTTAACACTGAAATTTTTTTAATTTTATACGGAAATAATTTTAAACTGGTAAATTATAATAACATGAATTAAATTTGGAGAAAAAACAATAATATTTCTAACTATATATAAATAATTTAATTGAATAGTTAACTCACCATTTTGGCAGACAGGATGTTAATAAAACTAGGCCGATTTTATATTGGTTACTTACCTTAACATACAAGTTCGCGGGGATAAAAAGGTTAATTTAAGAATATAATTAGAGAGACAGAATTTAGATTTCGCGAAAAAAGGTTGTGCAATACTAGTGTAACACTAAGGGTTAGTTATATATAAATAAAAAAAGAATTTAATTTAAACAAAATTTTATAAAACGGAAATTTAGCGAAAAGAAGACACATGTAGCCCGCCATTTGAGACATGTCGCCCAGCACACAAAAACCCTATTAACTCGTAAAAATTAGGGTCTTTTATTAATATTATTTTATTTTTCGTTTAGAGACGACCAAAAGAACCCGGAACACAAGACAAAGCCCTTTTCTCGCTACCATTCTGCAACAGTAGCGAGAAAAGAGAATGCTGGGGGTACGATTTGGGTGGTACGTGGATCTACTTTGGTAATGTATTACCGAGTCCCGATCGCGTGGTAAAAGTAATATAAGTACACTGGGCGAATCTCAACTTAGGCTAGCCATTTTTGACGAGTATTACTACAGACTAATTAACTAAAAATAAGAGAATAACACTAATACCAATATTACTATTAAGTACACTGTATTGCAACAACATGTCAGTCTATACCAGGGCCTAACGTAGCCACCTATAGTTCGAATAATAATTTTACGATAACCCAAAAACGTGATGCGCCCAGATATAAACCCTAGGGCCGGACCTATTCCTTTGGGTTTAGCAAAGCATGATAGTAATTTACGGCACTATAATAAATTTAAGAAGAACGCTGTGAGACGTCTTTAGTCACAGCTGTCTCAAGCACTATTGTGTTTATCAGCTCGCTGATATATCCAGATTCACAAAGGGGAGGGGGAGTGGTGATTAAGCACCACAAGCTATGTGATGTCAGACTCTTTGGACTACCCCAAGTACAGGTGGAATTTGACTGATTATTGTCTACACAAATATTTACAACCTATTTACACTTTATATATTCTTTATTTGTCACTAAACAACTATTTATTTATTTAAGCAACTAATTATCATTTATTTTTATTTACATACATTAACTCTGTACTTTTTATCTCTTATTTTTGTTTACTTAACTCTTATCTTTGTTTACTTAGCATCATCAACAATGTTCTCAAAGTCTTGCATCTCATATCTTTGTTTATTTAGGCTTATCTTTGTTGACACACTGGAACCATCTACCCATACTGCCCTTACCTACTACTAATATATGATGGTATGATTTTGATGTATAAGGGTTGTTTTAATAGAAAATGTTCTAATCAGCCCATAATCTCAACATACAGAAGTAGATTATTCCTCGTGATGTTTTTGGGGATAAGGCTTTTCAAATTATAAATCCGACAAACGTTTTGTTTGAAGCTCGCCATCTCTGAAGCGTACTATTAGAAAACTAAAAGAATTTTTCTTTCATGGAACTGGTGTAACTCATAAGGAATATAAGAATCATTATGGAAACATGAAATCTAGGTCAGCATGCAATTCGCGATTGTATCTTTATTTCATAGGCGACCAAGCCGACTCTACATATATTTTTCTGTTTATTCCATACTTTTAGGCAGAGATTTTTGTTGTATTTTGTAGTGTTTTTTTAGGTTTTTTTTGTACGGATTATTATTTTTGATTGTTATAAGGATTTTTGTTTGTTTTTCTGATCATCTAAAAAATGAGTACGTACAAAAATCGATAAATAAGAAAAGTCAACAATTTTTGAGAAATAAAAATATTTAGAAGTCAAATGTGATTGTTTATAGCCTTAAACTTTAATTGCGGTCTCCTATCTTAAAGTCGAATTATGAGCTGATTAAAATAAGTATGAATGAACCTAAAAGCCCGTGAGAATAAGTGATTGGATGTATCTTTAATCGATATTTACTTAATGTATGTTTTTCTTCTATATATACCGGGTGTACAAAAAGTCCCGCACTGGTTTAATGTTTTTGTTTAAATGATACTGGAAAGCTGAAAACCTGGACTTACACTATGAATCTAAAGAACTATTGTTCCACTCCATGAGTGACAGCAGAGGACCAGGGGGGGACGTCCCATCAGGAGTACAAAGAAAATCTTAAATGAAAGCATAGGCAGAGTTTAAAGTCGCAAACCGCACTTCAAAGGTTGATCCAGTACAAAATGACAGATGTTCAGATTTTACTTGGTTTTAGAAAGACATTTTATTAGTACCTACTTTTATAGCATGTTAATAAATCAAAACAAGAAAGCTGCTATAAATACTGCATTACGCCTGTCATAATACAAAGTACTTTATGAAGTTGATACCCAGTTGGTAGGTCCTTTCTTTATAGAAGGCAATTTAAATGCTACATCATACCAACATTTGCTCCAAAATAATATTATGGCAGTACAGTACTTCAAAACATGTTTGGAGAAAATCTTCAGACTATCTGGTTTCAAAAGGACAGAGCGCCACCTCACTATGGCATACAAGTAAGAGAATATTAAAACGGTGGATCGGTAGGCAGGGGACAGTAGAGTGACCAGCGTGTTCACCAGATCTGTCTCCATTATACTTTTTTACTTTTTTGCTTGGGGTTACAATAAGGACAAAGTCTTTAAAACAAAGCCTCATGATTTAGATGAACTGAGACAAAGAATACTTTAAGAATGTCAAATGCCCTGCAAAATTCTGTAAACAGTTTTTATGTGCGTCTTTCCAACTGTCAAATAACCGGAGGATAACAATTCGAACATTTACTCTGAAATCATTTGGTAAGTAAACATCTCTCTTTTTTTTAGTAGAACCTTTGAACATCTGTCATTTTGTACTGGATCAACCTTTTGAAGTATGGTTTGCTGCATTAAACTCTGCCAGTAAAGCCCTTTAAAATGATGGACAACTCGGCCCATGCTTCCATTTAAGATTTTCTTTGTACTCTTTATGGGACGTCCCCCCCTAGTCCTACACTGTCACTCTTGGTGTGCAAGAATAGTTCTTTAAGTTCAAAGTGTAAGTCCAGGTTTTCAGCTTTCCAGTGTCAATTAAACAAAAAATATTAAACCGGTACGGGACTTTTTGTACACCCGGTATATAGATTAAGGTCGTAATTAGTATTAAACAACAAAGTATATACTTAAGGGATTTACAGTTTCCAATGAAAGGGATATTATAACATAAGATTTTTTAAATAGGACAAACCCGGACTGAGTATAGGCGATCATGGACACAGCTTGATTCATTACATTGATTGATGTTATTTTTTTTAACCCTGAATAATTACAGTATTTTTTATCTTTTTATGTTGCGCTCTTATTTTATTATTCTTATATATTTTTTTTTCTAGACAAAAATGGGCCATCTATTATTTGTTCGTGTGTAAAACGCCATGTCAATAAAGGTGTGAACATTCTAGGACACCCCAGAGTCTTATTTCAGATCGGCCCAAAGACATTTTGCAAATGAGAGTTAACCCTGCTTTCAGACTGTTACAAAAATCAAAATGTGAAGAGAAAAAAATTCTTTATGCGTCCAATATAGCTTCCACATCGCGTAATATTTTTGCAAAACAAGTAGATGAAAAATGTAAATTATCTTATAAGAAATATGTCGAGGACCAATGACTTGCGTTTTCTATTGACATGATACAAATATGTTGATGTTGTAACAAAGTGAGGTATCTATTTAACCCTGGAATGGCATCAAGCTTATCTGTTAACATCGAAACTAAAGGAAAATGTGAAAGTTTGAACAAGATTAATCACCCCCGGAGGCTCAATCATCGTAGTAGCCGAACTACAGAGATGTAATTTTTTCTTACACTATCAAGAGGTCCGCGCAGAATATCGTTTGTATCTAAAATCAAGTAAATGTAGTTGACTAGGAACAGTAGAAGCGAATAAACTTGATGTATGATTTAAGGCGTAGAGTATTCCCGAAATACCTTGATAAGATAATTTCACATTAAAGGGTGTGTTAAACTCATAATATTGTTTGAATTGGCGAATATGTGCGTCTCCCATAGCCAAAACTGAAAGCATGCTGTCAACCATTTAGATAGTTATTCTAATGAACTTTGTTGTTAGTATAAAAGCTGTAAACATAAACTATAGGACGAATGATTAAAAAAAGTGAATGATTTTTGCATAATTTTACTATTGAAGTATTTTTATTTTACCTTACTCCTAATTAAATTTGTAATTTCAGCTTACTCGGTTCGCAGTTCACTACTGTTGCAGCACACTCCAAATGATCGATTCAATATGTTAATTAAGCATACCCCCTCCTTTTTTGTTAGACATGCTCGGAGTTTCATTGCAAGTCCAATTTTATTAAGTTATGCAAAAAAATTGTAAGTAAATTATAGTTTACCCTATATCATGTTAGTAATTATTAACAAAGACAAATTTTAATACTCGAGCAAATTATATGTGACAACTATCCAATCCTAAATATTACCTTAGTAATTCTGCTTTTAAATAAGACTATTAAAATATTGACCTTGTGTGGAAGCTAGGTTTGTTAACATGTGCTGGTGGCACAACTTTAGTCAGCTGTAATTCTGCATTTGCTAACCATTTTCGGATCAAGATAAACACAAGCTAACTTACGAACCTTTGTATCACCGCTTCCTCGGATATAAATATTTCTATATTATATGCTAGTATTAATAATTACATTACGGCAGACAATTTCATCATTAAAATTAGTGAATAAAAATAACTTATTGATGTCCAAAAAAGTAGTTATTGATATAGTTTATTTTATTATATAAATTTCACTTCTCATTATTTAAAATTAGATATGTTGCTCCCACATCCATGAATACAGGGCCTTCTACTAGTCAAGTTCGATCGTTATATTGTTACAAATATACATGCCCCACAAGATATATCTATCATTTGAAAATTCCAATTTTTGCTTATTTTGAATATGAAGTAGTATTCTATCAAGTCTAATTATTCCTGTTCTATCTGTCATTGTGGTTAACGTTAAACTCCTTAAAGGCATCGTCTTTGAAATTCAGACTAGAGTTTAATAGAATATGTTCATCGGCCATAAATATGTTTCCTATGTTGGGAATCGTTAATGATAAAAAATCCCCCTTATAAATACTATTTCCATGAATTTTCGCAATAACTATAAAGTCTGGCAAAATGATGTCGCAATTTGCGGCGTTCAACAGTATGCCTACATCCCTGATTGATGTTGTTGTACTGTTAACAAATTTATCTTTTAACATTATAAAACTATTGAGTGTTTCTTTTCTGTACTATATATCCAATTATTCCCGTTATTTACTAAGATTGGTGAGGTTATATTTTTGTAAACCCGTCGAGTACAGTAGCCTCAGACTAGGAGTGTGTCCGATGTAACGAGCATGTCCTCCCTTCTACTTACTTCCCTATCCTGACTTGATGGTACAACCCATTCCAAGAAAACTAAGTATACAAATTACTGCTTAGCTACATTTAATTCCTAAAGTTACAACTTCGTGACAGACTGGATCCCACTTATCTTATGATTTTGCCTACTTGCGCACAATATTTATTTATAAAAAGTTATTAAAACTAATAACTAACAAAATATAAAGTTGTGTAAAAAAGTAAGTTTATGTAATAATAAACTGTAAAAAGTTTTTACATAATAAAAGTAATGACAAAAATATTCGAAACGAGGAAAATTTATATTTCACGGCTAAATGATAACTTCCTGCCAGAAAGTTGTAGATATCATTTTGCTGATAGATTTTTTTTTTTTTTTTTTACAATTAGATTAAGCACATTCTAGAAGTATTCGAATGCAGCCTAGGTGTACTGGTTAGGGTAGTTTAATATCTAAGAATGGCACACAATATTTTTTGTAGGAAAAGTATACATTCTATAGCTGTATTTTTAGGAATCGGTCTAGCTGAAAATTTAATATTTCAGTTCTGATATAAAAATGAAATCTCCCCTTAAAGTTTTAAAAAACTAGATTAATACACTTTTATTATAAACAAATTAAAACTTATTTTTATTAGTCATAAATACAAAATACACTACACTATAGCCTAACTTACCTAACATTCATTCTCAATATGTACTGAATGTTTAAGTTTATTAATTTCCTCAAATACATTCTTAAGTAAAGTTTCTTCAGATGTTGTTGCTTCGTTCTCTCTAAAGTGTTCATTCAAAAAAACAGAATCCTTCAATATACTTTGCAAAGCCAAACTAGCTGCACTGTTCTCTAGCACACATAAATTAGTAGATGCAATAGACATGTCAAGTTGTGACAACATTTGCATTGCTTTACATTTATGTTTAAAAATATTTTTTTGTGAAAAAAAATAATTTTCATCTATAACTGAAGTATTTGTTATAGACAGCCGTTGTAAAAATTGTTTAACCAATTTCTGCAACTCTTTGTCACCTACTACTGTTTCGGACACAATAACTACATGAGTTGTCAAAGATGAAAAGTATTCAAATGTCTGAAGTGACATAGTCTTTATCACAGGATCATTATCATTCAACAGAGCTGCAAACAATGAAGAAATCTTTTGAAAGAGATTATACTGTTCTTGATCTTTAACTAGTTTTGTTGTTGCCAAGCCTTGTAAAAGTTGAATTGCAACTAAACGACAAAAAGATGCACCAGTCTTACAAATATCCGACACACATTGTAGAATCTGGAACATAATTAGTTTTATTCCATTATTTTTTCAAAACACTGATAAAAATTGGGTTTACATATTTTTGTTAGAAAAGAATAATCAACAACACAGTATAAATGAACACTTAATAATTTTTCAGTTGATAGACTTGAACTTCACATAATAAAGTGTGAATTAATGAAAGTTACATACTTACAAATGATAGTTGGTTATTATTAAAAATTGCAAGAAGAGGTACGGAAGCAGCAATCAGAGTAGAAAATAAATTATAAAACCACTGCAGACCATTGACACTCGTTTCCAATGAATTCATGTTGGTAGGTATTGATAGGTATTGCCAGAGATAAAACACATTCCTTGCGAGAGTGGAACAAACATCAATATGAATATCAGATAAAAAAGTAACTTTATCAACTACTGACAGACTATCTACCTGTTAAACATAACAGCAAATTCATTAGAGCTAGTAAATATTACACATGATATTAATATTTATTAATTTATAGGTATGTATATCAAGCTATCTCGCAAAAAATAGTCCACTACTGAAAGTTATTTTATGAAAATGATTCTAAGGATGAGTTGTTAAATTCTGATAATCCTCATACTTTGTACATATTTGAAATTTTTTAAACAATGTTTATAACAAACTTTGTTAACATAATTTTTTTATTTTTCCGATTCGTTTAATCGATCACATCATAACCTATAAAATTTAATTTCTTATGAATAGCAATTCAGAAATCAGCTTATGGCATGTTTTTGTTATCTATAACAATCTATGTTTTTTAATTGTTAAAAGAGCCAAAATTGCAATAACAAGAGCTGGATATCTTTATTAAAAATAATGAATGTCATACAATTTATTATTAAAAATAAATTTTAGCTAATGGAATGCAATCCTAAACACAAATAAAGAATTATTAGAAAAAAATCATTCCAATATCTATAATATATAGTACATAGTAAGGATTGACAGAAAAAAATACCAAATTTAAGTACAAGTACAAGCCAAAAATAATATCTTATATATATATATAACTCAAAATTTAAAGATGAAAATGGCCTCATTGGAAAGCTTAGGATGTGGGGATCAATGGTATATACAGAATGTGACCGTGTGACCTAATCCACAGTCATTTTTGCGGAGGTTTTGAAATAGTTTTTGGCGACAACCTTATTAAGGTCTATTTTTGGAGTTCTACAGGGACATTTTCATTGGGTTTGTTTTAAATGAAAGAACTTTTTGCCATTATTTGCACACATAAAATATGAAATGTCAACTTTATTTAATTTCTATATACATTTTCTTTTTCTTTAAACACACATTAACAGCCCAATTCTGGCATTAGTAACAAATCACACCATAGTCACTATTAATATATTTGATGATTTGGACATAAAACAGCTGTTATAAGTACAAATTATTGTTATATTGGTTACTGTGATAATTTAATTTGTATGCACAATCACAAAATCAAGTCCATAAGACTTTATAAATTATTGTTTCACATTGGTCTATACTAGGCCTAACCTATTTTTGTGTTGAATTATAAAAGTTATGGACCTAATTAACTGTTTTAAGTATGCTAATATAAATACATTTGTATGTAAAATCACAAAATTAAGTTTAAAACACTTTCTAAATTGTTTCACATTGATCTATACTAGGTCTAACCTATCTTTGTGTGCTATAAAACTCCTCTGCACCCACTTAACTTACAGAGATGGTCTCATTGGAAAGCTTAGGGTCTGAGGATCATAGTATATATAGAACATGACAGTTTCACCTAACTCATTGTCACAAGGGCACTTATGGAGGGTTTTTGGTGACAGCCATATTAATGTCTATTTCTGGGCTTCTACTGGACCAATTTGTATAAGATTTATTTTAAATGAAAGAACATTTAAAACAAACCCCATCAAATCTCTTCCCTATTAGGCACACTCTAAAAAAATTTCACGTTACTATGGTGAACTTTGAAATTATAACAATGCTGTAACACATGATGCAGAATACCAAATCATGAAGATGTATCAGTTGTGAATGTATCAAGCAATTGTGACTGTAAAGCCAAATATCATTTTAAATCCACACTAAAGTTAACTGTATTAACACACGCTTTTTATTAATACATGTAATTACAAAATTTTATTTGAAAAATAGCTCTGATTGCAATCTATATTTTCATTATATTTCTATGTAATGCTCACAACAAGTAATTAAAATTGTGTTTTGATTTTTGTATGCAGTGAAAAGTTTTCAGTGAATTGTTTTTAGGTGCTTAATTTAAAAATAACGCCTAGTAGAAAAAGTATGTGAAGATGGTAGTTTTTTTGTTTTAAGTGTGTTGCCTTTTTTTGGAACACAAACTTTATACAAGGACATTAGACCTCAGATTGTAAACGAAGTTGCAAATAATTGTCATAACAATTCATTGTTATGTTTATTATAGGTGACCAAACTACTTATTCAGAACCTATTAAAAACTCTTCATACTACAAAAAAAAAATTATTAATGATGACATGTATGCAAGACATGTAGTAATCACAGCTACAGCAAAACCTTTCCACAACTAAAATTACAAATTTTCACCAATGATTAGACTAACTATGAAACATCAATTGAAAATTGACATAGCATATATAGTGAAACTACCCTTAAAGGACACTTTTAATTAGCGGACACTTCTAATAAACGGACATTTTTGTATTCCCTGACCAGGATCATCCTTTTCTGAATTTTGTAGTGTTTCTAAGTAACAGACTTTCCCAAAAACAGACAAGGAGACAAAATTGATGGCCAATGGGTCAGTTGAAACTTCTGAACAACAGACATCGGAGCATAAATATCACTCTTTTCTAGAAAATTGTAGATGTCATGAAACACACATTGCAATGTCTGTTCTGTATTACCTAGAAGGTAACTTCCTGGAAACTAGGTTTGCTTTCTTTGTGTCTTTTATACAGCAGTTGTCAGTGTCATTTAAGAATTCAGTTTCAATAAAGTTCCCGCTAGAACAGTGTATAGTATAGTTGTGTATTGTGATATCTCTAAAATGAAAACTTTTAACTTTAAACCTTACAAAAAATTACCTCCCTTTTTAAATTTACATTTTCTATTTTGCCTATTTGTTTATTCAGTACTGTAGTACAAAATGATTAATAAATAAAGAATACAGTATTATTTAATTTACAAATTTGTCTTTTATTGTGTATTTTGTGAAATTAAAACCATTATCCTTGTTATTGTATACAAATTTTGATAATACAGTAGACAGTCGTGAAACAATAGCAATGTTTAATTTGCTATACAAATTACGACCGTGTATTGATTAAAGTAATGTGTTTCATTATACACTAGTTTAATGAACATATAATTTAGGTGTATCATTTTAATTTTCTGAACATGTTCAATATCGTTACAAGACACTATTCTGGTAGTTTACCGTGCATTATCAGCCGGCCTATAATACTGCATCTCTCCTAATAGCGAACACTTCTCAATAGCTGACATTTTATGCGGTCCGAGTAGTGCCTGTTATTTGGAAGTTTCACTGTACAATTTAAGGTTTTCGGAAACTAAAATTCAGGCCATTTCAATATTTTTATGACATTTATGATGTAGAAACGTTAAGTTCAGACACGACCAATGATGGTTAACTTGGCTGTCCAAAAATACAACAAAAGCGAAAAACATTTCTGGCCGAAGAGAAAAACACAAAATATGAAAACAGTAAACAATTACAATAAAATATAAATTTCAAAACGCACAATCAAATTCAACCTGAAACAAAAATCTGTAAAATTGTATTTAACTCCTTTAGTAGGTCCGGTCAAAAAGATAAAGAAGATGTTCAGCTGATGAAAGACTTTTATTAAACATTGAATCTTCTGATTTGAATAAAGTCTTGACAACAAACATCTCAAACAACAGTGATACATCCAGGAAAATTGCATGCAGAAAGCGTGATGGTCTGTTGTCAAAAAAAAAAATAATAAATAAATAAAAAAAAAATGCTGCAAACAAGCAAAGGCAAATAGATACGGACAACTTGGACCAAGTTCAAGAAGAACTTCAAACACTAATGGCAAGACTTAGAGCCTAAGTAAATACCCAGGAAAGACAAACAATATAGTCGAATGTGCATATTACTCATCAGGGTAGACAAATATGTATGTACTACCATTAGCTTCTGGTGTTTTTTACCGCTACTCTTTATTAGATGGATACTTATTAGTATATCACACAACAAATACTAATTTATATGTATCAACATGATCACAGCGAATTAATTTAGGTAATATCATTGAATCATATGGTCAAATATAATGGAAAATTATACACATGGACAATGATATATTTGTGAATTTGTTGAACATAAACATATCAGAATTTAAGAAACAAAAGAGAGTGATACATGAATTGAGCTCTACATATTATGTAATAACCAAAACAAATTGTACCGTATTTATCTAGCGATTAACAAAAATAATAGATCCAAAATGCACTTTCTCACATGTTTTTTAGCAAAATGGTCTAATTATTTTCTTGGTATTATTATTTATTGTTCATGAATCTTGAATAAAAATAAGATTTGTAGTACCTAAAATGGTAATTTTAACTTGGACAACCAAGAAATGGTTATATTAAGATTTAAAACATAAAAATAAACCGGGAGATTTGTAATTGAATTGGAGGGGAGACTACGTGAATCAAATGAATAACTGAAAGTAAATGTTAAAACAAGGGTATATAAAATTGATATAGATTTCCAAAATATTAATTTGATGTATAAAATATTAGTTATAAGTTGTAATAAATATTTAAATGATAACTGTGTTGTGATAACAGACAGAACAGGTTGTCATATGAATGATATGAGCAGTGTCCGTGTTACTAGGTATGTGAATAATTTTAGCTGACATGGCACATTGAAAATAAGACGCTTAGGTTGAAGCTAGACAAAAAAGACATGCGGTTTGCCCAGTTGAAAGGAGGTCTCTGACCTAGGCAGACATATTATTTTGTTAAAACGTTTTTTAGAACAATGTAAGGAAAGTGTTAAATCCAGTTGGCTCTGATATGGCCAGACGTATTATTTTTTGTCTAAAGAAGTTTTAAAAATGTAGTGTAAATATTAAAAAACAGTTGAAAGCAGGCTCCTGACCTAGGCGGACGTATTTTTGTATAGAGAAAGTTTTACAAAATGTAGTGAAAATGTTAAATCAGAGTTGAAAGCAGGTCTCTGACCTAGGCAGACGTATTATTTTGTTAAAACGTTTTTTAGAACAATGTAAGGAAAGTGTTAAACCGAGTCTTAAGGGGACATCTGATGTGGTCAGACGTATTAGTTGGTGTTAAAAGAAACTTTTAAGAATGTAGTATTAACTATTAAAGTAGAGTCTTATTGTGACATTTGAGTTAGTTAGAGATGTTACTGTCTAAAAGAACTTTTAGAACATTGAGTGTTAATAATCTAACAAGTTTTAGAGACGGATTTTAACGTTGTAAGACGTATTCTTGTTTGAGGAGATTTTTAAACAATAGTTTTCAGTAGAACGATGAACTTTGTGCGTGATACTTTGAACTTAAAAAGACAATTAATCGTCGGCATGCTAAATGTGTCTACAAGGAGATTGCAGTTCAAGATGAGGAAAGCTCACCACAAAAGGACTCTCAGCCTGCAGAAGCCCATATGCGGTAACAAAAGATGTAATACCTAAAAATGGTCAAATTGAATTGAATATTTAAAGTAACCGGGAAACGTTAGAGCTAATTAGGGGAGGGGGAATTATAAGTCAAAAGCATGACTCATTGTACATATTAAAATAAGAGAATATTAAATTAAAATATAGATTTCCAAATAATAATGTGATGTATTAAATGTTAGTTATAATTTGTAATAATAATTTAGGTAGTGTTTTGTTAAAAATATATTGCGAGAATCCAGTATAACGGAACAGGAAGTAGAAAACTTCCATGTGCTAGTCAGTCTCAGTACAGCTTTCAAGGTGGTAAGACGTGTTTTTGGGGTGGAGTAATGTTTTCAATAATGTAATTTAAACATTAAACAGAGATTTAGAGTGAGTCTTAGAGCAGTCTTGTGGTTAGTAGTAGTGAGTTCTTTGTTAGTCGATACCAGAGACAGTTGTTAAGAGAGCATGAACAATTTGAGAGGTGTTTCATTGACTAAATGTTAATAAACATTAATCTAAATAAGAACTTTATTCGAGTAAAATGGAATTCTCGAAAAGTGCGACTGATTAAATGCCGGTAAAAATCTCACCACATGTGTTTAATGGCGGAGTTTCATCAGGAGGTGGACACAGCATCGATCTTAAAAGAATAAACTATCTTTCAACAAAGGACTGGTAACAAGTGTTAATTAACACTTAAAATCAAATATTGTTTAACCATTTAAGATTTATTATTATTTAATGTATTAGCTGTTTATAAATTTAATATTTTCTTAAATAATTATATTTTTTGGTTTGAAAATAAGAAATGTCTACCGACATGTATAGTTTTGTTCAGATAAAGTAATTTCAATATAAAAAAAAAAAAAAAAACAGATAATTCTAATCTGTTTGTTTTTAATTAATAATTTTCTAGGAGTTGCAACAGTAAAAGTAAATTCAATTTTCAAACTTTTGACCTTCCTAAAAGGCAAAATAAAATGATTCATGTAGGATGTATAATTTAGAAAATCTATGAAATTTAATTTGAATTATTTGTAAATGTACTAATTTTAGTTTCAATAAACCATGTTAAGTTTCAGCACAAACAAGATTTCTTTATTTTACCAGAAACACCACTGAAAAAAGTACACTTTTAAAAGAACTTTGCGACCCTGAGCTATTTTAATGATTTCATAAATAACGTCACTTTTTTTCAAAATTGGTAAGCTAGGGCTTCCTGGCGCCCATAAGCTGAGCAAATTAATTAGTTTCTTCTTTTTAAAAAATAAAATAAAAAATAAAATTCTAACCCAAGTAAATTAAACAATTACAAAGAATGATAGACAATGTCATATAAATTTTGTATATAAAGGAACTTTTGATATAAATATTTCAAAAATTTGTTTTAAAGAATCAATAATTATAATTGTATGCAGTAAATTTAGAAAACTTAATTACATTTTTAAATAAAAATAATATAAAAGCTCATTATTAAAATATTTCTTTAAAGTTGCAACTATTAACGTAGAATAGTAAAAAAGGATTTAAGCCTCTTCAAGGCAGAATAATTTTAAATTTATGCTATGAGGATTTTAGATAATTTAAGAAATGTACCATGAACATATGTGTATATGTATAACCTTAATAAATATTCATGTTGAGTTTCAGCACAACAAATAAGGTTTCTTTATTTACCAAAAGGCCACTAAGAGTACACTTTTAAAAGTATCCACGACCCTGAGTGACTTTTATGCAATAACAATTAACTTTTCCTTTTTTCAAAATTGGTAAGCTAAAGCTACCTGGCGCCCATAAAGCTGAGCAATTTTTCATTAAATAAATATTTAAGATTATTAGATTCAAATCAATATTACATTAATTTAACAAAACCCTTATAAATAAATTCTTACAGATTCAAAACCATATTACCAAATTAATTTATCTTCATAATTTGCATGTTTACTGTTACATATTATTTTTCATATTTTCTTATTTTATTGGATTTAATGTCATTGCCCTATGTTTTTATTTTTCAGCATAACAACAATCAATCTCAGATTTCTTTCCATATTTACTAAATATTATTTGTGATTCACAATTCCAATACAGTATTAGTGAAAAGCAAATAACTTATACAAGCCGCCACGAGTCAAGTCACTTGAGAGCGGAGCCATAGACAGGCAGACCAACTTATATGACAATCAATTCTCATCATTGAGCGCTGTGGTGATGCACATAAACATAAACACAATAGCCTTGCGATAATCCGGCGTATATTGAACATCGCTACTGCCGTATTTTCGAAAATGAATGAAAAAATTATTGGTATTGTCTATTAAAAGAAAACCTAGAATAAAACATTAAATAAATTTATCTATACAGTACTTTTATTTTAATAAATTAACATTTTAACATATAAAAAAAAATTGATTGAATTAAAATACTATACAAAAAACATTATAAAATTACCATGAAATAACTACTCTGTATCTAGTTTAAAATATTTTGTATAAATATAAATTAAAATTAGACTGGAACTTGAAACAGGCAATAAACTTAAATTAACTGTACATCATTAATTGTTGTTTTTCTTTTAAATAATTGTTAATTGTTTTTTGTTTTATTGGAGTAAAAGAACTTTTGATTGCTTTTTCTTGCAGTGTTTTAAGCACTAAAATATCATTTGCTGAAAAGTCATTTTCTACTGCCCATTTTAATCCTACACTGGTTGCACTCAGGGCTTCGTCATGTCTAGTTCAGTTTTCATGCCTTTCAACATCATTATCGTTCATCTGTGTACTGTTATTGTTACCACGTACATCATTTATTATTTCGTCGTCAGTCATAACTTGAAAAGTTTCGTCATTTCCAGCAAGTCAAGAGTCAATGTCATCAAGAGTGATTGAATTTTGAGGATCGCATAACTTACTGGCAACTGCTTCTTTAAATTGGTCTCTATTTCACCACTCTCGGACATCTTGTTTGTAGCTAAGTTGTTTCCAGAAGTCATCTCATATGAATACCACAACTGCTTCCATAAAGAAATTATTATAGATGTAGAAGTTTCTTGGCAAGCCTGTGCAAGTGTGAAAACAACATCTTTTTAGATTGAGTGATTTCAAAAAAGCAACAATATCTTCATTTTCATTTGTCAACAAATTCCACTTGAGAGTTTTTTTCTATAATGAATTTTTATAAATTGTATGACATGCTGATCCATTGGTTGTAAAATTGGAGTGCAGTTTGGAGGTAGAAGCATTGCTCTTATTAAACCATCGCTTTATTTTAACTGATCTTCATTTGGGTGTTATTTCATTTGGCATTATCCAAAATTAGGAGAGCCTTTTGTGGAAGGTTTTGTGTCTTCAAGTAATTTTTAACAGATGGTACAAAATGTTCATAAAATCATTCTAAAAAAACTTCTCTTGTTACCCACGCTCTTGATTTTTTATAAGTGACCGATAGGTTAACATTTTTTTAATGTGCAAGGATTTTTTGATTTACCAATAACTAATAAGTTTAGTTTGTGGCTGCCTCTTGCATTACAGCAAGGCATAAATGTTATTCTATCTTTCGTGAGTTTTCTTCCTAGTGCGCTTTTCTCAGCTCTATATACGAAAGTTTTTGGTGGAAGCATCCTCCAAAATAAAGCACTTTCATCCGCATTATACACTTGATTTGTCCATAAACCTAATTCATTTACTGCATCTTAAAAATTTCTGTATAAATGGAGCAACTGCATCTATATCGCATGACAGTTTTTCACCAGAAATAGACTAAAACCTGATATCTTAGAGTTTTAAAAATTTATCTATCCATCACTGGCTTTAAAGTCATGCTTGTTTGTTAAATTTTGATAAAATACTTTCACTTTTTCACGTATTATCTTGCCAGGAATTTTGGGTTCTTGTAAAAACCAAATAAAAAGGGCTTTTTCAATTTCTGGAAACTCGCCAGATTTCATAGTTTGTCGTTCACTTGACAGACACTTAGAATTGTTGACGTACAACACTAATTTTAATTTTTTTTTAATGTTGTAGATTCTTGCTCATCGTAGATTGTTGCTCGCCGTACACCATAAAACTCTGCTAAGCTTGTCATTGATTCCTTTCTGTCTCGTTTTTCAATGATTTCTACCTTCGTAGTTAAAGATAAAGTTTTATGTTTGCGCTTTTAAGTAGGTCTAGAAATTATGCACTTCCATATGTTATGTTACAAAACACTAATGAAAACAAACTGTACAAACACACTAACCCATATCTTGTGACGCACTGCGCTATTACTGAAGCCGTATGAAATACAAGAGCCACCGAGTAGAAACAAGTACAGTATCTCACAAAAGTGTAATCAATGTCTAAATTTAAAAGGACATTAATGCCAATGCGAGTATTGTATTGCATCACATATTAGATGACCGCTTCTTATATTACATATGAACACTAAGCATGACATAGTTACTGACGGATTACTGGAGGTGACAAATTATCACGAGGCTACTGTAAAAATATTTGGGTATAACTTGATTCTTGTGGTCTCGTTCTAACTGTTAGTTTCTTCTCAGTAGTCTGGTGTCTCATTCCATTTCTCCTCTAACAGAAATGTCCACCGTTTGTACTGATGCCGCTATTTTATGTAGAAACTCCAAGATTTGTATAAAATACAAGAATCTATTTTAGATTTAGGAAACATTTTATTATTTTCATTAAGAAATCCCAAGCCTAAAATATCACAAAATTATCTTGCGGAATTATTATTAAATTAATTAGAGGAAAACTTCTGGAACCATCCACCTCAATTATATAGTACACCTAATCTCAAATTATAATAAATTTAATATATTATTATATACAAAAACAACATTATTTACCATAGATTTATAACTACCAATATCAGATGAAACATTGGTAAAATGATGAATGTCAGCATTAGCTTTCTGAATTAAATCTAAATACCAAGACTTTTGTTCCTCCAATGGTAATTCAGTAAAAGATAAATGTTTCCATAACGTAAGATGCTGTGATGGAGGATATTTACAAAGCAAATTTAACTTGGCACTGGTTGTTAGCAAGGTAAATAGTCTCCCAGTTGTTTGAGTAATGTAAATCCATTCTGGACAAAATTTGTCTTTATTCCATTGAAGTGTTACTTCACACATTTGTTGAGTAAGGTTGAAGCATAATTCACTTGTTCCAAACCTAAGATATATCATAACAATATTAGTAAAAAACAGGTATATATTAATAAACAATATATTTCAAATAAAAGTATACCTTCTTTTCAAATAATATTATGGTTCTAAAATTAATGTGGATAAAATATAATAACATTTAATTTACTGAATTATTCATATCTTATTTTATCTTTTTTTCCCTTAAATAATGTAACTTGTTTATTCGAAGCTTAAAGGAGTAGAATGCGAAGGAGCTCATCATAGCTATATCAACCCATACAAGTATACTTTTCTTGAAGACTACCAGCTTACCTTCAGCTCTTTATAGCGGACAACGATGCCCTACTGAAGCAGACATTCCATGTGCCCCATGACAGGGCAATTATTAGTGGAAACTCCTGCCTCCTGAAAAGGAATTAGAGCTCCGGCTCTGGCTGTAGTGTTCTGTGCACCCTCGAGGAGGACCAACAGGGAAAAGCAAGTCGCCTGCAGAGAGGCCCAACACAGAAGTAGACAGCAACAGAGACCGATGCCAGGCAAATCAGCTCCTAGAGCCGCTGTCAAGCCACTTCACAAACGGATCTTAAGAGAGATACCGTACTCCACACCTAAGCCCATGTACATCCTTATCCGCCCTGACCGCATCTCCAACCAAGTTCCCGGTGACCCTAGAGGTCCCACTATACATAGTGCTGTAAGTAACCTGGGATACCCCAGGCCGAGAGTTCTTTTCGGGCCACTAAGTGTGACGACTCCTCTCTATCAGGTAGAGTTCTCTTTTTAGGGTCACCAAGTGAGCCAATTTCTTTTACCATTCTCCATCCAAAACCTTCTCGACCATCCCGGGTCAGTCCGCCCACTATCACCTCTGTATACCACTCGCCTTCCAACAACAACCTTCAGGGCCAAACTTCACTACACAAACCCCTGAGCTATGTCACACTGACTCACAACATCAACTTGTAAAAAGAGATACAACTTTCAGAAACAGTATAACAAACCAACTGACAGGTCCCTGCAAAGGAGAAAGCGACTTGACAAACAGTACAGCCTAAATCCACACATGCCTGTACGACAGCGCAGTACTGTCGACTGCAGATAACTGTGGAGAGGAGATGATGCCCTTGTACTTTTCTATTTATGTCCATTTGTAGGTGGTCCACTCCATAACAAAGGCAATTTAAAGTAGAGCTGATTGTTTAAAAATGTTACTCTGGCTATATTACAGGCTGAGTAACATATTATTTGCATCATTTTCTTAATAAATTTTGTTGGTTTTACTTCGAATTATCCAACAAATGTTCGATTTAGAAACTTTTTTTTAACACTATATACATAGTAATCTCAGGGGACCATAATAAAAGTTAATTATCCATGACTTCGAATAACATAAGTTCAAATTAGGCAGGTTCGATTCTATTGAACTGTGAACGATAAGTACTATAGGGTTGATTATCAGCAATATGCCAAAATATTATTACGATTATTGTGACACATACTTAACTCACGATTCACCTTCAATTAGAAAAACTCATTGCCAAGGGAGAAAACATAAAGACAATGTGAAGTTTTATTATCAGAAATGGATGGAAGAACAAGCACAGCATTTGATTGATGCAACAACTGCAGCTTTTAAAACAAGTAAAATTGCTTCTTTCCAATGCTAAAAGAACAGCTATACCACCACCAAATATGAATATGTCACCAATGGGTGGTTTACCGCGACCTCAAGGTCCTCCACATCCAGGATCAATGATGGGACCTCCAGGAATTCACCCTGGAATGGGTCCAATGATGATGGGACCACATGGACCAATGCCTCCAATGATGAGTATGAGGCCTGGAACACCAATGATGGGATATATGATGCCAATGGGGCATATTGGACCAATGGGCCCAATGCATTCACTTTTATAAACAGGTCCAATACCATAATTAATTATATTATTTTAGTTTCTTAACTCCAAAATTCAAATAATTAATTCATAACTTCTCTTTAGTGAAAATTATAAAATTAATCCTAAATCCTTAATAATTCTAATTCTCTATTACCATAAAGGAAGTATAATAAATACAGTAAAAAAGTATACTGTATAACACAATACCAGACATAACTCCTACACATAATGTATTTTAGTTCTTAGTTAAAATTTTATGAAAGATAGGAAAAGGAATATTGCAGATATATTTTGTATTTCTTTTATATAGTAGACTTTTGTAAACTCTCTTGGATAATTATATTGAAAAATAAAAGTAGTTTAATAAATTTAAACACTTTATATATATATATATATATATATATTTTTTTTTTTTTTTTTTTTTTTTTTAATAACTCATCATCTTTAGATCCTAATAGCTCACAGTAACACAGTATTGGGCAGTTTTAAAATCTACATCCAGTGATATCTGGATTTTTTTTTTCTATGATAAAAATACAAAATCTGAATTGTCTCTAAAAAACTTAATTTTTAACTACATAACTATAAATCTTTAAACAATATTAGTAATAGCCCTAGTAGCTGTAATTTTAATTAAATTTTAGCAAAATTTGCCAACTAGATTGTATAGATAAAGTTGTATTTAATAGAAAGGAACTTATCATGAAGTTCTGTGTGCGCAAATCTTATATTAAAATCAGTTTGTTTTATAAATTACAAATTTTATTTACTAACAAGTCCCAGTTTGTAAAAGTAATACAAAATATACCATAATAAATTAATTCCCCAACTTTAATGTAATAGCAGATATTTCTTGTTGAAACTCCATATTCAAGGATAAAATAAAGCAAAAGCTTAAAAACAAGGTATGACAAACCAACATCTTTGGTTTAATGGTGAATGATTAAAATATAACTTAACGCCGAATTATGTAAGTGTTAAAGTGAGATCTTCTAGTGCATCTGCTATTAAAGCCAACGCAGCCGCTATTAAAACATGGATTCAGGAAGAAAGTAAGAAACAGTTTAGAATTAGGGACAATGTGAGTTGCCATCTTAAAGTTATTTATGATGAATTAGCTGTTAAATTTCATCCTCTTGAGTTTGATTATTTTGTAAATGATGTCTTTGATTTTGTTCGCAATAAAATTTATGAAACCTTTAACAGACAAATTAAAAAACTAAATAATTTAAAAGATAAAATGAAGATTCATAATAAGCGTAAAGCCAATATGTTTTCTAAACACCAATTCTATGATAGAGTTATTAACTTATCTAATATTAGTTTTGATAATAAAGAAATGAAGATTCTTAACAAAGGTCTTAAATACAACCCCAGATCTTCTCTAAAAAACAGTAATTTTGAAACTCTGTCTGTAGAATTGAATCTATAAATAAATTAGACGTTAATATTAAATATTTATGTTCAAATATAATTGAGGAAACTGTTAAGAGTCTTCCTAAATGTTATTTTAACAATGAAGTTACTATTATTAAGCAAATACAAAATAAAGTGAAAGATAACAACCTTGTTATTTCTAAAGCCGTTAAAGGCAATTCAGTTGCTATTTTAGATAAAGTTAATTATGTTTGTAAAGTAGATGATATCCTGAATGATAATTCCTCTTTTAAAAATATTAAAAAGTAATCCTACGTCTAATTATAGTAAACTAGTTAATAATTATATTAAGAATTGTACTAATTTGTTCCCTAATAACGTTGGCCAATACTTGAGAGTTATGAAACCCCCAACCACCCAGATTGTATGGCCTACCTAAGCTTCACAAACCTAATATTCCTGTTCGTCCCGTAGTATCATTTAACAATGCTCCTACTTATGAATTGGCCTAAAAAGTCAATACTGTATTTAAAAGTGCCACTAATTTTACATCTAAATATAGTATTAAGAATTCTTTAGATTTTAATTAACAAAATTGGAAATGTTACTATACCTTCCAATGCTAAAATTGTATCTTTCGATGTTAAAAGTCTTTTTACAAGTATACCCATTAACCAATGTAAAAACATAGTCAATGATATAATTAGCGATACCAATGGTGATACAATACTTAGTAATGAATTAAAAACAGCCATAGAAATTTGCATTAGTCAAAATTATTTTTAATTTAACGATAAATTTTACCAACAAATAGAAGGGTTGGCAAAGGGTTCAACCTTTGTCACCTCTTCTAGCAGAAATTTTCATGGCTGATTTCGAAAATAATTTATTTGGTAAAGACAATCCTTTATTTAAAAATATAATTTATTGGTACTGTTATATTGACGATGTTTTGTGTTTGTTTAGTGGCACTAATAGACAGTTAGACTCTCTCCTTAAAACCATAAATTCTGTAAATAGCAACATTCAGTTCACTATGGAAGTTGGTATAAATAACAGCATTAATTTCTTGGATCTTAACAATAATATCAGTGATAGTTATCATAAATTTAAAATTTTCAGAAAACCTACTTATACAGCAGTAATACCTGCTGATTCTAACCACCCTATCAGCCATAAACATGCTGCTTTTCACAGCATGATACATAGACTTATTATTGTACCTCTTTCACCTAATGACTTTTATGATGAACTGAATGTAGTTAAACAAATTGCTGTTAATAATAAGTATGATGTTAGTTTAATAGATAATATTTTAAGAAAAAAGTTAAAGTAAAAGAGCTGAAAATTTAGTCTACTCTTCCCATAACGAGAACATTGAAATAGTTAAATAATGTAAATTATCTTATATCAACAGAACTAGTTATAAAATCAGTAACCTTATTTCAACTAAATGTAATCGTAAAGTTGCCTTTAATTGTACTAAAAATCTAGGGGAAATGTTGGTCAATAATAAAGATAAAAAAGAAATGTTAGAAAATAGTGGAGTTTATAAAATATCTTGTCAAGATTGTGACTCTGAGTACATAGGTCAATCAGGTAGATCTATAAAAGTTAGAATTAAAGAACATGTAAATAGCTGGAAACATGGCTATAGAAACTCTAACTTTGCTAACCACCTTTTGGATTTAGGTCATAGTTTTGATCCGAAATTGAATGTTAAACTCTTACAAATAGAAAATAAAAGCTATAGATTAAATAATTTAGAATGTTTAGAAATAAATAGATCTATTTCACTTAGGCCTAATCTCAACTTAAATGACCAAATTGTATTAAATTCGTCACCCCTTCTAAAACCCATCCATAACATAGTTCATTAACCTTTATCAACCTGCTAGGTCATCCCCTTTCCTTTCCTGATTTCTCTATTGTATTTCAGTTTCCTGTTACTTGTGTATGTTTAAATAGTTGTCTATACCTGTTAATTATCAGTTGCCCGATGATGCCGCAAGGCGAAACAATTGTAGCTCATTTATATTATTAAAATATTTGAAACTTTAATCTTTTGCTTTATTTTATCCTTTAATTCCCAATTTGCATTAAAACTTAATATAAATTGATGTGGTTAAAGTTTAGGCTTTATAGTACAATTATAGTACCCAACCAGTACCTTAAATAAACTTATATACTCTTAATATTCATCTTAGTAGATGGTTCTAAGACTACATAATTTAAATAAAATTTTCACTATGTGTGTTTGATGATTCTACATCTCCAACCCTAATATTTTTATTTAATTTTGTTCATTTATTACTATACTGAATACTGTACTAAAAATTTAATTAAACTTGATCATCTTACCGACATATAAGTACTATTATATCTGATACAAAAGTAGCAGGCCAAAAGTAAGGTTTCATAAGCTGTGAGATAAGTAAATCTTCCAACCGAGGGAAATCAGAAGACTTGAGCACATTACAGATTAGGACAGTGGTATTGATTAGTAGTGCTTCATATATGTCTACTGTTTTGTCTCCTTCAATAATAACATCCAAACACAAAGCATCCTGACCTACAAACATAACAAAATTTTATCATAAGATAACCTATGGCCTACCAGCAATAATACTAACCTACAATAATACATGTGATATATTTATATCTGGGTATGATTGTAACTACTTAAGGGGTATATACGAATTAAAATTGATGATTCATATTTGAATTACAGCAATTAATTTAAACACCATTTGTTTCACAATTTTGTAAATACATATTTTACAACAATATCCATTTTTTGACCAAACAATTAAACTTATTAATTTATTTATTTATTTAGTTGTAATAATATTTCAATACAATCTTTAATAGTGAAAGTAAAGACTGAAGTTTATGATTAAAGGTCAATGCTCGGGGGAGGGAATGTATAAACATCCGATAGCAAAGCTTATTAAATAACCTGTCCCAGTTCCAGTCTAATGTGCATAAAGGACAGATTGTCCACCCTGTCTCTCATTAGTGCCTTCTGTAATTCATTTATCCTTGAGTGTATTAACTAGTATTGGTGTGATGTCTGTTTTTATTATATGAAATGGAAAGAATAGAGTATAAGAAGAAAGTTGGTGTGCATAAAATTTTGCATAGTCGCAAAATAGTTCAAAATGTTTATCAATTTATGAAGGAAGAGATTGAAAATGATAGTCTGATAAACCTGAAAAACATTCAACATTGTGTTTCTGAAAAAACTGATGTCTCAGTCAAGTTTTTAAGGAAAATAATAAATGAAAAGAAAAAATAAACCAGTCTGTTAGACAAATTCATACTATTAATATGAAAAGGCCGGCAAGGAAAAACAAAATCATACATTGGTGACTTTGATTTGTGTTACAAGACATGAATTTCATTTAAAAAATGGGTAACTACCTATATTGAAAGGACTATTAGCAGATTTAAAAGTAAAGATAAATTTTACGAGGTGCAAAATGACTTCTGAAGGTGAGTAAAATTCTGAAGGTGAGTAAAATTCTGAAAAAGTTAAATTTTATTTGGAGGAAAACTGTCAATAATAGGAAACTTTTAATTGAAAATAATGAGATAAAAGAAAAGCTTTTTAGGTATTTCAGAAGTTTAGAACAGTATAGAAACCAAGAGATGCCAGTAATTTTTATGGATGAGACATTTGTTCATACAACTCATACTAAATCTATGAGTTATAGAATGTTGATATCTGCAATGGATTGAAAAATCCTGTCAGCAAGGGACGGCAGCTCATAATTGTCCATATGAGAAATGAGAATGGTTTTGTACACAATGAGTTATTGATGTTCAAGTCCGGTGACTATCACAGAGACATGAATTTTAATAATAATGAAAAATAGATAAGAAATAAACTGTTGTCAAATATTCCAGCAAACTCTGTTACTGTTATTGATAATCCATATTGCATACATAACATTATTATTGTTATCATAACATTGAGTTAAATCCAGCACCCACATCGAACACTCTAAAAGCAGACATATTGAAATGGTTAGGAAAAAATACACTGTATATTCTCATAACATGTTTAAACCTGAGTTGTACACTATTATAAAAGGCAAAACCAAAATATACATTTTTTAAACTTATGCAATTTTTGCATTTTGTTCTTCGTTTACTTCCATATCATCCAAACCTTAACCCAACTGAAATGATATGGGGTATTCTAAAAGAATGTACTGCCAAAAGAAATGTTTCATTTTAAATGAATGAAGTAAATTAACTGGTTGAGGACACATTCAAATATATTACACTGGAAGAATAGAAGTCACATGTAGATCATTGTAAGAAGATAGAGGAAAATTATTTAGAAACAGAGCCTCAATTTGACATAGTAAATGATCAAATCTTAGAAAACTTAAGTGAAGATTCCAAGAGTGAGACAAGTGACAGTTATAGTGATGAAAAGAGACAATAACAAGAGTTTGAATAACGACCTTGACTCAGGAGCATCACACCTTACAGAATATATTAGTGAATATTTAATTACAGGTCTATTGTAATGATTTAGTTCAGGATTATATATGCAACCTTTTAGAATTAGTAAAAAGATAAGTTAAATCTCAAACAACTGTACTTTGATACCTTTTAATATGGGTATTTAGTAAAATATTGTTATGTGTATAAAATGTTGTTATGTGACTGTGTAACTGTGTTTACAGATTACGGTATTTCTTCCATGGTAATTTTAACCAGAGCAGAGACATAGGACCTTCGATGACACATGATACCACTCAAATACACAACTATTAGGTGGTACGACACAGAGGCCACGCTAGAATGGATGAGCTGTACAATAGCAGATTAACCAGATTCTAACAAATGTTTTCAACCGATCAAGTGATATAAATTTAAATGTTTATATTGAAGTTATGTTTACACCACTGCTCAAAACAAACACACAGTGACAGCTAATTTTAAAGAAATAATATAAAACAATATATTTCTAGAGAATCAGGTACTCACAGTAATGAAGAGAAGCAAGAATAATGATGACAATAGTCTCTGATTGAAGCCATAGCTCTTGTACTTCTTCATCAATTCGAACAATTTTCTTTGTTATGGAAATTGTGAGTAACAAAAAACCCAGTTTAATTTCCTGCGTGGTGGATTGAAGTTCCTTGATGAATCCAACATATACCTAAAATATTCAATAAGTTGTATCTGTAATTATTGATCAAATTCTTCAAATATGTATCTTAAGTAACTTTGATCAACAGTTAAGTAGGCAATACTTAGGATACTCTACATTTCTTCTTTCTGTTTATATATTATGTTAATAACAAAATATGACTTGCCATAAGAATTTCATGATTACTTTAAAATAACATGTAATTACAGCATTTATAAAGTAACAACATTCAATTCGATAATGATATTATTTTTAAATTATTTATAATATGTGAAAAAGTCATGCTACTGATACAACCAATCAATGTTACATTACAAAGAAAGAATTTTTCCCATTTTTAGAAGAAAAAAAAGTTAATATTAGCAATTTATTTAATATAACTCCGCCAAAACTGGTTCCAAGCCAGAGTTGAAAAAAGAGGACAAATGAATGGTTTTTTTGAGTCGTGGTGAGTACTGATGTCAAGTAAACCATTAAATGCCAAGAAATGCTTTTTGGCAGATTTATCTGCTTATGGAACCAGCAAATCCTATTCCTCAGGGGTATGGGTGAAAGTGAATATCCGGGGCCTAAATTGGATCCTTTCGGCTACGGTAAGGTAACTCTGTTCTACTCTGTAGATAAAATACTGTTATGAAAGTGACACATAAGCCTCCACTTCGTACATCAACATTCTCTTTCAGCGATCAAATTGCCACTTTCCTCCCTGAATACACAAATAACTATTTTTTAAATATGTAAGTATTTCTTATTTTAACATGTTGAGTGAGGTGGGCCCAGATGTCTGGCTCTGAGTGTGTAGGACTCGAATCAGTATCATATTGCCATTCTCTAGTTTCATATTTAGTCTAAGCTCAGCTTTTGAAGCAGGTAGTTGGTTTGTCATGAGCATTGGGTAAAGTGACCTAGTTTCATGTTTCGTTTCAAGTTCACGCCATTTTGTCAACTATGACAGCTTTTGTTGTGAGTTATTGCGTTCAGTATTGTTGTGATCAGTGTTTACTGTGGTTATTATATTTTGATTGTGTATATAGTATATGTTTTATTTATCTTTTGTATACTATTGTATTTGATTGAGTAGGCTAATCACTGCACTAAAACATCAAAATATAAGCTTTTGTTGTCTGTATTTTGTTCATTGTTGTACTTTGAATTATTAGGTTAGGATTGTGTACATAGTATATTTTTTATTGCTTTATCTTGTGTGTGGTTATTATTTCTGATTGAGATGGCTAATCGCCGAAATAATTTTCAAAATATTAGCGAATATGAAGAAGATGATTCTAGCGCTGCTGATACGGAAACAGAAAGTTCAGAAAGTGACGATTAGATTGAAATGAATCTAATGTGGTCAAATTCTACAATTGGCCCAACAATAATAATTTTAAAAAGGAGAACAAATTGTTAGTGCCAAACCCTGGTCAGGGTAATCAAATTGATTGGTTCAACCTGTTGCTGGATCATGTACTTTTAGAATTCATTTGCAGAGAAACAAATGTGTATGCTCTTGATTTGTTTTGCGGGCCTAGTACTTCAGAGAAATCACGTACCACTCGCTGGAAGGATATTGATATACCAGAATTGAAGGGTTTTCTAGCACTCTTCTCAACACAGATACAATCCAACTCACAGACTTCATGACTATTGGAAAACCAATAGACTCTTCAACTTTCCAGTATTCAGACAATACGTGAGTTGAGATCGTTTTTTATTAATTTTAAGATGTTTATATTTTTCAAAATGTGTCCCGGCTAAAGATTCACATCATGATTGATCGGAAAAAGTGAAGGAAATTGTTGACTATTCTAATAATAAAATGGCAGTCAAGAGAACTGTCAATTGACGAAGCAAAGGTGCTCTGGAGTGGCCACCTGTTATTCAGGCAGTATATCAAGGGCAAACGCCATAAATATGGAATCAAACTTTACTCGGTTAACGAACCTAAAGACCTGACTATAAAATTCAAAATGTATTCAGGAGCTAATAATGTCCTCTCTGGAAAAGGAGAGACAACTAAAGTTGTACTTTACCTTATGCGTGGAATGTTGCGGAATGGCCACTCCTTGTATATGGATAATTTTTAAAACAGTTTCAATTTTTTGGCGTCTAAATTGATTGCTAATGATACCTACTGCACTGGTTCTCTCCATGCAAATAGAAAACACAATTCAGAATTCGTGAACAGGACAATCTTTAAAAAATGCCAGACCATCGTCCAGTAAGTAGAAGATGTTATTATGGGAAAATGGAAGGACAAAAGAGTAATCTCTTATATTTCAACACAATTTGAAAATACCATGGTATCTATAACCAACAGGAGAGGACAGACGAGAGAAAAACCTTTGTCTGTGGTGCAATACAATGCCCACATAAAGGGTGTTGATAGCAACTCTTGATGATTTCCATCTCCAGTTATTGGAACCACTTCTACCACCTACACCTGCACAACCAATGCATACTCCTCCTGGTAGAAGTAATTTACATTGCTTAGAAAAGAACGATGAGCATGACTTGAAAGGAGCCACAAAACGAAAAAAGTGCAGTGTGCTACAGGGAAGGTATAAAAAAGCAATCAATTGTCCTGGCAAGCCAAGACTATGCCCTGTGGATTGCTTTGACAAATTTCACAGAAATAACAAGTAATAAATGGCCTTTGTGTGATGAAGAGATTGTACATAATGTAAATATTGTTTTGTGATTATTGTGACTATTTAGACTTAATATAAATACATTTTACATGGTTTGGTGTATATTGTGACTAATTAGACCTCATATAAATCATTTTTTATTAATAAAACACTACATGATCCGGTGTTCATGACCCGGATCCGGTCCATGAATTTGGAAGTCACCTAGGAGCCATTTTGGACCACTATCGACTTTTTGTGTGCCTAATTGGAACAACTACAACTAATGGTAAGTTTAAAAAATAATAATAATTTTCAGTTTTTCAACTCAGATCATTAATTTTTCATAGTAGTCAATGTGTTAAAGACATTTTCTCTGTTATTATTTTAATTTTTGTGGAAGATAGTTGTGGGGTAACATCAAACATTGTTGGTGATGCAGCAGTTTGAGCAAGCCTTTTTTGGAATGTTTAGGTTGTGTTATAACTATGTATATCACTCTGGTCTGTTTCTGTGTCAAACTTAGAATCCATTATAATATTCAAAATATAAATGGTAGGAAAAGTTATAATGTCTAGTTTTTGGAAGAGAGAACAGCATGAGTCTTTAGATTCCTCAACATTTATATTCCGAAGAGCATATATTTGTATTTTAAACATTTTTATCATAGTCCCCTTTGATGCATTACACCATATTGCAACACAATATTGCACTTGACAGTAAAATAGACCTATAATATGCCAATCTCCGAAATAGTAAAGAGCAATAATTTGATAGTTTGTTTAAGATATAGTATTGAGGAATTTAATTTGATGGACAAACATTACTATGATTTTTCCAATTTAATTTTGAATCTACTGTCAAATTTAGAAATTTGACACTCAATTGATATTTGTCTACAAAGACATCTATTGCACAACACTATACTGAGAACAAAATATAATTAGTTATTTCTTAAATTTAGGGCTAAGTTGTGTTTTAAAATACGAAGATGAAAGTTTTAATTTTGAAAGAGTTAATTTCCAACAATTAATTATTGCAGCTTCTTTAGTATTGAAATAAGGAAAGCAAAATTCTAAAATTTTGCAATATAAGAACTATAAATACCGATTCCATAAAACATAAACTATACAAAATAACTGATTTAACATAAAATTAGAAACGGCAGAAACTTACAATACCAGTCAGCACTTCCGTCTCAATAAGTGATATAATTTCATGAATGTAAACATTTGATTTTAGTAACATACATGACCAAATTATAATACTTGTACACCATTTACCACTTCCTGAAATTTCGCTTAAATTGAAGAGATCACATAGTAACTTCATTAAGATTTCCCACTAATTATGAAGGGTGGTTATTATTTGCACATCACAACACACGTATTACCAGAATGTTTTTAACCTCAAGGTTTGATGTAGAAGCCCATTGAGTTGATTTTCAGATAGATCCTTTTTTTTTTTTTAAACCTTATAAATAAATATTTATTCCAAGAAAAAATATTTGTTCCTTTTTTTATTTCAACTTTATTCTCATATTTTAATATCGCTTCTATATTAGAAGATGTTTAGATGAAACTTAACATGTCTTGTATTCCATTTAAATAGAGGGTAGACAGAGCATGATATTTTATCAAGCCAATACAATTAGCCGATGAATGAGGTGGTAAGAACACTAGTTGGCCTTGAACTTGTTTACTGTATTTTTTTTCACAATTATTACTAACAACAAATATTATAAACTCCAAATTATATACATTTTACGTACTGCACATAAATAATGTAATACAGAGAAATATTGTATTCATGGTTAATCCTGTGTTGCATAATCACAATTGATATAAAATTATAGATTGTATGAGTGAAACAATCAGCAATTTCTTTACTTACTCTTATGAACTCTTTATCGGAAATTAGATGAGATAACAGAGGACAGGCTCCTACAAACAACTGTTCCCCCATTTCATCAGCTATAGGTGATGACACTTTTTTGTACTCCAAATAAGATGGCAAACACCTAAACATAAGAAAGGAAAAATATTTTAATTGAATTTGTTTCTTGATGAAAAACACCTTTTTTTTTCATAAATAACCTTATTTATTTATATTATAACAAATTTACATTTTATTAAAGAAATTCGAGCTTTTCCAATATCCCTCATGAGAATCCTGAGCGCAAGACTAAGAAATTGATCCTACAAGAGAGTAATTTGACATGGTATTTATCTCCCTGTGTATAATATGTGTTGGTAAAAGATCACCAAAAGATCAGAATGTTGGTTCATTTAATTTCAACTTTGCATGTTGGTTAAGCTTTACAAATAATTAATATGTTCTTTAATCAGAAAAATTGATTAGTAAATTTCAAAATGGTATCAGTATAAATTTTGGAGAATATCTATTCAACTATTAGGATTTCTTTCCAAATTACATTGTAATACCAAAAAAGGTTAATTTGAATAAAATATTTATTATAATAGAAATTGTATTGAGTAGAGGATAATGGAACGTAAGTCAAAAACATGACTTATGGCTCTTAAGGTTAAAATAAAGTAAATTCATACTAGAATAGATTTCCAAACACAAATAAATAATAATGTATAGATTTTAAGGAAATTTAGTCATAAGAAATTTAATAAATTGTGTGTGTTGTAAAAATTAGTAAAAGGAACTCGTTGGTATGTCAGTAATATGAACAGTGTATGCAGTGAATTGCGAGAAACGTTATCACGGAGTCAGCGGGAATAGTGGGACAATCCTTGTTGCTAGGGCTGTAACCCCTGGACCAACCGGATATAGAAATTCACCATGCGTTTTCGTCAGTCTTAGAGAGAGGTCTGATATGGTAGGATGTGTTTTCAATATAGAGAAACTTTTACAAAAATGTAGATTAAATGTTAACAAAAGTCTTAGATCAGAGCTTAAGGGAGTAAGATGTGTTTAGTAAAGTCTTAAGGTAGCAGTTAGTGGAGTAAGACGTGTTTAGTAAAGTCTTAAGTCAGAGTGGGACAGGTCAATGTAGTGTAAAGCTTGATTCGATTTGAAGTTACAAGACAATAACTTGTACCAAGCTAATCTAAACGCAGTGTAATGAACAGTACATTCGAGTGTGTTAAAATGATTAGACTGATTTGAACAGACAAAGTGTTTCTTAAAAAATAGCGTGTTGCAAAATAGGACAATTGACGGTCGCACACGCAATATTATAATGATCGAATGATGAACAGTTATAAAGTGTAGAAAATGAACTAATTACGCTGAAAGACATTCGTAAAACAAAAATGCAAAGTGTGATTGGAGCGATTTCAATCAACCTCTTTCTACGCGGACTGCACAAAGGACTTATCATTGAAGCCCCGTTTCAGACATCACTAAGGCACAAAGGGTTTTGCTACAAAGGTTTGGTAAACATGTGTTATTCAACACAAAGAACTTAATTTATGTATTATGTGAAATTTAAAATGTTTTGTTCTAAAATTTATAATTTGATACTTTAATAATTACGTTTTCTATATGAATAAATAATACATGTCCATTGACATATTCTTTTTAAAAGTAAAATAAATTCAATATTAAATAACAGATATTTTAATCTGTTCTATTGCTTTAAATATTTTTTCTAGTTGCAACATAAAGTTAAATTCAAGTTTTCTAAAAGTAGTCCTTCTTCTAAGGCAATAAAAAATTTAATCTGGATAGGATGTTAGTTTTAGTTAATTTGTTTGATATTTTTGTGATAACAAATGCCATGTAGTAATATTACTTTAATAAATTTATGTAAAATTTCAGCAAATAAAAAAGATTGATAAGTGAAAACTTCCTGGCGCCCTTAGCTGAGCAAACTTTTAATAAAAACTTTAATAAAAATAATTTCATTCTTTTCTTTTAAAAATAAATTAGTAAAGTAATAACTTTTATAAAAACCTTCAGTATTTATATTATTACAACATGCTCATTATATATATATATATATATATATATATATATATATATATATATATATATATAAATAAATATATAGCTCAGCAGATTGGTTTGGGTTGAAAACCTTCACTTTTCACCAAAATTGTATTGGGTTCCTCGCTTGAGATATTTGACCATTTATACTTTTTTAGTTTTTAGTTTATTTTAGTAGTTAGGCCCAGTATATAATGTGTATATATAAATATTTTAGTTATAGTTTACAAAATATGGCAGAGGTATTTAAAAGTGGTAAAATTCACGATCTTTTGTTTGATGAATCTGATGGTGAATCCGAGCCAGACATAGGCCAAGGTGATGGAAATAATTAAATAAGTGACATTTTGAGAGAAAATGTGAATGAACCGATTTTTGGTTCTGATTCTGAGGGCGAAATCGATGACAATAACGATTCAGACTTTTTAGTGGCAACGTTAGGCCTACGTGATTTAGAGGACCATGTGGATGACCCAAATGAAGATTTTGAAGATGACCCAAGTTATGACGATGCTCAGCCTGGAAGGAAGGAAACTTCATGATGGTGCCCAAAATGTTCAGTACCCCTTTGTGTACCTGAATGTTTCAAACTGTATCATACAAAGGCCAATTATGTTTAGTGAAGTGCTGTAGTGCTGTGTACCTATTTTTCTTTGTATGTGTATTTTACCCTTTTTCAAGACTAAGGAGTGTTTACTGTAAGTAAAATATGTATTTACATGTATATATATATTTAAAAAGGTAATTTCTTTGAGTTTAAAATGATGTATAATAAGTCATATATAATAAATATAACAAATACCACAATTTTTTAAAAACATGTCCAAAACTCCCAGGCACATTAAGAAAGCAGCGCGTTAGAGAGTTAGGCTTCAAAGTGTTAATCTAGTAGGTAGTTTTCTATTGGTCTATCCATTCTTTACGATTCACAACAATTGCCAATCTGTTACACCTTCACAAGGAATACTATGGCCTTAGTACTGGAAACATTCTTGATGCCACCTTTGCCACAACATCAGCAATCTCATTTCCTCTATACCACAATGAGCCAGAATCCACTGGATCACAATGGAGTCTTGCTTTCTCTTTTCATATGTAATAACAGGTGGATTATTTCAAACAAGCAAAATGAGCAGTGACTGTATTAGACCGAGTTAAAGCTTGTAACGCAGCCTTTAAGTCATTAGGAATGCATAGACTGAAATAGAGTCCTCTTTGTTATCGTTGTAGATAGATATAATTATTTTGGCACTTCTGTTCTTTTCCAGTATAGATTACAATAGTTAAGTGGTATTGATTTAGATATCATCAGTGAAATTGCCTTCAATCTTGTAATAGTGTACATTTTCAGTTTGGTAATCTTGGTTTGAATGAAAAATAAGTTTGACTCGAAGTAGTAAACAGGAAATGTATTCTGTTTTTTTGAATTAAATAAATAAAGAGTAAATAAATAAAGAGATTAGTTAGTACAAAATGATCAGAGATATTTGTTAAAAGTATGTTAATAATTAGAACGGATATGATTTTCGTTATTAGAAAAATATGAAATCAGCATTGTGAGTAAGGGTGGGAATACTGTTGCCAACCGGGTTCAATCCAGTTTGATCTAGGCTTTCAAAGAAGAAAGACTATAAAAAAATAAGTATGTTTGTAGAGACAATGTCGAATTGTGAAAGAAAGAAACTGTTTTTATAAATGACTAGAAGTTATATTTAAAGAAATATCATGTGATTTTACGAGTTAGTTTGAATAAGAGAGAAATAAACTTTTAGAGAGAGAAGACATGTTTGTAAAAAATGATGAAATAAACAAAGCTGTACCACGGAAGCAGGAAAATGTATTCAAAAAAGAACAAGTATTTGTATTTTAAGAAAAACTATTTGATTTAACTAGTATGTTTTGAATAGACGAGAAAGTAGACAATTGTGATTATTAGAAAAGTGAAAAGTAAAACTGAAAAAGTTATTTTCTAAAGAGACTGGATTTTTGTTAGAACGACGCCATGTGGTCTGAACCAGGAAGTAGTGTGAATAAATTGAAAGTTTTATGTAAAATGTACATTTTAATTTTTGTGTATGAATGCATGCTTGTTATAACATGCTTAAATTATATTCTATAAAATATTAAACATAAAAAATTTTTAAATGATAATTCAATAATGAAACTTGGATAATATGTATGCAGAATTATTACATGTTTTTCAATAAAGAAAAATATTTTATTAGAAGATAATGATTAAAGAACTTTATAATTAAAAAATATTCATTGTTTGACTTGTTAAATTAGATGTTATAAAAAATAATAAAAATAAATATTTTGTAAAAGAGATTGTGTAATATAAAAATATTACATTTTGAATAATGAGAGATTTTATTTTGAAATAAGGTTGCAACCATAAGATTAATAATAAATAAAGTGTTAACGAATTATAATTTTGGATAAATATAAAATGTAGGATGTTTTGTGTAATTTTATCTTTTTAGGTAATACTTTGTTTTTGTATGAAATTTATTATAAAATGTTTTTTTTTAATAATTAAATGTGCATTTTTCAGATAAAAGGATTCTGTATTTTATTTAAAATTCTCCAAAGTACACTGTTTTAAAGAACTTGTGACCTCAGAGAACTTTTTATGGTCCCTTCTAGAGTACAACTTTGTAATAATTTTCATTCTATTCTTTGTAATAAACATTACATTGTAATAAACATTTAAAAAATTAATAAATAAAAACTCACATTTTTTAGTAAATAATTACAATCTGCTAGTGTAAGCTTATTTGATGTTTGCAACTGCAGTTAAATTTTTCAATGGATGATGAAAAAGTAATCTCTGAATTCTGATATGCTTGGGCCAAATGTGTTGGATGTGTGTGGTCCAAAATGTGGGAGGTGGTGAGTGAGTGTGTATTGTTTCTGAGTATTTCAGTAGTTAAAAATAATAAATAAGAATAAACTAAATGAACAAATTGACATTGTCAAATGAAGTAATATTGTCAAATGAATCAAAATGATTATTAACTAATTTATTAAAGGCTTGAGAAAGACACTTACATTTTCAAATGAAGCAGCAGATTTAGAAGTTGATGTTGGCAGTCACCTAGATAATCATGGTAAAATTCACACAGCTTTATAACAACTTTCAACTCCAGACTAGATATTTTTACCCTTCTTCTGACTTTCTTATAATCTTCCTTGCCATTCTAAATTCAAAATTGAATTCACATATATATATATATATATATATATATATATATATATAATAATGTACATAGGAGACGATGACAGTTAATGTAATATCATTATTTTTTTTCTATTTTTTACAAGTAAGTAGTTTATTACTTAAAATTAGTACATTTAAATTAAGTAAGTATAGTATTCTATGGAAAAGAAAATATAATACTTTTCAGAAATGAAACATAATTAAATTAATAAATTTCAATACCTAAGTAAATTATGATTTTATTACAAAAATTTTATTAAAAAACTATATTAATATAAAATAACATAGTTCATTTGCTAGCTAATCCGTTATGATTCCAAACCATGCTAGTTCATAAATCAATGTTACAAAATTTGAAAAGCTTTTAGAGTTCAATTTTGAAACTTCATTTCATATTTCAATATTTTGTTTGTGGCCTATGACCAATGAACAATTTTGTGAAAGATTAAAGGATTAAATATATCATTGAAATTCGTCTCTTGCAGATGATGGAATTTATTTTTGTTAACAATAACAAACAAATAGTTACTTCGTAGAAAATTATTAATATTTATAGTTAATTATAACAATTATTGCAAAAACCTTAACTGTTTAGATACTTTACCTCTGTGAATAATTTACCAAGATGGCTGACAATATTATTACAAAGAAAACTAATTGGTTGGGCTACATTAAGTGTTTGTCGAAGATAAATAGCATATGTCTCAGCAAGGCGAGTATAACCTTTCCATTGATCCACCATTGACTTCACATCCAGTCCTTCAACCGCTTCTCCTATGCTGCTAAGGTATTCCATCACTGAAAAGGTTATTTATCACATACAGAAACTGCACATAAGAACATGAATACAAATGTGTTTTATTTTCAAAAAAAAAAGTAAATTAATATTTTAAAGCAATATAACAACTATTAACAAAGTATATATACTTGAATAGTTATAACCCATTCACATAAACAGACTATTCTTGCACTATTTGCTCAGTGTCATAGTAAATAATAGATACATAAAGAGACCAGAACTAGTTCAGAACATAGATACTAGTTCTCACCTAATGTGTTAAGATTGTAAACGATTGCTCTTTCAAGATTAGTTCTACACCATTTTTCATCCAGTTGACGTAGAGTCAAATGAAACAACTGTTAAGGAAAATAAATGTAGGAAGCATACAAAGACAGTTGGAAAGCTATATATACTAGTAGTACTAGAGTACTATGTTGAATACTAGAGTACAGCCTTCTTAGTTGTTTTTATCCATAAAATTGTTATATTATTAAAACTGAATCATATAAAATGAAAGAAGAGTAATTAATGAGGATATCACCACTCAGAAATGTGCAAGGTCCACCTCTAATATACAGGTGTTAAAGTCTGGAAGTGGTTTAATAATATAAAACATAGTGAGTGACTTGTAATAATTTTATTTTAAATGACCTTACAATTAAAACTAAAGGGTTGAGTTTATTTATTTATTTAGTTTAAATTTTATACTGGGAAGAATTTACTTTAAATTGTCAGGCGCCAGCTTGTGAGTTAAGCACAAACACTTATTTATTTTACTCTTTTCTTGGGTCGTGAATTTCGGGAAAATGTACTCATATATGAAAAATGATCATGAAAAACTTCTGAAATACAGACATTTATTAACCAAAAATTTATATATATTAAACATACATATATATTGGTTAAGCGGTTTGCTTAACTCCTCCTGAAATACATACATTTTGTAAAAAACAAATTATAGAACAAGATTGCTGTAAATGACAAACATACTTTATATTAAAATTAAACATAAAGTTCAAAATTCAAATTTCAAGTAAGAGTTCAAAAATTCCTTTTTCTTATTTAATTCACTAATAGAAAATGTCTTATGACGTTCAACTGAAAGTTTTTTTTTTTCTGGAAGTCTTTGGAACAATAGTTTTCTTATTTAAGTTATTTTAATTGTTTTCTATACAAAAGTAATTTTATTATATTTTACATGATTTTTCTTTATTTTATTAATTATTAGTCTTAGCTTCTGAAAGTAAAAAATTCAATTTACTAATTTTTCATGTTAAAAATATAAAAAACTCAATTTTGGTCATATCAAGGTGTAATTTTCACTGATTCTACTTCAAAGTTCAAAATTAAAAAACTATTTTCAGTACTGAATTATACAATGGGCATTGATCGTAGCTCTGGAAGATCAAGTGATCAGCTTATGATGGAGTTCGAGCGTTCTTAAAACAGAACCACTCCTCTCTGAGACCCATTTGCTAGTAGTCCGTACTTTTTATATCTAGGAACATGCATCTCCCACTACACACTGTCCTTCTA
Organism: Aphrophora alni; assembly: GCA_963513935.1. NCBI lineage: Eukaryota > Metazoa > Arthropoda > Insecta > Hemiptera > Aphrophoridae > Aphrophora > Aphrophora alni. The sequence continues at coordinate 94,900,571 of OY740766.1, forward strand.
TCTGTTTTCTTATTGGTTAATACTGCGCACTTTGATTTCTGACAAAACTATTTCCAATAATTTTTAAAAAAAATTGTTTTCTTAATTTCATTAGACATAGCAAATTACTTAATTTTATTACAATTATGAAATCTTAAACTAACATCTCTTATAAGTTTTTTAATTGTTTTTAAATCACACAGATACATAGTCCTGCAAGTTTAACAACTTTGAAATCTCATCTGTTTGTCTACATTCAACTTCTGAATTATAGTTTGTTGTCTTTGAACACAAATAATCGATGCAATAAAATCTTTTACAATTCCATTACATTTATTGATTAATCACGTTACTTGCAACTATTTCATTTCTCCCAATCAAATATATCTTGATATAAAGATCTCAAAATGTGAACGTTACAGACTGGATAGTAGGATTAGATGCAGATGTGTACTTCTACAAAAATACTACTTTACAGAAGGTTGTAATTTCTGTCCTCAATCTTGGATAAGCCATCTTTAACTAACTTGAAGTATAACTTCTAATGGCATGGTGTGGAAAATTCCACACCATAACGTAACACTCCATCGTGACGTCAGATAGTCATGCCATGCAAAATCATGCTCTGTACTCTTCGGTCCCAGCTTTGGCTAACTTCAGCCATCCAACTGCTGTCAGAATATAGTATACATACATACATATATTTTGGTTACTAGTTTACTTTTTTTTATATTTCATTTTGTAATACTTATTACAATATAACCTTCCTATATATTTCCTTATTACAAATTTAACTATTTACCATATGATACAAAACTGTCATAACATACAAAAGGCTGATGTAGTTTCACTTAACCTGTGCAAAAATATAGCAAGATGGTCATATGATTTTATGAGAAAAGCCAAGAAAACAGTTTTTCACCCAGGGATGTAAAGACAGATTTTTATTTATCATACGAGTTTTAAAATTAATTATGTTTTTTAAGCCCAAATTTTAAAAATATGATAACAAATTTCAAATATCTGAACACTAGTTTTTACAAGACAAAGGCTATAAGTTTTTTATTTGTACACATCCCTTGTCAGGACCAGCCCTCTACATTTTTCTAGTGTAAATCAACAATATTAAGAATAAATTAAAACAACAATTTTTTAGTATAAACCACAATATTTCTAAAATATTTTAATTTTTTTATGGAAAATTTATTTAAAATTATAAAATATAATTTTAATTAATTTAAAATGGAATACCACCAAGTACCTACGGTTTTTAGCATAAATAGTTTAACAATATTAAGGCATCCTTCTGAGAGGTCTGGAGTAGAGGGAAACTTCAGAAATAGAGTTTAGGTGCATTTTGGCTTAAATGTCAGAGTTATCAGTATTCTTATACACACTACTTTTATTTTTAAAATCATACTTGTTAGAAAATTTCACAAACTTGCATTTGCTATTTGCATAAAAATTCACCGACTGTTACACTAGTATTAAAGTTATAACCTTGAAGGCATTTCAAAACTATTTTAATCTTAGGCTTTTTAAGAAATTACCTTTCTTCCTAATTTTATAGGGGCAAATGGGCTTTATTTTTTGCCACAGTAATTTGCTGGAGATTGACATTGTTTTAAACTCAAACTAGTTCAATTTAACTTTAAAATTGTATTTGATGATTTTTAACTTTACTATGATATCTTTATTAAGCAACAAGTATTCACAATCGTGAATTGTCTATAAAAAATTTTTAGGCCTTGAGAAAATAAACATATAAATCATACACTTTTAAATAATGGAAATCGATAAATACACTTCTAAAAATCGATAAATTTAAAATAGTGGAAATTCAATGAATACAATCACAAGCCAGGTTATAAGAAATCAAAATCTTATTTACAAGTCTAATTAGTGGAGGCAAAGCTAAACAACATAAATCATTAAAAATATATTTTTATGGCTTTCATTTTTGTGAATTCATTGAGTACCAAATCTGTATCCATTTCATTTAGCAAATCATTTTCAGTGACAGTTGTCAGTCCACTCAAATGGTCTTGGAACAAAGTTGATCTTAAATAAGTTATTATCAGTTACAATTTAGAAAAACTTCTTTCACCACAGGCCACTGAAACTGGGAGCGTCAGAAAAATTCTCAAAAAGGAACAAAAACGTTTGGGAAGGTGTCCAGATAAACATTTTTTGGTTCTGAACAACAAAGCTTTTAGCTGGATATCTTCCAAAGGACAGAATTTGTGCAAAAATGTGTAGCTCCTCAATAGTTCAACTCTGTTTATATCACATTCTTCTCCATCACTTAGAACATTGTGAAGATGGGTACAGCCATCCTTCAACTCCTTCCTATCCCATGTCTGTATATTTCCAATATCACAAAGAAACTCTTGGTGTGATTCTCCATAAGTTCAAACCTCTTTAAGCAAGGGTATTGCTGTGTCAAACACTACAAAGAAGAAATTAACTTTTAACGATGTTCTTCCAGCCTGTACAATTTCATCTTAACTCTCATAGGAGAATTACTTATTTTATTTCCTTGGACAGATTTTAGATATCTTTTTCAAACTCAGGAGAACACTGATTTTTTTCTGCAAGATGTTTTTCATCTGTGATAACGTTGTTGATGCCTTCATCAGATCTAATCTTTTTTCGAAATCTCTGTGCACTTTTAACAACATGCATTGAGCTTCGCAGATTAAATGTGACTTTTGCATGGCCTTACTCACCATGTTTATTTTAAACACAATACCAAGTTACTTAAACAACACGGAAACTTGAAATTTTGCAGTTTTTTGAGATTCCTAAAGCATGGTTCCTGCCAAATGCATAGTGTTTTTGGCCTTGAGAGGCTTCATACACAGCATCATATTTTTCCTCAATATGATATATCAAAGGCAATAAGGCAAAAAGCTTAATCTCCCACCGAGTATTGCTGAGACAATTAATGTGTGTTATACCAAAATACTCAATCAATGAATTGAACTTGAGAAAAATTTTAAAAAAATTGAATAATACTAAAACAGTCACCTGTAATAAGGCAAGACAGGGTGGCATCATTAACCACTAGATTAAGCAAGTGGTTTCCACATGGCACAAAAAAATGTGTGAGAATTCAAATCAAGTATTCTTTTCTAAACCCCAACATACTTTCATGTAGGAGCCCTTTTATATCCCTGGCTGCTCATGTTCTTTAAAGGGATGTTCCGTGTAGATAACTCATTGAGGAAATAATCCATCAAGGCACTAGTTCAGGAATGGTGTTGTAATATTGTACATTTTTTAATTTGTATATAGCGCAAGGCGCAAGAATCTTTGAACTTGAACATAATTGGTCCAGATAGAATAAGAAGAGAGGAGGAGGCGCTAGTAAAAATAGTTCGTCTAATTACTTTTAATAACAAAAAAGAAACAAAATTTGAAGACAAAGTGAATGGTAAAAAATAGTCAGAGAAATATATCGTGTATATTAATATCATTAGAATTAGTGTAAACCTAATAATTAAGAAGTGAAAAAGTAAGTGTATTGTGGACAAGGGAAGACGCCTGTTGTCAGGCAAGGCGGAAGGGTTTTTGTTAGCAGCAGTTAAGTCTGAAGACAGTGCTCAGAGTGGTAGGACATTGTTAGATTTTGAGCTGTTCCTAAAAGGAACAATAGAAACCGATAATAATGTAAAAAATGTAAGGTTTTAATAAAGACAAGTACGAGTTGTTTCATTGCAGAACGTAGTTAGTAGAACGGAGTGTATAAAACAGTTATTAAACAATTGCAAATGACAATTTCTTTGTATAAACGAACGATATGTACCATGTGCTTTTTGCAATAGCTTGCAGTTTCAATATTAAGGTTTGAGTTTAGGAAAGAGTGTTTTTAAGGCCATAGATCAAATTAATAATGATCAAAGTTTTACACGCCTTGATCTAAATAAGTGAACTTTTATAAAAATGGTGAAAACAATAATTTGCACGTGGCCGATAAAGAATAAGACAATCGAATAGGGAAATATAGACAAAACCGTAATGTGTTAAAATAGAACAGTTTAAATTAAAACACTAAAAGTTATTTTGTTATTTGAATAATAGAAAATGAACTTTGTAAAACGGGAAGGTGAATTGAAAACGTCAGCATCTGAACAAAGCAACTTCCATGAGGCTGCAGGACGTTTCCGGAGAAAGAAACGAAGCGTCTTCAAGGAATTGTGCTTTTAATTAGAAAGAAACGTAGATTGGTATCCACATCAAAAACTCTTATTCTAAAATTATATTTGTATCTGATATGATTTAAATATTTTAATGCTAAGTATTAAAAACACTGAACGGGAATAGTGTTTTCTCCCGTCAAACTGTGAACCTCACTATTGTATGTCCTCCCATTAGCATTAAGATTACAAACAATTGAACATTTAGTATGTAAGATTTTATTGTCCTTAATATGTAACATTTTATGAACAATTTTGTCCCCTACTTTGAAGGTAGGGACACTTGTAATTTACCTGTTATATATATTTACTTGTTTATATGTATCTATTGGTTTTTGAAAAACTGTAATAGTGCTATGTATTGTATCTGTAAAAGGAAAAATAAATAAAGTTGGTATGTGGTAGAAAGCTCCGGCTTGGCAGTAATACACTAACACATACACCTTCACAAATCACACACTCCCCGCTCCAATCCCGCTAAGGTGAACTTAGTTCCTCAAGTGAGGGGGGAATTGTTAACGTCACCACCAAGGGAACTAGTTCACCCGACTAGGTTCCCACAAACTACACGGCAAAACCTGCCAACAATCACATGCATCAATTCCCCAGCCTTAAACGGCTCTACACCGGCCAATCTCACATTACAAGTCCCGCACACGCCACTTGTCTCTGATTGGCTGACAGCTCACGTCGAGCGCATAAAATTCCGTGGCCACAACAATGGCAATCCGCGACAAAACTCCGGACCAATCTCACACACATCGCACGTCGAGGTTGGTTCGCTTCTCGGGAAACTTAAACAATGGACAGCTCATTGTCTAGGAGCAACCAATCCTAGGCAAGCTAAGCTACAAGCTAGCAGAGTCAAAGTTGTATAAGTACCCGTTTCAAAGTGACAAAATCAACACATCTCCACCAGGAGACCAACTAACAACACTTCTCCTCCGGGAGACCTGCAGTGGACTTCAATCTCACATTACTCAACAAGACCAAGAACACATCACTTCTCGACACCAACACAACACTTCTCCTGATGCGAGACTCACAGGGACCATCTCTCCCATGGTCTTCGTACGCAAGACCAAGAGACCCCTTACATCACACACCAAGAACACCACTCAAGCGACCAGTCGCCTTTCACTGGCCCACACGCTCTACACATATTCAGATCACACACACACTTTTGCTGCCACCTGCCGCATTCCAATAGCTGTTCAACCAATACACGTTTTGGATTATTTCTTGCACCACCTGACTCGTGCTCTCACTCCACAGATCGACGCCTCTTCAAGACTCATCCCGTGGCCTCCCGTATGAGAAATTAAATGGAGAAATCCGGGCAACAGCAGCACTTGCTTCACCCTAGTCGCCTCCTGAAAAGGAAATTGTAGGTGCTTTGGCGACGGCAATAGTGGGTGAACATCCATCACATCCTACCTCTCCTCACCTAACCTAAGACCGACTGGCCCTTTTCATGGCAATACTTCTAGGTTCCTTTCGGCTCTATAGGGCCCTTATCAGGGCTACCAAAAGTGCCGTATTTCTTTCACTATTTCACGCACAAAGCCTTCGAACCCTTCCCGAGTAACACATCTTATCTCTACCTTCCTCTACCAGTCGCCTCCCGGCTCGACAAAACATACTTCAGGGCCAACTCCTCATTCCCTGCACCCCTCTTCCTCTCCCACTAGCCTGACCCTACGTCAATATGTATTAAATAAATATTAAGTAATAACACAATACGATTAGAAAAGCTGAATAAACCTTACCTTTGGTTAGTAGTTCAAGATCATCTTCATAATTGCAAACAAAGACTAAGTTGTCATGAAGTAAAGACAAGTAAGATATCTGGATTTGATGACCTTTTTGAAAGAAACCAATAAGTTTGTCTCGCATAAGAGATAACATTTTTCCATATTCATTTTCACTAAAACAAAAACGCTTAATATATGAAGTATTATTGTATTAATTATTTAAACAATACTTAATTATAACTTAATTTAATACATTTTTACTAACAAACATAAACCATATCATTCAACTATATTCAGTTTCGGGCCATAAACCTTCAAGACAATTTGATTAAAATTATTAGAAATGTTTATATACTAAAAATGAAAGAGACAAAAGATCTTTACAATTAAGCTAAACTGACACAGTTAAGCCCAAAACTGTTCAATTTACATAAATTGTTGTTTTCATTTATTGTAACAAAATGTTAAAGTTTGACAATTACTACAACAACTTTTCTTTAATATCTAAGATATTACGAAAGCTATAAAGTTATACAAAGCTCAACTGTAAGCTAACATCCAATAACTTCTATACAGTTTAAACATAATAAAACACAGAAAAAACTGAACAAATGGACAAGATTGATTGCAAAACTTTCTTACAATTTTGTAAAGATTTTAATTGATTTTTAATTACTACAACAAAGTCATTCCTCAACATATCTTTCCCCATAATTTTTAGCTCATAGGTATCCTCAAATATAATTAAGAACTTTCAGAGATAAACTTCTGTTTGACACTCCACTCAAAAATATCAAAATTGAATGTCCTCTATCAAACCCCTACAATTTTTTTCCTGCGGTAGGGCCAGCCCCATAAATTAATCAAACTGTTCAAAGAAGACAAAGTGATATTATATTATGTCTGATATGTTACAGACCTAAAAATTGACAGTGAAACTTCAAATTTATATATAGGTAAGACTTTAATAGAGTACATCAATGAGTCACAAAATCTAGAGAATCCCAAACCTTAATCTCAAATAAATAATTCTTTAACCTTTCTCCTCTACCAACACAAAAGCTTACTTTTAAAAAATGGAATAGTAACAATAACAAAAATAATAATAAAACATTCATCTGTGGTTCATCCTCTACAACCAGACTACAAAAAATTTATTCTTTCTGTTCTACCTACTGATTGAGAAAATGAACAGTATTTACGAAATATTTCAGAACTTTAGTATTTTATTGTGTTTTTCTATTTCTGTACTTCAAGGTACCACTTTCCAAGGTAGGCCTGTGTCTCCAATCTTTATAAAACGAAACATATATTATAATCCAACATAGTTTTCAGTAGTTAAATAAGATGATTTCAAAAAAGAATCTTGTTAAATGTCACAGATGAGATTATTGAAAGCATTTTTGTGATGTGATGAGCTGCATTACTGTCTTTCCTTTGAGATGTTTGATATTGCCAAAATTGTAAGTATTACTACGTTTATTTTTCAATTTTATGGTTCTAAATAAGGTTTATATAACAATTTGCATTTATTAAAATATTAATTCGAGGGTTTGTGAATAAAATAACAGCCAGCTAGTTCATTATATTTTTCCCTAAATTATTCACAAACACAGCCAGTACATGAAACATGTGTTTGGTAAAAAATTTTTAACACATTCTATGACAGTTAAAAATGATCAATTTAATATTAATAAATCTATAAGAAAACCTTGCTGTATAATCTATACAGTATTTAAAAAAATGTACATAAATTAAGATTAAGTTTTACAAAATCCGTGGTAAAATTTATAAAATATCTCGGGTTTAAAAAACAATACGAAAATCATAAAGTGTTGATCAATTTTTGCTTTGAGATAAAACTAAAGAATTAAACTGACCTAATTTTCACCAGTGAAGCAAACAGAACTTGATCAATAAAAAATTTTAATCAGCTCTATTATTTTTTATTATTTACAAATTAATAACACAACTAATGTGTTAAATTCCAACCAAGACGAAATTACACTTTGGCAGTAAATTTGTTTAAACATTCATTCCAGTTGTAAAAATTTTAACTACAGTTACAATTTTAATACCTGAAGAAAGAATATGAATATAAAAAGGGAGGAAAATATATGTATCCTTTTCAGCTCTTCTTGAAAATTCTTCAAAGCTTTGTATATTTATTTTAGGTTTATTATAGTACTTCTCAAGAGCCTTTGAATGGGGAGAAGGACTGGCTAGATTCTTAATTTTAAGCAAACATAAACATAACAATATCACTAAAACCATCACAACCTTCGCTTTCTCTTCTTTTCGATAGAAATGTTAAAATATCCTGTGATTAAATTTACGACTAAATTACAATGCCAATAATGACTACTCCACAAACACAGACGTCCAAGCAGAGGACCCAAATGAAATCAATATACCATTTTCTAATACTACATTCTCAAGACCAAAAATTCTTTCAATTTTATAATTATAAGCATGTTTAAATGAAATGGGTAATCATTTAATGAATATGAGTACCCATTTCATTTTAACATGCTTATCACCAACATAATATTCTGATTTCAATTTGGTATAAAGAGATAATTAAAATCACTTCATCCCTATAATTTCATGGTAAACAATAATAAGTTACACTGAACGTAGAGTTGAAAGAATAATATTAAATGATTTTTCAATTTCATCTACTTTCAAGGTGGTGGTAGGTACTCTTCTTACTCAGAGAACCGAAATTAATGTTTCACCTTATATGCATGTCTTTTCTAAGCATACTAAAAATGTTTCTATTTTATAAAGAACTGAAAATTGTAATATTTCTTTAAAAGGAGGTGATGAAGTTACTTTAATTATTTATAATTATCTTATTAAATTGCTCGACTAGGGCGCCAGGTATCCTTAACATACCAATTTTGAAAAAAGAATGAATTTAAATATTTAAAAGAAAGAAAAAATATCTGGGGGTCGTAAGTTCTTTTCACAGTGTACTTACAGTGATATTTGGTATTTAATGAAAACACTTGTCTCTGAAATGTTAACATAAAGATTTATTAAACTATTAAAGAAACATCCTACAAATTATTATTAACAACAAAAAATTCATATTACAAATACTAGTTATCCTTTTTAATTTCAATAACAAATTATGAATTTATATTTCCTTTATTTCTTTCTTTCAAATTAATTAATTTTATCTTTAAAAATGCTTTTACCAATAAAATTGTTGCAACAGGAATTTACTTTTTATTTAAATTTAAATCATTATAAAGATCTCAGATGGAGATTTACTTCAATTATTAAAATTTTATTATTTTATCTATCAATTTATTTCCTTTTAAAATATTTATGAAACAGATTAAAAAATTTAAACATGTATAGCAAAATATATCAAAACATAATATAAATACTTAGTCCTAATTTAACATATGGTGTTTATACCAGAACACCCATTTGCACTCAAATTGTCCAAAGATATTAATTCCAGATGTCCTGAGACTTGTAGATTACAGCAAGCGTTGTTTCCTGAAAAGTTCATGTTTCGAATATTCACCCAGCACTCTAGGAATGTTATTTTTTGTACGACAATCATAACATTCATCATTAATAAAAGAATGTTCACTTCGATACAAAGTTTTTTGCCACGTGCTAAACGATCCGTTTAAGACACTCATTTACAGTACACAGTCTCTTATTCTTTGAAATCTTATAAATTCGAGTGTTCATTAAGTTTCTTTTTTTTTATATTCACCGTCTAATTAAATACTTTATACTAATTTTCTCATAAATATTGTTTGTCACTTAGAATACAGTAAGTCTATTACTTTCAAACACGTTTACATTGTCATTAGAAGCGTCCATTATCACTTCCTATCCATTTTCTACTAAATTAGTCTCTACTTGAGACAAAAATTAAATCTATTACTTTTTAGATAAAACAAACTTGTAATTAAGAACTCTACATTTCACACAACCTTACTCCTCAAAGCCTTACTAGACTCTCAAAAAACACAACCATTCTCCACCAAGCTCTGATCTAGACTTTTTTAGAAACAGCCTGTCACTCCTAACGCTGGACTCAGACTGCTGTAACCATGAGGCAAATTCTTACTTCCGAAAAGCGTTCCTTCCGGTCACTGTTCTCACGTTTTACCGCACTGCCGTAAAAATACACATATTTTACATAACAAAACAATTAAACTAAATTATATTAAAATTGAACATGGTTATTTATACTTTTGTCTTGAAAATCCATTTTTCTTTTATAAATGACGTTACTAAATTTAAATTGTTATTTGAATCTCTTATCTCTTTGGCTTAACCGCGTCTTTCAAATGAGTCTATATTAAAATCTGACTTTTCACATTGTCACAAAACCCCACAAGGTTTGTATTTCAATACAGGTATTGGAATACAAAGCTTTTATATATATATATTTCAAATCGAGAAAGAAAAAAAATTTTTTAATGGATGTTCAAGACATTTCATTTCAGAAGCTAAGGACCTCATGAAAGAAAATAAGTATCCCTAGTATACTTAATTTAAGAAAGATTCTCTTTTTACATAAAAAATTAAAATCTATTTGCTAAAATCCTATTTCACTATCTCAATTTGTTTGAGTCATCATAACTCATGTAAAAAAAAATAATGCGAATCAATTAGTGCTAAGTCTTATCTCTATTTATACAATAAAACCCATCATCAGTTTCCTTTCCAACCTCGTTGGCTGAAACTTTCCATCAACATTTTTTGTTGACAGGATCCCGTCACTCAAAGCTTATCTCCCAGACAGCCGTCTATATACTTTTTCTCGTCTCATCCTCTTTGCCAAGACGACATTTCTACATCCTTTGAAAATCTACCTTTGACTCTAGACATTCATCTGAATAATTCCTTCAACTTAATACAATTAAAATTTAAAACTTCTCATTATCATTAACACCATTACAAAATTATTTACTTATTACTCAACATTACTTCAATTTACTTTAAAACTTTTCAATTCAGATTTTACATTATTATTTATTTTAGTTTAAATCCAATAACTATTTATTCTTACTTAAAATCTCAATTCTCCTTTGTCTTGCTGGGATAACATGTTAGCTACTGATTTTACAATTACAAAAAACTCTTTTCTTCAACTAAAATTCAAAACATAACATCATTATTATCAAAAAAAAATAAAATTACTTACAAAACTCATCTATTTATTTCAAAATTACCTCTTTACAATTGTTTCATCTTTCAGTATCCTATCTTAAAATTATTTCCATCTTATCTTTCATTTTTTTAATAATCAAAGTTGCATTAATCCCCAAAAAACCTCTTTATCATTCATTTATCCCTTTATCTCAACGTAGCTTCCTTTAAAAAATCATGATAACCGTCGTTTATTCGCAGAATTCCTCAAATCTCCCTTTATCTCATTAAAAATCGTCGCATATTTCCTTTATTTCATTAAAATCGTCGTATATTTCCTTTATTTCATCGCAGTACTCAAAAAACCTCTTAAAAACTAAAAAATTAACCATCAATGCAACTTAACTACCTTCTTTATAAAAGTTTATTAACAGAACAACTTCATTTTAAATACCACTTTACTCAACAATTCTGTAAAGTCATCATCTTCATATAAAAACTCAAAAATTCTTTCATTTAAATTACTTCATTAAAATCTCCCTTGTCATCAATCACTTAAATACAAAAAACTTATAAAAAATAAAAAATTATCATTGCTTTCCCAGCTAACACCGTATTTCATCAAAATCTTTAGATACCTTTATCAAAGAACTGCTTAACATCATTTATTATTTCAAATTCCATTATTATTTATTTAAAAAACACTACTTATTTATCCTTTCTATCAAATTCATTAAAATCTCTCTACTTATTATTAATTTATTACTCCTTCCTTTAAAAAACAAAAACTTAACCTCCTTTACTCATCATTTAACATCAAAAAAAAAACTTAAAAACTTTATTATTATCTATCTTGGCAAAACTCACATAAATTCTCAAACTTCACACAACTATTCTTCATATTCACAAACCACAAATCATTTAAAGCTAACTATTTTTCATCTTATCATCTAATCAATAATCCTTAATATTTAAAACATCAAAACATACAACTTATCGTTTTACAATCTAACATCTAATTACCTATTCTAATCAGTTAATTAACATTTTTACAATTTTACAAAACTTTTCGTTTTATTTCATAAAAAACTTCTCCCTTCTTGTCACGTCCGATTTATTTCTAGGCTTTGTTTCCTAAACAAACCCCCTCCTTTCACCATGTAAGCATTGTCTTACTGTCCCTTGACGACTTCCCTCAACATCTGTTTTTACCTATTAGAGCAGACTCAAAAAAAAAACTTTTTCTATATCTATGAAAGTTTATGACACTTACAAACATAAGTCATTGTTTATGTTTTTTGCCCAAAATTACATGTGACAGAACTCTAAACAACTACGTTGGATTTTTTGATAAGTTTTCCAATTAACTCGAAATCACTACCTTCCAGAAATGATATCTTAGGCCTTGATCATATCACTTCTCGAACATAGCTACATCCTGCCTCTAAAGACAGTTCGCCTACCAAACTTTATATTTTTATAATATAATCAAGAACTCTATGTTCTCTCTTAAACTTCTTCTACTAAATTTCTGTATTTCTTAATACAAAATAAGAACTCTTTGTTCTTTAAACTTCTCAAAATCGTCAAAGTTTTAACTATATTTCATTTACATGAGTTGTATAACAAATTTTTTGTTTTTTTTTTTTTTTTTTTTTTTTTTTTTTTTGTTTTTTCTTTTATTTTATTTTTCAAAACTCGACCGGGGTTCATCATAGTAACAGTAATTGAATTATACTCCTCTATTCTTATGATGAAGCCCTGTCGAACGTCGATTAATAAAACCACCCTCGTTCCATGTTCTATTTTGTTTTTTATTCTTATACCTTTTTTATTTATTTTTTTTTTTTTTTATGAATTTTTTGTTTATTTTATGCATTTGACCTCCTACTTACCCCACTACAGTCCTTCTGACCATCTACTTTATACCGTGCATACTTCAAATTGCTCTTTGGACTCTTACACAAAGCAACATGTTGTGACGTTGAAATGTGCAGTGGTTGAATGCAATATCCCTACTAAATTCAAGATAAAGCCCAAAACACATCCCTATTCCACAACACGCTCTCCATGTAGTCCCAGAATGCCTTATTCTTGCGAATAAAACATTCTATTATTACTACATAAACGCTCAGCCATCCACCCAATATGTTCATGTACTCCTTAAATGCATCTACACGAAGAAAATTTTAAAATTCATAAAAAATTTCATTAAAATCGTTTCATCCGAAGTTGAAATAATGTTTATTTTACCAATCTTATTACTAGCATCGCCGATTTTCAGTTTATGTATTCCTTTCTAGATGTTATTATTCAAATTCAAAAAGAAAATTTTATTTTTTAAAATTTATTCTAAGTCCTTTACTTAGAAATTTTACCTTCAATACTATTAAAGTTATTTAAGTAATCTACTTTTGTTCTTGTATACTTTATTTAAAGCCAATTATCCTTTATTTACGTAATTTTTATTTGAAAACGCAAGTTAATTCCCGATTATACGTCAAAAGTTTTTCATTTTCAGAACGATAATTCTGTCACACGCTGTATCTCGTCTTAATGTCATGCAAAGGAATTCTAGGCCTGGTTTAAGCATAAACAAGTCCCCTCGATATGAGACAATCCTTATCTGTCTACTGATAAGACATGAAACCCTTTTGGTTCCAATACGATCTGCAAATGAATTTCAACTCTCTCGTCACATTTTATTGAATATTTAATATTGAATCCACCTACTTAATATTGCATATCCTTTCCTCAACACTACACGGGATCTTTGCCTCGAATTAATCTGCTTTATCTTAACACGTAAAGTCAATATTTATCTTAGTATAAACAACGCTCGGTTATTCACTAACAACCTTGCAGCTCCAATGATCCTCTCATCTAGCTAATCTGTTTTCGTCACGTTTTCTAAATATTAAGATCTTAATAAACATATAAAGTTGTTTACTGCTATAATCCAGCGTCTTTACTTTACAAATACCTAAACGTTTTCTAAAACTAAACTCTTAATATTTTACGCTTGGCTAATAATTATTTTCTATATTTTTGTCTTAGCTTACAAAATTCATTAGTACACACAAATTATTAATATTCATAACTCTTAATCATTTATTATCAAACTTAAACTTACTTATTAACAAAATCTTAACTACTTTTTATTAATTATTTTAAAAATCAAGTCCGTGTGTTTATAAAATGTCCTTACATTTATTTATTCATTCCAAATTTCAATTTATTATGACTCAATTATAAATCATACATTTTTTTTCGATGGTTCCCAGATTGGTGAAAGATTTTAAAATACATGATTGAATTTTTTAACACATTTTTAATGTTAAATACTGCTTCTAGCTTAGATAGTTTTTTTAGGCTAGTTTTTACAACAGACCCATTCCTAACAAAGGATCCCACTTTGTTATTGTCTCGGAGTATTGACAAAATACCTTTCTCTTTCTCTCTTTCAAACATATCATCACCCCTCCTTCTCTCAAACATCCTAGAATCTAATGACCTAATTTCAACATCTGCTCGTTTAGGAATTCTAACCCCACCATTCTTATATACTAATACAAAACCTTCTTTTACTATTTCTACATTTTTACTTTCAAGATTATATTTAAAGTTAGATTTCTCACAAAAACTTTTAATTTCTTGTTCTTGGGTTTGAAAGATACTCTTAAATTTTATCATTACATAATTTTCAAACTCTACTTTTTTATGACCCACTTGTTTTTTAAAATAAACAGCTGATACCTTCGTTATTAGATTATTTACTTTTACTTTGTTTTTCAAATTACTTATACCTATTCCAACCCCACTAGACATATTAATTTCAACGTTATTTGCTGTTTCTGGATATACCTTGTTACCTAACCCATTATTCATTATTTTAGAAATTTCTTGAACACAATCATTCACACAATCGTCTTCTATTATTATCAAATCATTTGACATGTTATTTATCTCATTAAAACTGTTAATTTCAATTTCAGCTATTGCTTGATTTAAATTGTTATCTAAATTATTAATATTTTCTACCAAAACACCTTCTACACTATTAATCTGTTCAAATTCTACTTTTTTCTCACAATAGCTTAATTCAAATTCTACTTTATTATTAGTTTCCATTACATTAATTTCCATTTTAAGATTCTGTTCAAATTTTACATAATTTGGTTTTAATTCAACCCTCATTTCTTCAAATTTTTTACACATTGCTTCTTTTAAATCTAAATTAGCTTGTCTTAGTTCTAATTTACTCAGTTTCAAGTCATTATCTATTTTATCAAGTTTAACATTATTCTGTTCAAGTTTAATATTAAAATCTTCTAGTTTAGTGTTAATTTCTAGCTTATTTTGATCAAATTTATTATTGAAGTCATCAAATTTATTATTTAAATCTTGCTTCAAATCTACATTATTTTGTTCAATTTTATTATTTGTTTGTTTAATATCATTACTTATACATTCAAATTTCTTATCATTATCTCGTTTGAATTCTAAGCTATTTTTATCAAATTTTTTATCCATATCTAAACTAGTTTGTCGAAATCCTTTTACTAACATCTCATATATTTTTTCCATGCTCATACCTTGATCATTATTTTCTACACTCTCATCAATCCTAACTTCTTTGGTTACACTAACCTGCTCAATTACCCTAACCTCTTCAGCTCTTAATTCCTTATCTGAATTTTCTTCTACAATTTCTACCCCTGGTGTTTCTACTAATTTTTTATTCATATCTTCACACTTTTCTTTACTATTTAGCATCCTATCACTATCAAACCCATTAAAATCCGAACCTGAACTACTATTCGCGTTCACACTTGAACGTCTACTATTACTATTACTACTTATTTCTTGATCTAAAAAATTTTGTGCAAATTGTTCATTTGTTTGCTCATTACTTTGCGATTCCTTCTCTAAATTATCAAAAATATCCCCTGTAAATTCCAATGGCTCTATATTATTTAAAGAATTTTGATTTCCTAACCCTACCTGTTCATCACTATTATTTACATTTACAATTTCTGACTCCATTTTTATCTTACTATATTTAACACAAAAAATTTTTAAAAAAGAATCTTTCTTATTATTATAAAGAGAGTCCTTACCTTGATTTCAAGAATTCTCATTACCAAAATCACTGTTTATTTCGACTAAAAAGGCCCACAGTTGCGGCGACATTTGTAATATTTCTTTAAAAGGAGGTGATGAAGTTACTTTAATTATTTATAATTATCTTATTAAATTGCTCGACTAGGGCGCCAGGTATCCTTAACATACCAATTTTGAAAAAAGAATGAATTTAAATATTTAAAAGAAAGAAAAAATATCTGGGGGTCGTAAGTTCTTTTCACAGTGTACTTACAGTGATATTTGGTATTTAATGAAAACACTTGTCTCTGAAATGTTAACATAAAGATTTATTAAACTATTAAAGAAACATCCTACAAATTATTATTAACAACAAAAAATTCATATTACAAATACTAGTTATCCTTTTTAATTTCAATAACAAATTATGAATTTATATTTCCTTTATTTCTTTCTTTCAAATTAATTAATTTTATCTTTAAAAATGCTTTTACCAATAAAATTGTTGCAACAGGAATTTACTTTTTATTTAAATTTAAATCATTATAAAGATCTCAGATGGAGATTTACTTCAATTATTAAAATTTTATTATTTTATCTATCAATTTATTTCCTTTTAAAATATTTATGAAACAGATTAAAAAATTTAAACATGTATAGCAAAATATATCAAAACATAATATAAATACTTAGTCCTAATTTAACATATGGTGTTTATACCAGAACACCCATTTGCACTCAAATTGTCCAAAGATATTAATTCCAGATGTCCTGAGACTTGTAGATTACAGCAAGCGTTGTTTCCTGAAAAGTTCATGTTTCGAATATTCACCCAGCACTCTAGGAATGTTATTTTTTGTACGACAATCATAACATTCATCATTAATAAAAGAATGTTCACTTCGATACAAAGTTTTTTGCCACGTGCTAAACGATCCGTTTAAGACACTCATTTACAGTACACAGTCTCTTATTCTTTGAAATCTTATAAATTCGAGTGTTCATTAAGTTTCTTTTTTTTTATATTCACCGTCTAATTAAATACTTTATACTAATTTTCTCATAAATATTGTTTGTCACTTAGAATACAGTAAGTCTATTACTTTCAAACACGTTTACATTGTCATTAGAAGCGTCCATTATCACTTCCTATCCATTTTCTACTAAATTAGTCTCTACTTGAGACAAAAATTAAATCTATTACTTTTTAGATAAAACAAACTTGTAATTAAGAACTCTACATTTCACACAACCTTACTCCTCAAAGCCTTACTAGACTCTCAAAAAACACAACCATTCTCCACCAAGCTCTGATCTAGACTTTTTTAGAAACAGCCTGTCACTCCTAACGCTGGACTCAGACTGCTGTAACCATGAGGCAAATTCTTACTTCCGAAAAGCGTTCCTTCCGGTCACTGTTCTCACGTTTTACCGCACTGCCGTAAAAATACACATATTTTACATAACAAAACAATTAAACTAAATTATATTAAAATTGAACATGGTTATTTATACTTTTGTCTTGAAAATCCATTTTTCTTTTATAAATGACGTTACTAAATTTAAATTGTTATTTGAATCTCTTATCTCTTTGGCTTAACCGCGTCTTTCAAATGAGTCTATATTAAAATCTGACTTTTCACATTGTCACAAAATCAATCAAATAATTAGGTATTACAAACACAAATTAAGTTATGTTTTTCTTACTAGTATACCTGTTCTGACAATGTCTGAACGTTTCCAAAAGAATTTCATTCACATTCATGGGAACACTGAGCACATGGCTGACCTTTATCTTCCCTAAAGATGATAGATGAATGAGCAAACTGTTAACACTCTCTAGCAAGTCGAGACCTATCTAAAAACATATTTTTATTTACACTGAAAAATATGTATTACATTCTATGAAATTTTAAGGAAATTATGTGGATAACATATATAATGTTCTTAACTTCCCTGTATTATAAAGTTGTACAGGATGATACAGGAAAACCTTTATCATTTTAGTTTAATTTTATAAATGTATTAAGTACACAAACTACATAAAGTGCATCAAATCTATAGAAATACTGCATCTGGGTGATTCAAAACATATGACAATAGAAGCCATTGTTGTGGTTGCTATAATAATATGTTATTTATTTGTAAAACTTTTACAATTTGTGTTAGATAATAAACATTTAATTAGATCAAATATTACATAAAACTTAAATAAATCTATAAAGAATCATTGAAAAATCAAAATAACTCATTTGAAGTGTTAGAAGTGTCTTCCTGCTACATTCCAATATAACTCTATCAGTCGCTTCATGTTTTGGAAACGTGTTGGCATAAACATTGTTGATTTCTCGAATAATGTTATCTCGACTATGTGCTTGTGTTTTTGGACGATGCATAAACTCTGTCCTTTAAAAACTCGAAAGATAAAAATCAAGAAAACTCAAGTCGAGCCACATATCTTTTGAAATAATCCAGTTTCCAAAGTTAATGGTTATGAGAGCTATTGAAATACCAGATGTATGGTAAGTTGCACCACATATTGAAAGTAACTTTGGGTTGGTTCAATGCCAACAAGTTGTTCCAAAAATTTCATGAAAAAATGTCCAAAAACGTTACTGTTTCCATAAAAGAAAATAGTTCCAACAATCCTCATGACAGTTATCAGCCACCAAACACCAATCTTGTCAGAATGCAAAAGATATTCATTGATCACAGGTTTTTCAACCATCCAGTTCTTAGAATTTTGTGAATTAACATATCCAGACAAGTTATACTACACCTCATTTGTAAACCATGTAATGGAAAGGAAAGAATGTCCGGCCTCAACCTATGATGAGCCTGGAAAGATTGGTAAAACTGAATTCTTTTATCTGGCTCCTTCAGTTGTTGCACTTTGTGGGTGTGTAATTTTGTTTTTTGACATATACCTTAAGATTTGCTAATATCTTATTGGGACAGCGATTAACTTAATTGAGACAGCGATTTCTGGAGAATGTAATAGACAATTTCGAATACATCAACAAGCTCTTGGTGCATGCAATTTTTCTTTTTCCCACTTTCACTAAGGAGGGATCCAGTTGTTTAGAGTCACCATCTGGACAATAAAATTGTTGGCTTGCTTGTTCCAATCGTCAAACTTAATCCGAAAGGTTCTTTGGGGAGCAACCAATGAGGTCAAAATACAGTATGTTTTCACAATAAAAACATGCTGTTCAAGAGTATAATATATGCTTTCCAACAAATCTCCAGTACATAGCTCACTAAACAAATAAACAACACATATCTTCATAGCAATCCCAATAATAACATCTATTGCCAGCTGTTTTGAATCTCCCACTTTTTCTATAGATTTGATGAAATTTTATGTAATTTATTTGTTACAAAAATTTTTAAATGGTAAAGATTTCCTGGATCACTCTCTATATGAAAAGTCATACTTGAGCTGATTTGTTACAAGCGTTTTGATTTCCATATGTGAGATTTCTTGTTTTCATCCAATAGAATTACAATTAACTATTTGTTTAACACAAAATAATATAACTAATAATTTATTTCTAAACAAATGGTCTTTTACAGGTATAATAAATACATAATAAACATATTATTGTAACAAATATCACAATTCAAACAGAACATATCTACAAACCCTACAATTCAACCATGAATCCAATAATATAACAGCTCATTTAATAATTTGCTTATAAGATCATGCTTATTACTCCAAGCACATTCATTAATTTGCATATAATTTAATATTATTGCATCAATTATATTAATATGTTTACAAATCTTACTACAGAATTAAATTTTCTTAATACCTGTCAAATAAATTTACTAAACATAAAATATCATTGCATACATTGTTAGGTCCATTTTGTATCAAAGTATTAAGGAATCTTTTATAAAACAATGAATGAATCACTAATAAAAAGGACCAAACCAGTGTTCTCTGATATTTACAACTTTGTTTTAAATCTGCATCATTTAATGGGCTAGTACATCATCGTTATATGGTCAATAGTGAATAAAATATGACTATTCAAACATAAACAAATATATTTCTTTTCAAATAATTCATAAAATAGATCCTGCGTACAAAATATTTTATAGCATACCTATACTTTAAACAGATCTTATTGTTATTTTTTTTTTTTTTTTTTTGTTAAAGTCTTAAGGCAAAATAAAATATTATGATTTTATACCTGGAGATTTTCATGCAGAACATCTACAAAATTTTCTGAATTTTGCAATTCTACATTCTTTAAACTTGAACTAATTTCCAAAATTATCTGAAACAAAATCAAAATAATTATTATAATTGTTAGTAAATAAGATATCATAAAAAGGTCCACTTTCATACTGTCTACTATATCCCTGACATGCTCCCACTGTTCTCCTACCATATCCATGCCACGTTCTTGTCACAGAAAGTACCATTTTGTCACTCTGTTCTCACACAGTATGATTCAATGACACCTCAAGTACATGTCAATACAAATCACATTGCACTTCAGTTGCGCAGAAATGCTGAGTGAGAGAGTTGATAGTTGACAAAAGACATAACACAGAGAACCTCCTGTATAGTCTGTCCTATCATAATTAACTATACTATGTAAGCACAATAATTTCAAACGTTATACAAAAGTTGTATCAACAATTAAATGACCAAATTAATTTTATTTACTTATATTTATTATTAATATAGTGTAAAATTATTTTGTTTGTGTGTATTAGTATAGAAAATAGCGTTCTTACCTTTTCTCGAAAATCAGAAGTAATTCCCTTTAACATTTTGCTAGTTGACAATGATTAGAGCTGTTTTTGGTTTTATTTATTTATTATACACTTAAAAAATAATATCTGTATGTTTATCACTGTTTATGTAGTCTAAAACAAACATTTGTTTAGAACAGAACAACAAAAAGGAATATGGTTAGACTAATGAAAATTTATATTAATACTAATATCAAGTTAATTCTTCAATTCCACTAACATCAATATCAGAAGAATTTTCTTCTATATCACAATCACTATAAAATCATCATCATTCAAATTAATAATTATAGAATCGATAGCTTCATCTATGATGTGCTCCTTTCCATCAGTTCATTTTCAATTTTCACTACATGTACGCAGCGAGATTTCCAATCGTTAGCAGTAAACGACACTACGAAATCGCACAATTTGTTTACATCACTGACATTATATTTGCCAACATGGTCCTTAAGTGAGCTCCATACCATCTCGATTGGATTGAGGTCTGGATGATAAGAGGGTAACCGCAATATATTGTGAACTCGTTTCTCTATTATAGTATCTATTTCATACATCTTATATTTAAGTTTATAAATTTTAATAAGGCTATACAAATCAGGTTTTAACATTGTATCTACAAAAGATATACTATTATTCTTTAACCACTCCTTCATTTCTTCTTTCCTTGAACTAGAGTTCATTGGGCACTTTTCCAATTGTTTATTGTGGTATGGAGCATTGTCTACTAAAATGACACTGTTTTCAGGCAATCCCTTCAACAGTTTTTCTTCCAACCATTTTTTATAATTTTCAAAATTCATTACATGATGGAAGTCTCCTGTTGTAGAATTAGATTTCTAGGTTAAATATGCTTCTTAAATAAAACCCTCTTCTTCATCTACATGAACTATTATAAGCATCTGGCCTTTTGAAATTTTCTTTTTTAAGCCTTGGTTCGAATCATCAGTCCAAGCATGTTCTTTTGTCCGAGTTGAGTGGATATATGTTTCGTCCATGTAGACAATGTTTCTTTTCTGTTCTCTGTATTGTTTGATTGACTTTAAATAATTTATTTGGAGCTATCTTACTTCGTTTTTCTCGATAAGAATTTTTCTGTCTTCTTCCTCTTGAAGCCAATAACGAGAAGTTGCCTTCGTAAAGTTTCAGAGCTTTCCTTGTAACCAGTATCCTCAGACAATTTCTTATGAATGGTTTTTACAGTTTGTACTTTTTTTCTCTAACACATGAAAATTTCTTAAAACACACCGATCAAAATAATCAATTTTAATTTTTCTATTTTTATTTTTCAGCCTTTTCTTAGGAGACATAAATTCTAATGTTTCTCCTGAGTCAACTATTTTTTCTCTTTGGCATTATTTTTTATTGTTCTCAAACTGACTCCCGTTGCTTTTGCAACTTGCTCTTGGACTTTAGTAAATTAAATTGTTGGAGCTCCCTGTAGAGCTTCTTGTATAAAGTTTAAAATATTACCAATAATCTCTCGACTTTGAGAATCTATTGTTTTATTGGTCACCTTGCTCTTAAAACTCATGTTTAACACAAAATGAACAAATTTTAAAAAGAATTATAATCTATAAAAGGACAATAACGAAATATAATACAGGAAAAAATAAAATTCAAAGAAATTATTATATAAGAAAATAAATAAATAGTAGTGTATTAGCACCAGTTTTCACTTGTCCACACTGTACCACTAGGATGGTCAGAAACCAATTAAAAGCCAGTATCTTTACTCCCACTCTCTGTTAAACTACTGCGCATTCATCTTCCAAGTACAATGTGGTTAGAGCTGTAATTAAACTACATGGAAATGTAATCACAAAATTCTGTTTATTAAGATTATTCGTATAACTTGGGTTTCAATATTTTTAATCTCAGTATAATCTATTGTTCGAGATCCCATGGCTAACTACCACAGTTTTGGTTGTGGATTCAACTCAATAACTAACACAAATTCTTAAAACTAATTTTTAAAAAAGTTAACAAGGTGATTAACAACAGATATCCTAAAACTAGATGGGTGATTAAGGAGTGAAAGTATGTGGTGATTAGTGATTGATTTACACTGTTGATATGGATTTCGAAGAGATATAAGTATATTTTTCAGTCTTTATAAAATCGTGACTTTGTACGGTAAGATAGTTCATAACAATTTTCATTCACCAAGTTTCTGATGATGATATTATAGTTACCAACTTTTTCTTCTGGATACTTCCATAGATGAAGCTATCTAATATCTCATCGACCTGATTTTAGTGTCCAATTTGATTTATATTTCACTATTATTAGGAAACTTTTAACACTCACTTCAAATGCATTCATCATGTTACTTCTCATCCTGGTACACGAGTGTCCCCTCCAATCTGGCACAACCTTCTTCTTCCTCCTTTAATTTCGTTTTTGTTTCTTCTTCTTCCTTTTGTTCAAACCTTTTTTATAATTTCTTTGTCTTATTTTGAATTTCTATTTATAATTTGATGGTGATGGTAACAATTTGATTCAAATGTTGTTTGACTGATGTTAATGAAGATGGGTTATGTATACGTTTAGATGGTCATGGCTGTCAGGGTCTTGTGATTTATGATATGTTACCCTAAAATAACTAGGATTACAGTATCATTATAAGTAGAAGTATGGATCCCGGATGAGCTGAGCGCTGATGTTGCTTGCTCTGAAGAAAAGAATGCAACAAAAGAAAATTTGAACAATAAAGTTAAATGTACAAACAACTCTTAAACCTTCTCTTTTACTTAGTACCTATTATATAAACTATCATTGTACATTTCATCATTCCAAATCCCTATCCCATATCTCTCTCTCTCTCTCTCTCTCTCTCTCTCTCTCTCTCTCTCTCTCTCTCTCTCTCTCTCTCTCTCTCTCTCTTCTCTCTCTCTCTCCCTCCCTCCCTCCCCCCTTCCCTCCCTCCCTCCCTCCCTCCCTATTTCTTGGGCAAACCACGCATCTTGACTTCTTCCCTCTTACAATCGGTCTATTGGCAGCTTCTTCCCCCACTTGACCAATCTTCTTTGCTGACTGTCGGATTTGTTTTGGGATATTCATTAGGGAAGATCTCTTTGCACCTTGTGGTCTCACCACCATCGCTAGTCCAATATCCTTCAAAAATAGTCTTCTTGGATGATTTGTATCAATGTACTTAACGGATACAGCACAATGAGCAAGATAAGGTAAACGAATAAGGAGCAAGTAAGATATAAATATTTGATTTTGCGTAACGTCTTTACTTTAATCTCATTTGACTAATTAATGAAAACAGAGAAGTAGGAAACACATGGAAGACCCAACATCATCAACCGGGTTATAACCTATGACAGTTCACTAGTTCAAACTGCTGTAAGATAAGCATATAATCTGCCAACTGAGCTACATCACCTGTCCTCTCCCTAAAACTGAAATAGGCTTCCAACATATATAGGGGAAAAGAGGCCCAATTATGATTCAGACAAGGATGTAAGCAACCTAAAATATTTAATATACTATGGTAAGAAATAACTGCATAGTACTGTATAAGGAAAAGTAAATATATAATTATAAATATTATAATGAATTTGCATTAGAATTTATATTTAAAGTAACTAGGCTATTTTTTATATAGTCATTAAGAGAAGTAGGTCTGATTCAATTAATTAAATATAGAACTTATTTTACCTAAATTGCACTTCTAAATGAGACAGGCGTAATTCTGAAACTACTGGTAATACTAATGAAACTGATCATTTAATTATCTGTAGCTTATATCCCATCAGAGAACAACCTATTGAGATCTCTATGTAATACAATATCAAACTTTTCTTTATATCTGTAGCCATAAGAGTTTTAAAATAAATTAAATTTTATTGCTCCCTACCATAAATAGATAGAACCATGGACACTTTGTTTTAGAGAATTCCTAATAATTTTTATCAAAAACACTTAAAATTTTATGAATTCTAGATATTAATTTATATATAATAATATATTTAATAAAGATTTTTTTTTTAAATTATTATCCGTGAATAAGAGGGTGAAAATTAATAATTTTGAGAAACTATATTATCTTTTCTGCTCCTCAAAGGAAAATGTTTCAAACCTTCTGAAAAAGCGCATATATCATATTAAAGATAGATCAAATTTAAAAACTTACTTCAAGAAAGAAATTTTTTGTTGCTGGTAAAACAAATTGTAACAATCTTTGTTCTACTTCAGCTATAGGAATCAACTGCAAGATGGATCCCAAGAGAGAGTGTAAAGTTTGTGGCAAACTTCCTCTTTTATCCTTGTTATCTAGAACGCTGTATCATTTAATATTAAGGAAATAGTTTTGTTACAAACTGCACATATAGAAAGTAGTCAAACCTAGTATAGTGAAATATGCATACAATTTTATTTGTTTGTTTGTTTGATGAAACAATTCAGTATTTTCTTCTTCTGGTATATAGTATAAATTTGTACAATATTTCATATTCTACTGTTTTTATAAACTCATACATTTTATCATGTTTATAATTACTGGGTTTGTTTTGTTTCACTGTTTTTCATGGGGGGCTTAGTTATTTGTCAACTATAGAAAATGCTGTTTAAATATTTTGATGTTGCTATCCTAGCAATAAACCATTTAAAACATGTTTTGGTGAATTTTATGAAATTCAGCTATTTCCGAGTCAAATACTGAATTTTATATCTGAGATCAGAACGTAAATTAGTTTTAAGATCCTTAGAACAGAAAAATGAGAAAGAAAAAAATTAATTTATAAGGTATACATATTTTTTATGTTTAATATATTGAATTCTTTGTGTTTGTCTATAATATATATATATATATATATATATATATATATATATATTGATGTTAAAA
This sequence comes from Aphrophora alni, assembly GCA_963513935.1. NCBI lineage: Eukaryota > Metazoa > Arthropoda > Insecta > Hemiptera > Aphrophoridae > Aphrophora > Aphrophora alni. The sequence continues at coordinate 94,926,361 of OY740766.1, forward strand.
TATATATATCTATATATATATATATATATAATTTTAAGACTTATACCTTTTCTTATACCAACTAGTATTATAATTAAATAATATTTCAAGTGAAAAATATACGACCTAGACTGGGAATCGAACCCAGGACCTTTGGCTTTACTCGCCAATGCCCTACCAACTGAGCTATCCTAGTACAGGGCATTAAAATTAAAATTTAAAAAATAAATAAATAAATACGTACGTAGGGGCTGTAAGTTGGGTAGATAATAATTTCAATGTTGTTTATCTAACAAGGTAATTAATGTGATTGCTCAATAATTGCAGCAAAAAGCAAAGTCAAGTGAGAAGTGTACACCCTAAATAAAATGTATACCTAAATATTCCTTCCGAGTGTGATAGCATGAATACTGCTAATCAAGTCGTCCACTATAAAAGTATAGAATAATCAATCATGTGAATATGGTTGTAAGCCATCACAATCACTAAAAGAGTTTTAAATGTTTAAAGATTTAAAATGTATCTTATTCTTTATTAAGAAGTTATGTAGTGTAATTTAACTCAAGAAATCTAATGGTATAAAACTTGCTAAAATGTATAGTTTAACAACAACAAAATTTAATATTTGGTATTTTATTACTTTTTATAATAATGTTGAATATCATTTAAAGGGGACAGTCTCTCATTGATCATCACTTTATATATGTGTCTGCAATTATCATCCAGTATCGATGGGACGGTATATCTCATACACCTGATATGCCATTATCAGCTGTTTTATGGCTGGTTCATCACAGTGTGAACTGGTTCATCCTCAATCATTCCCCAGGATAGCATTAAAACATTTGAATGTAACCAGAATGCTGATAATGAAAAGTGATTTTGTTATCAGTTCATCTTATACAATAGCATTACAACTCTAATAGTGCTAAGTTAATCTAATTATGATAAAAATGGCTATTTTAAGTGTTTGCAAAAATGGTAAATATCCAACATTCAACCATTACGATACGATCAGTGATAAAGAGATTTTTAACCTAGGAGTAAAACAGAGATTTGTTTTGGGATCCCCAGAATACAAAAATGATATAGTTAAAGAAAATGATATTTATGTATATACAGTACCATTCAAAACTTAAAAATAAATTGTTGAAACGGAATGAAACTTTGTGGAAAAATCAATTGTGAGTAACTTGATCAAGTTTGAACGCCAAGAAAATCTCTTCAATTTTTAAAGGTATAAAAATACATCATATTTTTTAACTTTTTTACAAAATTGATTGTATAGTCAGATCATATGAATTTTATAAAAAGATTAGTAAGTAGGCTATATAATGTCATAATAATTTTGCTACTATCAGGTTTTAACAAGAAGTCTGGTGGGTTTTAATGTTTTTACAAAACTAAAAAATTCACGTGTCTTACAGATCATCTGTGTACAGGTTTTTAATAATTATTATATTAAAAAGGATATTAGAAGTATAGGTAAGTCTTCCAGACCAACTTCTTGTGCCAACTCCACTGAAATCTTCTCTGAGAAGAAATTTGGAGACTTTTCAGTCATCTTGGTCTCTGCTGCTATAACAAATCAAAATATTCTTAGGAATTTAAAAAAGTTATTTTCATAATTCAATCTGTATGCTGCTGTTGTCTGTAAGCACAAATTGCAGCTACAAAACTTAAAGATACAATTTTAAAATTTATATAGATAGAAATCTTTTTTTACCCGTCGTAGGTATAAAATATTGAAATTCATAAAAATCCAACGTATATATGTCAATCTAACAACTACAGTACTTGAAAAGGTGTTTCTTCCATATCTTTAAGCAATTCAACGAAGAACACATTACTCTATATAACAAGAAAAATTGAAACTGTTGTAGAAATTATAATTTTTAACCATTGTATCAACAAAAAAAGTTATTCATGCAATTATGGGGCTCAATAAGTCATAAAACATTTTTCACTTTAACAAATAGTCGTTTTATTAATGTTCATGGACCTAGTAAACAGGGTAATTATGGAATGTACATGCAGGTGGAATTTAGTTGTGAAAAATAAAGAAATCGTTTACTACCTCCTTAATTTGAAAGAAGTAGATCATATATGTCGGAAGACACTTTTGAAGTACCAAAATACATTAGTTTAATAGAAAATAAGAAACATAAAAGTACAAAATCCAGCTCAGATTATGCTGCATATGGTTTTCGTAGGTTACGCGATGGGACGACAAACCTGTATCTCATGACGCATGCACATAACATCTCATCTGCTACCTTCATATTACTACATTGCTGCAGTATACCATATATAGTCATCTATTAAAGAAAATAGGTTTGGGAAGGTATATATATTATATTTAAGGCTTTTGGCCAGGTGTGTATATATATATATATATATATATATATATATATATATTAGTGCCTATAGTTATATATCACAAAATAAGCTCATTATTAAAATATATTTTGGCCAGGTGTGTGTATATATATATATATATATATATATATATATTAGTGCCTATAGTTATATATCACAAAATAAGCTCATTATTAAAATATACGTACGAATGGTTAGGACCGGTGGTTTTAGCGATCTAGTATAGTCATTGTGTGCATGCATCAAACCATAAACTATTAACATTGCCATTATGTTTTAACCTATAAATACGTCAGATTTGGTAGTTTATAGATTGTGATTTTTCAGTGAAAAAAGTGATCTTCACAAGGTAAACATTATTTATTCTTAAGAAGTAAGGTATGTAGTAGACGATAAAAAAAATCTCAAAAATTAGGAGCCACCTTTCGAGATTATATAATTTATATATATATATACACATATTCACTTGCCAAGACCTAGTTCACATAATTTTGAAATCACACAGCATAGTAATATTTACCTGTTGGAAAACAGTTAATGCGCATACATCTAAAGACTCACTATTAGCTATGCATAAGTTATGAAACCTAGAAGCATAGGCTCATGTGTATTCTGAACATTGAATGCAAACTTGTAAATTGCTAATTTTTGACAGAAATGTTGGATTTTAATACTTGGAAAGGGTCCTCCCATCTAAAGGATGATCCAATTGTTTCATAATGATGTATGTAAATCAAGATTTCAATTAATTTTAATATTAAATTCAACGGGATCTACATTAGACATTTGCTGACACATTAAATGTTTTAAATGGCGCAGTGTTCAAAAGTGTAATTAAAAATGAAAAGTATCAATAGTAAACTAAAAGTCTAAATGATCTACATCGTTGTAAATTTTAATATTAATTTACAAACTAAATTAGCCTATTTAAAGCTAGCTTAATTTTATTTTGCAATTTAACTTACTTAAATTATTATCTTCCATTTTTTAATCCAAAATATTAAATGCAATTGCTTATAAATACTTCCATATTATAAGGAAGTTTAAAAACTATATTAAAAATGCAATAATAATAACTTATAACTAACAAAACGAAACTTTAAAAGTCAATTCTCCAAATCCTCAATTCTTAACAGACGACAGATGTATACATTTCATAACGCGGGAATATATTGGCTTTATTAGCCGTTGCCTATGAGATTAAGTTAAAAGAATACGATATAACATGCATTGAACCAAACTCGCTAGTAAAACTGCCTACAGCCTTGCAATGTATACTGTATGTTCATTTCTAGAAATTCGTACAGTTTCAAAAACTTGGCTTCATGGATAAATTCCTAGCCAGCCTAAAATAGTGTAGAGAAGGAAAAAATTGTTTAAAATTTATTAGAAACAAAATACAACTGCACCTTCTGGCGGTCCAAACAAACGATTGTAAGTCTACGAAAATGTAAATATTACATAAATACATATAAAATAACAAAAACTCAATTTCTTGTTCAATGAAAACATAGTAAACGATAATACTATTACTTGAAAAAACTACGAAATGTTCCATATCAAGCCATTTATGAAAATTGGCTAAAGTTTTTAATTTTCCAACAAATTTATATAATATGTAACAAAAGATATCACCTAGCATTCATAAAAAATTTGAACAAAATCTGACTACAATTAATTCCTCATTCAATAGGGTTTACTGTATATTATCTAGCATAAACCATTAAAATATAACCAAATAACGTTTTATATACATATACTGAGTATACGGAAAGTCTTAGTATGGGTTAATATATCCGGAGTTGGCGACGAAGAAGTTTTAGGGATATTAAAGAACTCTGTAACTCACCTAAAATCTGTTCAAATGGTAACTCTGTAGGAACACCATTGGATACCAACCAAAAATTAACAAAGACTATGTGTCCACAGAATGAAAATAAACTTGAAGAAATGAAGCTTATACCATACCAACTAGCTATAAGAAGCTTGCTATTTGCAGCACAAGTATCTAGGCCTAACATTTGCTTTGCAGTTATTGCGGTCAGTCGTTATAATCATAACCCTGAAAAGATACATTGAATGGCTTAAAATGTATTTTACCTTACTCTGAAAGGTATTGCAGATAAACTGGAATTCAGTCAAGAGAAATATAAATATTTAATGAGCTTTTGTGATTCAGAATGAGCCAGCAACAATGATGAAAGACGTTCTGTGATTGGATATGATTTTAATATTTGTGGGGGAGTGGCAATTCGTTGAATTCAAAGGCGGCCTACAACAACTCTTTTAACATTAGAAGCAAAGTATTTGACTTTGACTTATGCTATCCAAGAAGCTTTATGGATAAAGAGTATTGAAAAAGAATTAGTACAAAACTACCAGAATGAAGCACCTTGAGATAGCAAAGTGCCATTACTTTTGGATCAAATTCTTCACATTATAATAGAAGTAAGCGTAAAGTACCATTTTCCAGTGATAAGGTAAATGAAAAGTTATCAAACTAGTATATATTAATACCAAAATCACGCCTGATGATTTCTTTTTGAAGTGAAAACTTCTATTGGCGCGTTGGGTACTTTTAGGATGGACTTTTTCAATAGAAATCGCGTCACGCACAGTAGCGAAATGCAACCTTAATATATAGACAACGGATACGCGCGCCCCATACGTATTAAAACTAAAAATTTACGAAAAATATTGCACTAACTTTCTTAAACTCATATACATAGTCAAACTAAAATCAATGCAAAAATGTTGCACAAACTTTCTCACATACCCATACGTATTAAAACTAAAAATGTACGAAAAATATTGCACTAACTTTCTCAAAATTCACATACATAGTTAAACTAAAATCAATGCAAAAATATCGCACAAACTTTCTCACATACCCATATATATTAAAACTAAAAATCTAATATTGCACTAACTTTCTCAAACTCATATACATAGTCAAACTAAAATCAATGCAAAAATATTGCACAAACTTTCTCACATACCCATATATATTAAAACAAAAATCTACGAAAAATATTGCACTTACTTTCTCAAAATTCGCATACATAGTTAAACTAGTATAAATGAAAAAATATAGCACAAACTTTCTCACATACCCATATATTTATATTAAAACAAAAATCTACGAAAAATATCGCACAAACTTTCTCACATACCCATATATATTAAAACTAAAAATCTAATATTGCACTAACTTTCTCAAACTCATATACATAGTCAAACTAAAATCAATGCAAAAATATCGCACAAACTTTCTCACATACCCATATATATTAAAACAAAAATCATAAGTATATATAAGCGTTACATACTGTTCAAACAAGTTTTCACTTCTAACGTGTGGTCTTAAGCACACCCAAATATTTTTTTTCTTTTTATTTATTGAAGGACTAAATATTTAAAACAAATATGTATTATTGTGAAGAACTGGTATTACAGTTATTGGTAAACTAATTTTAGAGGGGGTGTTGTGAGAATTAATTTTCATATGGTTTTATATAAACATATATTATTATGATGTTTTTTTTATGGGTTTATACAAACAGCTTATGTCATTGATACGATTTGAGTTTGCTGAATATATTGTAACAAAATCAGGCCATAGCCTAAAATTTGATTAGTTGGTTATTTATTTGTTGATTAATTGTTAGAGTTTAGTTAGTTAGACAGTTTATTTGTAAGACAGAAATGATTATTTAACTTTAAAATAAGAAATTAATATCTAATAAACATTGTAAGCCTAACTAATAATTAATTTAAACCGAAACTACAAAAGGAAAGGTAATATCCTGCCAGTTTTTTTAAATCACCAGAACAAAAATAACATTTTAATAAGTTTAAAAAAACATTATGTCTATTTTGCATTGTTTTAAAAACTATTTAAATTTATATATTTCACATTATAATAATTACTCATTTTGAGAATGAACTTTGAACTATAAATAGATAGTAGAAGCAATTTTGAAACAGAACTTTATTTTATTAAAACTATAATTGTGTAGATTTAATATTTTAATAAAATTTGTAAATTTAAACTCTGCCATTTTTCATAATTTATGCATCTTAGAATAAGTGGTATATGAAAATATATTGTGAGCATCGAAGCTGAGAACCCCGAAGAAAAGAGATTTGACTAGTTTGCTCAAGTAAAAAGAATTTTTTTTTTTTTTTTTTAATAAATAACAACCAGTTTAAAATAAGATTCAATAAATTCATTAATTCATTCATCCTTTAGAAGTGAATTATAAAATTGTAATGATTAAAAAACACAATTAATTATTTTAGTTAAAACTACTTTTTTATTTGAACCTTGCCGACTTGTCTATTAAGATGATTTTTTTTAATCACAATGATTGCCATTAGTGGAGCTCTGTTTATTACGGGAAGCTTCACATCTCTACATTTTTTTATTTTAGAAAATGAAGAAACAAGCTGCAAAACTAATGCGGAGAATACAACTAAATCCAAACTTTTTACATCACGTATAAGATTGAATATAACTCAAAACACAAGTTCTCACAAAAATTACGTTTACTTATTCAAACGTGTTTCAACGACAAAGTCGCCATCCTCAGTGATACATGATCTACAATAACTAAACTATAACTAACACTGATAGTAGTGACTTTGTCGTTGAAACCCGTTTGATTAAGTAAAGGTAACTTTTGTTAGAACTTGTGTTCGAGTTTTAGTCTATCTAATATTATCTCACAAGTCGAGCTTAACATTTATTTATACATCAAATATAATATAAAAAATTGTTGCACTTCATTATAGGCTATTGTTATTAATTAAAAGCCGGTTCAACAAAAATTTGCCGTCTAGAACAGATTAGGCTTTATGCCATTGGTTTTATTTTCACTTTAGAATTAGCGATGTTGATACTCGCTTGAAATGGGGGATAATGGAATTAATCGGTTTTACATATTTTCAATATTCGGTGTATTATTTGGAATTCGAGTATCTGCGCGGAATCATTTTGCTCATCGGATTCGAACTCAGCTTTACCAATCAGCGAATTACTAACAAATATTATTATTATATCATCTCCTCGTTCCTAGCTTGGAATATTATCCTAGTTCCAATAGGAACTGTCCGAATATTAATTCCAAATCCAAAGATTTTAATAGTCGGATCGTTCCGATGATTTTGATACTCGGATTCGCCGAGTATTTTAGATCGAATTCACACATCATTAATTACAACTATAATTTAATATTAAACTATCATAATATATCACAACGAACTGAGAAGAATATTTGAGACAACAAAATTAAAATAATAAACGTAAATTTTTATGGTGAAAGTCTGTGTTATTTTAGTAAAATATAATTAAAGTACTTGCATTGAAAGTCACATCTAAAATATTATTACTATTTAAATGGCATTATTTACAATGTGTGTGTGTTGTGTTTACTAATATTTTTTTACGCGCGTGTATTGTGATTGTATGGTTAAAAAGTAAATAAACAGTGATTCAAATTTTATTTTTGTTATAATTTTGTATTTGGAAAGACCGTGGTAAATCTAGGTCCAAATATCATTTAAATGGTTTGTAATAAAAACTTGTTATTTTATATTCATCTTCCTACTAAAGACACATGTTTTCACACAAGTTCAACATAACCTATAAGTTTTTTGTTTTTCATACATAACTTTTTTTGTCATTTTCATCCTTAGATGGGATTTCTAAAATTATTATTAGTAATACTAGTGTCTTCATCTCTAGAAAATAGGGTAGAAAGTTACTACTACCAATTTATATATTTTTATGGTAATTATGCATTTAAGTCCGCCCTATTTTTTAGTTACTAAAAAGTATGCAAACTTAAACTATTTACCTTGTTTGTCATTAATCTGATATTTTATAACAACACGAAACAATTTTCAAGTTTTAAATCTATTAATATTGAAGAAACTTACAAATTCAGACATGAGGAATTTAGGCTTTATCAGGTTATGATGAATGTGTAGAGTACAATGACAATATGAGTTTGTAACTGCATTACCTGTCTATGTTTATGTTATACGCTGTACGTTACATTAGTGTAAATTAAAGTACAAAGGTTTGGGAAGATAACTATATATATAATTACCTTCCCAGACCTGTGTTACACATAGGCTTGTAATGCAGTCACAAACTTAACTCAAGTTGTGTCACTGTACACATTTGTAATAACTCAAGTAAGCCTAAATTCCTTATGTCAAAAAGTGTTAGTTTCTTCAATATTAATGGATTGTTACACTTGAAATTGTTTCACGCTGTTAAAAAATATCTTATTAATGACAAAGAAGGTAAAAAGTTAACGTTTGCATGATTTTTAACGACTGAAATCTAGGGTGAGTTTCAATGCACAATTACCTGTTTATAATAGGCTTACTGTTAATTATATAGATTAGAAATTATTGTTAATTTTCAACTACATACCTTTATTCCTATGAATAATTTATTTCTTCAATGCGGAATTCAATTTTTAACCGAAAAATCATAATTTGAAAACTACAAAATCCGCCTATTTATAGGTTAGACATAATGGCAATTCTTCACATTTGTGTCACAATTTCTTCCTTGTGGCTGAGAAATTATATCATATTAAGGCTTAAATAAGGTTAGCACAATTATTGACCACACCAAACCTACGACAGGTTTGCCCAGGTGACTATTATATATAAGACACTTGGCCAAACCTGTATATATATAGAGAGAGAGAGGGAGAGAGAGAGAGAGAGAGAGAGAGAGAGAGAGAGAGAGAGAGAGAGAGAGAGAGAGAGAGAGAGAGAGAGAGAGAGGGAGGGAGGGAGGGAGTTACTAGTTGAAACCTATTGTTTTTAAAAGTATTTGTGATAGTAGGCCTAATGTTGTAATGTGCATGCGTCAAACCATACACGATTCCCATTTCACATTACGAGACAAGAATATGAAGAATTCCCATTAGGTCTAATCTATAAATAGTAAGATTTCGTAGTTTTCGAATTGTGATTTTTCTGTTAAAAAGTGAATTTCACATTGAAGAAATAAATTATTCTGAAGAATAAAGATATGTAGTAAAGGATTAACAAACAAACAAAATAATGAAAATTAGTTATAAGCTCTAATCTATATAATTACGGGCTTACTAACTTAGGCTAGGCAGGTTTTTTCCTCAAGTAATGATATAAACATGTTTTTCTAAAATATTATACTTATCATAAAAAATTATGAGTAATAGTTGTGTATTATTATAGTTGTGTAATATTAATGAATTAGTTGTGTATAAAATTCTAGACTATAAGTAGATATATACTTTAACTTCATTTTTGTGTATAGATCCATTGTTCTCAGCAATATTAATCTCGGCCTATGAGAAAGTAAGTAAAAGTCTTAACAGATCAAACTTGTATTGGCTTATTAAATATGATTATTACCCAATCAAGAGAATTGATCAATGAATTGTTAAGCTGAAATTATTATGGTTTAATCGTAAGTGTTGGGGCTGCGTTTTAAGTGCATAGAGAATTCCAACTTTGTTGTAATGCTATATCAGTCAACCTTGTTTGAAAATCTGTCTGTGAAATTACCTAAGTAAATATAGCCTAAAAACAAGAGTGAATCAGTTGTTCCTGTACAATTTAAAATTTGTGTCTTGTGTATAGTATAAGTGTAAAGTGAATTGTGCTTTTTTGTGCCAGATAGTAGGCTACTGGTGATTTTCTGTATTAGTAGCAAATTAATTATTGTTCTGATTCCATTTTTTGTGTTCTGTGTTTGCGTAGAAGGTAATTTGAATTCCTTTGTATTTTAGTTTTAGTCTTAGTTACTTTGTCATAGTAGTTAAATAATTTAATGTTACAACAGTCGGTACCGGTACATGATGGAATTTTCATGATAATGGAAATAATGAGATGATTATTTAATTTCACAAAACAGCTTTAATTGCGACATATGTTTCGCCGTTAGGCATTTTCAAGCAACTAAATTGAAAACAAAACTGTCTAAACTAAAAATGTGAGACAAAAGGAAAGGTTAGAGTAAAGGGGTTGAGAAATGACAAAAGAAAGGTCAATGATCTAACCTGTGGGATGGAAGTGGGGGTGTTTTAGAAAACAAAGGTTACATAATAGGTCTCAATAGTGGTGGTGAGTTAAGATGTATTTGTTCATTTAAGTTGGAAGTATGGTTTTTTAAAATTGATCTATTGATTTCTAAACATTCCAGGTTATTGAGTTTTCTACTTTTTTGTTCCATATGCAGAATTTTAACGTTTAACTTAGGATCAAAATTATGTCCTGTGTCTAATAAATGATTTGCAAAATTTGAATTAGATTTGCCATACTTCCAACTGTGTACATGTTCTTTAACTCTATTCTTAACTGACCTTCCGGATTGACCTATGTAGCCTATTCACAATTGCAATCATTACAAGAAATTTTATACACACCACTATTTTCTAAACTATCTCTCTTATCTTTATTGTTAATAATTAATTTTCCTATATTTCTAGAGCAATAAAACACAGGTTTATAATGATATCTATTAGATATTAAATTTCCAACTTTATAACTAGTGTTTCCAATGAAATTAACCTTACAATATTTGATGTTTTCTTTTTCATTGTACTTAGAATTATATAGAGAATCACATATTTTACGTTTTTATTTTTTATTTAAAATATTATCAACTAAATAGGTACTGTACATGTTATTGACTGCAATTTGTTTGATAGTATTCAATTCATTCTGGAAATCTGTAGGAGATAAGGAAATGCTTATAAGTCTATGAATCATGCTATAGAAGGAGGCATGCTTATGGTTAATGGGGTGGTTAGAATATGCTGGAATAACAGCATCTGTATATGTAGGTTTTCTAAAAATATTGAAAGAGTGAACATTATTTTCTATGTTGATATTTAGATCAAGAAAATTGACGTTATTTCCTTCTCCAATTTCCATACTAGTCAATTGAATACGTTTATGAACAGAATTAATGAATTTAAAGAAATTTTTTAACTGTCTCGTAGTACCGTTAAAAAGACATAGGACATCATCCACGTAGCGATGCCAGTATACGATTTTGTTTAAGAAGGGATTATTAGACATAAATAATTTTTCTTCAAATTTAGCCATGAAAATTTCGGCAAGGAGCCTAACGGCGTAACATGTCGCAATTAAAGCTGTTTTGTGGAATTAAATAATCATCTCATTATTTCCATTATAGTAGTTAAACATTATTTTTGGGTTAACCATGTGGGATAAGCCTTGGGCTGATATAGATACCAAGGCCCACAATGACAGAATATGTAATAACGGGTATGGGGCATTAGACCAACTTAATAATGAAAAAAAATACGTAAACGAAGAGCTGAAGATGCACATTTTAACATTATACCTCAATTAATTTCCAATGAAATTATTATTTAGTGATAATAATCCACTTAAATTCAAGATTAATAAATTTAACAATGGTTCATTCAAAGTATTAATTTCTGGTAAAGACGAAAGTAGAATCCACCCCATAAAATGGGAAAACAGTAATTATCATGATATAAATTTAAAATGTTAAAAAAGCAGGCAAAAATACTATTACAACTGGTTCTTCTCATAAGAGTGCTAATAACTTAGTCAGTAAGGACCCATCCTTTAAGAATACAATATATTTATCCCATCTCAAAAGGTTGAAGTTACTGAGATGATCAGTATAGAGCCGGACATTTTTATAGAAGAGATAGTATGCTACTCTGTATCGGACCAGCCTATCATCCATGCCCAAAGGATTAGCAGAAAATACAAATAAAAAATATATACGCTTACAGTGTAATTGTAGGTTAGACATAATGGCAATTCTTCACAATCATGTTACAATTTCTTCCTTGTGGCTGAGAAATTATATCATATTAAGGCTTAAATAAGGTAAGCACAATTATTGACCACAACAAACCTACGACAGGCTATAAAGGAAAATCTAAATGCAAGTTTTGTGGTCGAAATTGCGAATATAGGCATGGTTTGCTCTATGCTGAACAATCCAATATGTTGCCACTGCTGAGGAATATATACCACCAATAACCTGAATATCGTGCAAAAAAAAATTTAAAAAGGATGTCGTACCTTAGAGAATCATTTCAAGAGGCAAACAAACCATGCTCTAAAATACACACTTAGGAAAAAGTTAGGATAACCACCAACAAATATAAATTCTATGTATCACTTACAAATATACAATAGGCCAACATACTTATATTGGTATAGGCCAATATAAAACCATTTAACTAGATACAGACCAACAAAAACAAGTAATTGATATCAATCACTGTCATCTAATAATGATACAGATGAAATAATCACACAGGCCTGTCCGGAAGGGTGGTGTCATATATAAAAAAAAACCCCCACAAATTTTCTAAAATCAAACAAACACATTAGGGACCTATAAAATAATAATTCCACAAACAACTTTGAACATAACTTGTATACAGTACCCAATCTCCTATAAATAAAGAGAAACATAATACTATTAATAATAAAAATATAGAGAGCAGTGGGGGAATCCTATCCAGCTCTTATAAAGATAAACAAAACACAGATGACCATAGATACTCATCTATGAAGGATTGTTCCTACTTTAAGGAGTTATTCAAAAATAAACATTTCAAAACTAAATACCTAAACTGGGCCGATAGCCTAATTGATAAAGATAAAACTAATGAAAATGACATATCAATCAGCTACTTAATGAACCCCCTGACAGAGTTTTGTAAAATAATTAAAGACGTAATGAACTTTAAACCTGTGATATCTAAAACAGGATCCCCTATATTATTAACATTATGCAATGGAGTTATCAGTTTGTCGTTGACAAATGGACCAACTAACCAGTAATTTATGGAAGAATAAGATTCGTTTACGTATTTTACTAGAAATTTGGTTAAAATAAACATAAAATCAACCATAAAAATTATTTGATTTTAAAGGAAAACAGTGGTGATGGGTTTATCTATAATCATACATAAATCAATCCATTGGTAATTTTGTGCTTCAAAATTACTATTTATAAAAACATGTATAAATATATATACTTGCTATGCCAACCAGTTAAGGGTTAGCCAATCCAATTGGTTTAAAATATTTGAAGAAATGACTGAACATAATAATCACACTCTAATCTGTGGAGATTTCAACGCCAATCACCCCAACTGGGGAGGAAATAAAGTAAGCGGAAAAGGTAGAGCACTTCATGATGTTATGGAGTTGTCCAACTATTAATTTTATAAAATAGCAACACTACTACTATCCCATCACATGGACGAGCCTCATCAACCATTGATCTCTTCAACCTTATTCCAGTATGTGATTGGATGGAGGGTTTGTACAGCCCCTATGGATAACAACTATTTACCAATAAAGGCTAAATTTGATTTTTCATCTCTTCAATGTCATATTAATACACAAAACTATTCACACAATATCCCTAACCTTATTTCTGGGCAAAACGGATGTTTTAATAGAGCAAATTGGCAGCTTTTCGAAAAATTAGTTTTTCAAGTACTAAACTGATTAGAGAGTAAAGGGAAAGAAATTTCATGTATTAAAAACAATAAATAAAGCAGCGGATTTAGCCATACCCTCAGGCAACAAGAACATCATTGATAAGCGTAAATTTACTCCCAAAAAATGGTGAACCCCACAATGCTCAAAAGCTGTACCCATTAGATGATTTAAGTTCACCATTTTTTAAAAAATCTCTTTCAAAAACTGAGTATTCCAACCACAGAAGAGCAGAATCAAAACCAAGAAACACCATTAATACTGCAAAATTTGAATTTTTGAAAAACTTTTTAGAACAATCTAGCAAACTTGCAGCCATCATTTGTTTTTGTAGTATAGTTAAAAAATGAACAACCAAATCAAAAGTAAATCACTTACTAGGTTGTACACAAAAAAAGGCAGAAGAATTTTTAGACCACATAACACCTAAATATGTTCCCAAAAAATTAAAATTAAATGCTTATATTTAACACCTTAATAAAACACAACATATAAGAGGACCTTACACCCACAGAATTAACCAGATCAATATCAAGGAAAAGTAAAAACACATCTCCTGAACACACAGTCTATGATACAACACATGATTGAAGTAGGGCAATAGTGTTTTACTTAAATTATATAATAAAGTGTAGGGAGGGAATATAACCCCATCTCCTTGAAAGAGATTAAAATTTGTGCCATTATGTATGGTGTAAAGAGACTGGAGTGGTTTTTGGAGCATAGGAAATTTATTCTAGAAACTCAATTTGGATTCAGAAGAAGTGAAGGATGTAGAGATCATTTTGCTGACCTTCTCTTGTGAAATTTTGCTGAGATTGAGAAAAAAACAATACACCATTGCAGCCACTATGGACCTAACCAATGCCTTTGACAATTTCCATATAGTCTACCAACCCTACTACGTAAAATGTTCACAATGGCTATTCCTACGACGTTCATAAAATGGTGTTGCTCCTTTTCAATTAACAAAACTAACATTTGTCTTCATGTGGACATAAGAAGAATAGTTTTCAAATTGTAGCCACAAGGAAGTATTCTAGTCCAATCCTTTTCTCAATCTATATTTTGGAAGTTAACAGGTACATTGTAAGCCCAGATATATCTTAACAATACGTTGATGACTTACTAGTGTATACCCAGCCAAAATCCATGAACAAAGGGACTAAAACAATACTGGATTCCCTAGACCAGAGGTGTCAAACTCAATTTTGCAGAGGGCCATATGTTAAATTTAGAATGTGTAAGCAGGCCAGATTCAAATTTAAAAAAATGTACTGAATTATTATTACATTTTGTTTATTTAATTTTATAGTATAATATACGCTTGTTAAAAATCATATCAAAGTTATAAAAGAGAGTAATTATTTTGAGCTCGAGGATCCAGATATCTGACTTCTCTTGTTTTTGACAAGCTCATTGATGTCAGGTATCATATTCGTTGTAATTATTTTAAGAATTGATTGGAGATGTTCATTCGTAAGTCTTGTGCGATGTTTGTTCTTATTTATTTTCATGGCGGAAAACATCTGCTCACATAAATAGGTGCTACCAAACATGCACAGAATGCGTGCTGCATGCTTTTTTAATTTTGGGTAGTTTTCCAAACTCTTGAAATATTGTGTATAAAATCTATGAGCGTTAACCTCTTTAAATTTTTCTTTTAAAATACTGCCCGATTGAAGATCTATCAACTCCATTTGCAAATGAACTGGTGCCTGTGAAGCTTCAAAATCGAATGGATTGTTGAAAATTGGGAATTTCATTTCATTCATTTTGTGGAAGTCTTCAAAACGATTGTTGAATTCCGTGATCAGATTTTGCAGAAGTTGAGAATATGATCCAATTTTTTTTTTTGGTTCACTGTACAAATGATTTTAAATGAGGGAAATGATCCAAAGTTTGATTTTTTATCTGATTTTCCCACAGCCTCAACTTTGTTTCAAAGGCTTGAATACATGAATTCATTTGAGTGACAATCAGATTTTTACCCTGTAACTTTACATTCAGATCAGTCAAGTGTTTTTCATATCTACCAAAAAGGCACAATCAACCCACCAGTCATTGTCATAATCAATTGGATTGCCTTTTTCAAACATGAAAGTTTGTATAGGGTCATATAATGCTAAAAATCTTTCTAAAACTACTCCTCGACTGAGCCAACAAACTTCGGTGGAATAAGGGACATCAGAAAAGTTTTTGTTCGAATCTTGTAAAAACTGCCTGAACTGTCGGTGATTTAGTCCTCTGCTCCTTATAAAATTTACTATTTTAATTATAGGTTGCATGACATGGTACATTTTAAAATGTTTGGATGCCAATTATTCCTGATGAATTATACAGTGAAATCCCACAAAATTCCCTGATGTTTTCTGTTTTAATTTAGTTATAACGCCCGAATGTTTGCCAGCCATGGCAGGAGCGCCATCCGTAGTTGTGCTGCTAAGTATATTCCAGTCGAGTTCATATTCTGCTATCAAATGCTCAATTGCAGAATAAATATCATTTGCTGTTGTAGTACCTGTCAATGGAACACACTTTAATAGTTCTTCAGTTATTTCAAAGTTACTGTTAATATCTCATATAAAAACAGCAAGTTGAGCTGTATCAACAGTATCTTTGCTCTCGTCAACAGCCAGTGAAAAGTTTGTAAATTCCTTAATTTTCTCCTTCAGTTGAAGGACCAAATTTTGAGATAAATCATTTATTCTTGAAGCAACAGTGTTTCTTGACAGCGAAATATTTTGAATTATTGACTTTTGAAATGGAAATGAAACATCGGTAACTTTCAACGTACAGTCTTTAATAAAATCACCATCAGTGAAAGGTTTTGATCTCTTCGCGATTTCTAATGCAATAATAAAACTTGATTTCAGAGCATCTTCGCTTTCAGTATTAGCTTTAGTAAACATCGATTGTTGACCTTGAAGTTTAGATTTTAAAGATGACAATGTGTCCATTCTTATTTTTTCAGTGTAACAATCGAATTTTAATTTATGATTTGTATCATAGTGTCTCTTCAAGTTAAACTCCTTACAAACAGCAACTGTTTGATTGCAAATCAAACACAGTGGTTTACCTTTCCACATATTGCAAAAATATGCAATTTCCCATTTAGACTGAAAAACTCTGCACTCACTATCAACTTTACGTTTTTGTGACATTACGCCAAAATCGTAACAATTATGGAACTTGACACAACAATTATGGATATCGCACGCGCACGACACAAATAAATACATAATACCTTCACAATCACTACTTCGCAGTACAACTAAAATCCTTCTCCGACCGTATCGCTTCGATTACTCGATTCAACTGACTCATGTGGCGCCGACCCACTCCTTTTATATCGATAAGGAAAGTTCTAGTCTAGACTCGAAGCGTGTGGAAGATTCTATTGTTCTCAACAAAAATAATAGGGTATTTCCTCTTGTTGCTAAGAGATGGCGTTACTGTCTATCTCTCTCACTATATATCTCACTGATATCTCTCTCTCTTACTATGGCTCAACTCTTGAAATTACTTATAAATATAGTGTGCACATTTTAAAACTTCCGTAGAGGAATCGAGTGAAGTCAAAAAACTCTAAAAAACATGATTCTTCTTTCTGTGACATATTGCGATCACGGGCCGTATCTCTGACATGACTGCCCTAGACCATCTCAATACTTACATAACTCAACTACATCTAACATTAAATCCAAACAAATGTAATATAATCATCTTTAGAAGAACAAGAGGAATCTAATATAAATAACAATACAATTACATTGACCAACCAAGCAAAAATATTAGAGATTGGTTTGATAACAAAATGAACTTGAAAGTATACATTAGGAAGCTAGCTGAGTCTGCAGTTCCAGTAGTAAAATACTAAAAGCTATTGCAAGAAGGAAATGGGGTTTTCCCATTAAAATTTCATGACAAATGTATACAAAGGTCTTATTATATCAAAGCTAGAATATACCAGCTATTTGTACAAAGGAGCAGCTATATCTCACCTCAAAACACTAGATATTATACAAAATATTGCATTGAGGCTTATATTAGAAGCTTTTAAGACTACTCCAATAATAGCCATAAAAGCATAAACAGTTGCTCCCTTACAATGCAGGAGACAATACATGTGTGATGAATTTATCTGAAAATTATAAAAGATAGCGAACATCTTTGCTATATTAGGCTACATCAACTTGACATGTTGACATGCACCATCAGTACTGGACACATAAAAGAATCCCACTACCGTATTTATTCAATCTTTTAACCGGTATATTCAGCAGTTGTGTGGAGGAAAAGGAAAGCAGTAGCTTTTCTCTTGTTAAACCAATTTTATTTATTTAAAAGGTGATCTTTTAATACACACAAACATTGAAGGTATTAAATCCAATAAAAAGTTGGATATTTATTGCATTCATAAAATTGTCACATGTGTTTTACAGTATGAAGGTGTCACATGTGTGACACTCAATATAAAGATTTCTACTATATATATTCTGATTAACAATCAGAGTATAGTGAGTGTTCTTTATGATCCACAAACAGATACACTGTGCCACCTTGACTGAGAGGATAAAATACAGATTGTGACATAAGAGTAATCAATCAGTATAACAAACACACAGAACACAATTCTCACAAAAAATACGCCTAAGTATCAGACGCGTTTCAACGACAAGGTCGTCCTCTTCAGTGATACACGAGCTACACCAATCAAACTATAACTTGTCGTTGAAACACGTCTGATACTTAGGCGTATTTTTTGTGAGAATTGTGTTCTGTGTGTTTGTTATACTGTATAATTTTTCTCATAAGTCAAGCTCAACATTTAATATAACAGGAATCAAGATTAAATTAAAATCCATATGGGCTCATAGCCTCTTGGGATAGAAGCAGAAACATGATAAGAAAGATTTTAAGAGAAGGTCCAGCAAAAGACTGGAGTTGCTGGGTACTTTTAGTAGAGTATACTCAAGATGAAGGGATTGGCAGGGAAAATTAGCATCTCTATAGTTTAGCCACACTGCTGAAGTCCCTGTGGAAACTTAGAGGTCCCACTCAGTACATTGCCTATCATGTTCCACTAAAAAGTGTATAGAATCCACACCTGTATAAACTAAATTATTATATTCAGCAATATCTATCCTCCCTTTTTGTGTTGACAAAGGCAGTGGCTGAAATATACTAAACAAGTTTATTTCTATTTATTATGTATGTGTGTTATTATTTTATGTTCATATTTTGGTTATATTATAGCTTCTCAGTATGAATTGAAGTAAACAAAACAAATATTTATAATAAATTTATATAATGTTTTTGAAAATATTTTTCACATATTTTCCAAGTGTTTTGCAAGTAGTTCTGAATGTGAATAAACAGTTTAATGTATAAATGCCAATTATAATAGTCTGATATGATGATTTGAAAAAGTAGTTAAATGTAAGATTTTGTTTTCTCTACACCATTATCTATCACCGACACTTTACAACAGATGATTTGTGTCAATAACCAAAGAACAAAATATTGATAAACCATGTATTTTGAGCTTTCAGCTATTAATTTTTATTTAATTTGAATTTCTTTTAGTTTATTTCAGTCAATCTTAAAATCGGCTGTTCATACGTCTTGGAGCAAGACATGTTTACCAAGATACATAAATGTTGTCTGTTCCAAGGGGTAAATGCTACATCAAGGATTATTACAAAATGCTCAATTTTAAAATTATACTAAAGTTCCATTCCTTTAGTAGCCTAGTTAAAATTATATCATTTTATTTTATCTTATAGAATCTAAATGGTCATGCTGAAATATATAATTTCTTTTGATTTTTAGAATGAAGACATGCCAACAACAGGAGGGAAATTAAGTCAGCGAACAAGTGGAACTATCCCAGTGTCGGAAAGACAACAAATGGCTTTAGTTCTGCAGATGACAAGTGATGATCAATCAGGTAAACGAAGTTTAAATTCAATTGACTATCTGAGTTTCTGTAGTAAATCTTTCTGTAAATAAGGAATTTTAGGTGTATTTCTTGTAACTAATCTGACTTCAAGAATTTTTAATTCAATAACATTATGAACAGTTTAAGTAGGTTCTGTTTTTCTTTTGTGTTAACAATACAAGTATATCACCAAAGTTAATATGTTCATTGATAAGGGTTGAATTATTGTGTTGCTTGTTTGTGGACCTTCATTAGTGTTTATAATCTATTCACTTTAAAGTGATCCTAGTATATAATAATGTGACTGATACGATAGCTGATCTTTATTTATATGTATCTGCTATATTGTGCTTTTTTCAATATAATCCAATCTAGATTTGCACCTTACAGACTTATTGTTTTCCACTTGGCAATGGCATAGAACAAAAGATCAGTTTCTGTCAGCTCTTTTAACACGTCTGCCAGTTTTTTCTTTAATGCATTAACTGGTTTAAAACAACCCTTTAACCGTATGTTGAAAATCTGATGAATATTGAGGACATACCAGTTGTAACAAATTTTAGGATAATAGTAGACCAGAGAAATATATGGGATAGCTTAATTAAAATGTATAATACACAAGAAGTTAAAACTAAGCTAGGCTTGACTCCTTGTGTAACCCTTGAAATAACTCCCTGAATAGTAGTATATTAGTATATTTAGTAAGAAATCAAAAGAAAAAAAGTTAAATAATATGTTAGGATAAACAGAAACAATAAATAATTAAACACATTATTTTTCGTGCGTAATGACTCTGGTACAAAGGGAAAGAATTTATATGCTCCATAATATAATTTGTATCTTCCTCCGATATTTTTCTATTAATACAGCCTTTAGCCTCTCTATGGTCTTCGCCAGGCAATTTACCATCAATAATTTTATTTAAAGGTCTATGAACTCTTCCTTCTGACAGATTGAATGAGACCAAAAAATATTTTTGACTCACTTGATAAGATGAATTTTCTGTTTTTCCGAAGTATTTATCTAACCGAAGTTCCGAAGTATTTACAGTTCGAAGTATTTATCTTCGAAGTATTTTTCCGAAGTTCTAACCTTTTCTTACAGAACCCCCTTCCTTCCTTAGCTGCCTCCTTTTAACTTCATTTTATAACTAAACTACAAATAAAAGAATTCTTTGCCAAATCACCTATATTCCAAAACAAATCAAACATTGATTTTCTCTTGATACAATTCATTTTACAATTACACGGATTATTATTTGTAAAGACTTTAGTTGCACAAATATTTCCCTTTTTACATCCATACTGTTTCCCAGAATTTCTGTTTTTTTTTGCAGTAGCCTGTTTATGCTGATCTGGATTTCTAGTTTTAAGTACGTTAATGGGACCAATTAATCTACTTGTTAAGTACTCAGATTCTGACTCAGAAGATGTATAGGACACTAGACCGAGTCTCTATCACTATCATTGGAAAATAGAGAAGAACTAAACTCACTTAAAAATTCATTACTGAAATTAAGAGTCATAATAAACCTTTCCAATAACCTTTCAAAAATTTAAAAAAAAGTTTAATATTAAAATAAAAACATAACCTCAAACGTATACCTACAAGTTTTCCTAGTTGAATTTTGCTTGTTTTTTAAAAAAATCTTCACCAAAAACACCATAATACTCATATATCAATTTTTAAAAAATACAGTGGACTTACAATGTTACATTCTGAATGGAACAGGAATTTGGCTAAATAGAACATTTTGTTCTGCTCCTGGTGGCAGACTATCTTACTAGGGACTTACATCACTCTCATTCTAGACAAAACAGTGTTTCTAGATTCTGAAACTGAACTTATCTCCATTTTGTAAAGTACTGAATAAAGGTCCAAATTCAATATTATAATCTGGTCTAAAGTGTTATTTATTTATAGCTACTAATTTATAAAATAGTGATTTGATTAATATTTCTCAAGGTTTAAGATAAGTTTGCCTACTTTTTTTTTTTTTTTGTATTGTTATTTGAAATGACATTGATAATTGGACTTTCAAAATAATTATCTTGTTAATCAATCATCATCACAGAGTATGTGTTTTTCGGTTAACAACTGCTTCATAGTTGTCCTGATGAAGAATGAAACCATTTTTCCACAGTTCTGGTAGTTTTTTTTTTCAAACGCCTTATACTTGCTTCTAATATTATAAAATTTGTTGTTATGTCTTCTGAGACCCATTCTTCCAAAATTACATTCTTGACATCAAAAACCACAATAAGTATGGCTTTGAATTTAAACTTTCTTTGATGAGGAATGTTCATTTATGATGATGACTGTGTTGCCCATTTTAATGACTGTTCTTTCATCTCAAGATCATACTGGAAGATTTAGGTTTCGTCAAAAGTAATGATTTTTGTAAAAGGTTGGCGTCTGTATCAAGTTTCTGCAGTACGTCATCTCAAATTTCTTTGCAGTGTTATTTTTCTCCTGGTTTAAGAACCTCTAGTGTTCATTTCGGCACAAATTTTTTTCAAATTGAAATATTCGCAAAATGTTCCAATCAGTATCTTTGTCATTGTTTACGGCTTCAGATATTCAGTGGTCTTCTCAACAGTTTATCTAATATTTTCTTTAAAGATAGCATTTTTCTGGCGCACAACAGAAAACACAACTGCATTAAACGATGGCTCAAAATTAACTGAACAGCTAAGAGTGTTGGTGTTTGTCATGCAGCTTTAAACACATCCAAGGTCCCTCCCAAAGAACTCATAATCAAGTCTCACTGATTTCTGCAAAAGGTGAAAATACAATCTTGTTATTTAATAAACACACCTCATATACAGGATGAGATAAAAGTCAGAAATATAAATTTATTCTCGGCTTCTAATTGGCGTAGAACACTAGAAAGTGTGTTGGAAAATTCTTGATTAGAACTGTCTATAGGGTGCATGGAAACTGCAATAAAAATATATAGGATGAGTCATAATTAAAAAATCAAAAGATGTTTTTCTGCCTTTTTTCGATGGATGCATATTGATATTTCTTCATATTCTTTTTATTCCCTATAAGATGAACATTTTGGTGAAAAATCAAAACAAAATGATTATCACTGTTTGAATTATGGAAGTGTTTAAATATTACTGGACTTGTAATTGACATAGAATATCATGTGACCTTGTTTATCCACACATTAAGAAACACAATTTAAAAAATACAGCATATTCAAAAATTGAATTTCAAAATTAGTATCATTAGTTTTTATACGATTTAATTAGTTGTCTCAGCTTGTAGTTGACAAAGAAAGACGCTTTAAATGGTGTCTACAGTGAGTGACTAAGCTTGATAAAAAATACAGGGTATATGAAAAATGTATCAATAGAGGAGAAGATCCAAATATCGACTATGGTCTAAAATCTGACTACCGATGTTTGAGGCATTGGTATGTGCTGTAGCCATGCGGAGAATGCTTGAAACAGCCCTCCGATACGCTGCCATTACTGTTGTGAACCCCGCAGTTCCGTCCACTCACGGACTTTTGAGTGAGTGAAACGTGTTTATTTTTGAAGATTTCAAAACTTTTTCAGGTATGTGTTCTTTATTTTTTACTCTTAGTGTTTTAGTGTTGGCATTAATGCTGTTAACACATCGTGTTGAGTACATTCTAAGTCCATTAATTCTAGTTTACTTTAGACACTAACCTCTCGTTCTTGTTCTTACATCCGCTCAAAAGTTGAACAATACGTTGGTCTAAATTCCGACTACCACTACTGGTCTAAACTTCGACTACTAGTCGATATTTAGACCTCAATACCAAAAAGGCTAATATAGTCGGTTTTTGTTTCAGAATGCCTAGAAAGAAGCCTAAAAATATTCCTAAAAACAAGAGACGTCAATGGGTAGAAAAGGACATGGCAAAAGCAATTCGTGCTGTCAGGGGAAAAAAGATGGGCACTCTTAAAGCTTCTAAAACGTTCAACGTACCCCATGGTACACTGCGTAAACGTTTTTATTTTTTATTTTCTCAAGTTTTGAAGCCTTTCATGAATAACCCTGAAGGAAATGATCAAGGGAGTTTGTTGGGAGACTTAGTTGGCCATTTAACAGAACCTCTCCTTCTTTTTAATTTGTTGGAGAAAGTTACATCCCAATAATCATGAACATATCTGTGATAGTGTAGTGGAGCATTATCAAGTTGAAACCATAGACAATTGAATTGAAGATGCTGACGAGCAATTGGGCTTTCACAAAGCTGTAAAATTTCTGATATTTATAAATACTGAGGCCCATCTAAAGTTTCATCCCTCATGAATGTTTCATCTCTATTATGCTGAAGCTCAATAGACCGACCCAAATATTTATTTTTGAGGCCACTGTGTATGTTGTTTCCATAGAGAGGGTCACATTATAAAATTATAATATTTAAAGAATTAAACACTTCCATAATTCATAAAGTGATTATAATCTTGTTTTTATTTTTCACCAAAATATCCATCTTATAGAGGACAAAAAGAATATGAAATAAATATCAATATGCCTACATTGAAAAAGAGGTTAAAAAAACATGGTTTTTATAATTTTAACACATCCTGTATATTTTGATTGCAGTTTCCATCCATCTTATAGATAGCTCTAATCAAGACCTCCAAAAGCACTCTTTTACAATAATTAAAAGCCCAGTATAAAAATTAATTCCAGACTTTTTCCTAACCCTGTATACCTATATAAATACTAGAATTATACAGGTGGTATTCATATTTAATTTTACTTCTTACATAGGCTTAGTTTCTAGTTTCATGTTTCTTTAGTTTTTTAGTCACTTGATAACGGGAATTGATTCTTATTCCCGAAACGTCGTGTTTTGATTTTTAACACACAAATGATGGCAAATGTCCGAAAAATGCATAATAATAAAATTGAACTTCCATCATTAACAAATAATTTCAAACAGAGACTAGAATTATAGATCATTACTTATGTAAGGACAACTATATTAAATAATTGTGATTTCTGTTTATTTGTTTAATTATTTAAAATTTTATGCACTTTAACATCTACGCAGAAGTCTTAACAAATTTGTTTTTAAATATCAAATAGTTTCTAAAATACTTATAAATATAAACATTTGGTTTAATGAAGGTCGTTAAAACTAAAAAGTCAATAGTGCAACAGCTCGTCAAAAATCTAGGCCTGCTAGACTGCTTTTCAGTCAGATAATGTGTTAAAAAATGCCTGTCCCAATCAGAAAATTCCTGTCACTGTGTTCTAGCATTAACAGCCAGAGTTTGCTGCTAATGGTAACTTCTTAATTGTCTCACGAAAGTGGGTCAACTCAGTAAATGTTTGAGCCTCCAACAGATATTGAAAAACCCAGAACTCACCATAGTGCTAACCACTAAACCAGCCGGGAGCTCAGTAAAAGTCTACAGTATTATGTGAAACATAAAAACTGTAGCTCTTGTAAAACGTTATTTTAGGTAAACAAAGTTTACAAAATTATTCATAGTCACAAGTTCCTAGAAAAATAACAAAGAATAATTGACACCTAAGTTCGGTTGGTTTTCTTTAGTTTTTAAAATTTGTATTTTAAAATAAAATGCTCTACAGGAAATACAACTTTCAAAGACATCACATATACTCATACTTTAGAAACTTTTGGCTACACATTGCAATTTGTAAGTTATTGAAGCTAGAATTTTTTGTATAACATATATGTTAGTTCCTATAATGACTGAATAATAAAATTTGTATAGGAATATATAATATTTTCTATTTCCTTTAAAATATTTTATTAGGGTATAAGAATTAGGGTATAAGATTAGGGTATAATAAAATACTTCTAACCAAAATGTAAATCAAAATTTAGTTATCACTATTTCGTGGTATTGTAACTAAACTTACAGAGCACTTCAAAATCATATCACAATAATTCACAACTTTTGTTCCACAAGTTAATAAGTGTATTCATTATAACTAGTAAACCTGAAATTCCATATGCAATACAACGATAAATGACAAAACAAAATATAATTATTCTGATTTTAAAATATCATGTTTTAAATGATTTTGAAGTAAAGTCTTTAAAAAAAGAAGAAGAATATGACAATAAATTTTAATTACATTATGAGACTGGAAATGCATCTCTTGCTCAAACAGCTTCCATACTACTTCTACTGATCTTATATAGCGTCCATTCACATAATTGAGAATTGCATTATGAGTGACTTCATCTGCTTGTTGTGTTTTTGAAAATGTTACAGTACATGCAGCATATCCTTTGTAAATGTACTTCACAGATCTTATAGTTGTAGTCACTTCAACATTATTTATATGAGCCTCATATTTTCTAAACAGATATAGATTGTATGGAACTACCCATATCTGGTTTATCCTCCAGCCACTTATTTTAGCTGTGTGACTAAAGGATTATCTTTTTCTTGCATATTTCGAGGTAAACCAATAAATGTAGATGGTAAAATTACTATCCTCTCTACTGGAAGATTTTGTACAGTTGCATGGTTGTGAACATAATCCATAAGATTTAGATAAGTTTTGGCTTGAAGATGTGATTGTTGATTACTAATATAGCCAAGTCTACTACCTTCAAACCGTATGTACATATCAACCAACCATTGGAGATGTAGTTTTTCTGGTCGTTGTAAGGTACTAAAACCATTTTGTATTGCCAGTATGTAAGCTACATACTACAGCATTGTTATTTTATGTCGAATTGATGTTGAATATAATGGATTGTGACACATATTTGCACTCTAACCTCTATCACTATATGGAAACAAAAGTGGATAAGCGGTATGGTCCAAGCATGAGTGATAAATAATTAGTAACTGAACCATATTATTTGGATTAATTGGGTAAACAATAAGTTCATTATTTCCAGGTGGGCCACCATCAGCACAAAATATAGCTGCTACATCATTAGTTACTGCATCATTATATCGCCTATGGTCTTGTTTTTGGTCTGTGTTTCAAAGTTATTCTGAGTATTTTCATTATATATTTCACCCATGGTTCTTAATATCTGAGCATAATTATTGCTTATTAACAAAAAATCATGGTGCATATTCATAAGATGAGGAAAACAACCAGAATTCATATTATGAGCTAGTCAATGATGACAGGCTTCTACAACATCATATGTGTAGAGTTGCTCATATGATGGTGAAATACTAGATGATGGAATAAGTTTTCCAACTCCACGATAAAAAAACACCTTCAATTTTATAATATTAAAGACCTCTATTTTCCAATTCAAAAACCTTTGCCCAGCTCCTAACCATTACGAAGGTCCTATTTTATGATCTTATAATAATTTTTTTAATCTCAGTTATTACTTGTAAGAAGTTTTATAATTTGCTCTGTATATTGATAAAAATTCAGACAAAACTTACCATGATGGCAACAGAAATTTTATCCAGATATGTTATTTTCCACACTAAAATATTTTGAATTGCAATAAGGAAAAAGATGATTTAACTGACCTAATGAAAGAGTCTCAAATTGTTAATTTCTAAGTGCAATTACACCATGCCTATTTTTATTTGTGTGTATTCTCTGTGTCTTCTTCGTCTTTCTTTGTCACTTTAGACAGAGAATGCCTCCTCCTTTGTTGGCATTGTATGACTGGAAACATTATTTATTTGGATATGATCATTTGTTTTCAATATTTTAAAATATTACATGGTACCAACACATTATGGAGTGGAAAGAGATAACAATACACTTATTAAAATAACCTTAACCAATTTTTTTTTTAAACTAACAATACCAAACTAAAGTTTTTGCAACACTTATAAAAAATCCTAACAGGCATAATTTTAATTTAAGAACTTACTAATTATATATCTAAATAAATCGTCTATGATCTTGGCGATATAATTTTTACTTACTTCTCATGGGAACCTTTGTGGTTTGGTTTTGCTCATTAACCTTTCTTATTAATTATTTGGTTTTTTTTTTAGTAACAGATACCTCTAACCTTGGGTTTGATTTCTTTGTTGAATAAGTTAATCATAGTTTACCCCCAAACCTTTGTTTCAAATAGTCGTACTACCAAATTATTCACATTAAAAAACTTCAAGACCGTTTGTGAATATCCATCAAAATAATTATGACAAATCTACACCTCTGACCTTTTTATAGACACTTCAAGCATAAAAATCGGTTCAATAGTTTCTAAGAACTCAGTGTTATCAAAAGAATGTTTTAATTAATTTAACAATAATTTTTTTTTAAGAGAATATGCAGGTCTAAGTTAGACACATTTTAAATGTATAAACTAATTTGTATAAGAAATAAATTGATTGTAATGAGTTCAGTATTTAAAAGCCAGATTTAAATCAGTTTGGAACCTATTTGAATAGTTTGAGAGTCATCAGTATTTTTCATCAGGCATAATATTCCCACTCCTGATTCAGCAGAAATATATTATTTACTAATCAATTGTGCTTACAATATTATTGCAACATAATGCTGTGATATGTGTTGAACCTATTCATTTAGAGGTGAGGTATTTTATTATACAATTTTGAAACTTTCATGATTTTGATTTAATATGTAGTCTTCTTGTTATTATACTAGATGGTTCATATTATCCATACAGACATACAAGCGTTTTTATTTAGTCATAAATTAAAATCATCACTAACAGCTGTTTTGTAGGTGTTTATAAATATTGATTAAATTTAATTGTTATAAGTTTGTTGTTATTGTAGTATGCTACATTGTTAGAACTACCCATTGTGCTTTGTTCTACCAGATAACAATATGACGCTAACTAAACAGGATCATATCAATGTTATTTTACTAGCAAAGTCTGGTACCATCCACCAAGTGGTAGCAAAATTTAACATGACCCAGCAAAAATTATTTGTAACACTGTTTAAAACTTATAAGAAATTTAATACAACAGCTAGAGTCAAAAAGCAACATCTTGATGTCCAAAACCAGTGAAGAGACAACACTGATCATGCTTGCAGCTATGATTAAGAGTGGAAATAAAAGTTCTCTGTGTCTATCCTTGTAACAGGTACCAAAAAAATCTGCACCCTTTGTTTTTCACACACCAATAAAAGACTTTATAGAAAAATTCAATTGCACCAACAAGTGATAGAGAATGATCAGACTCATGGAATGGAGTGGTATATTGTTTCTTTGTGAACAGATTGACACTTTTCATCCTGTATACAAATATAAAAATATTCTTATAATAAAGGATTAATAAATTTGATTATAACAGGACATGAAATAAGTGATGTTTTTAACTAAGACTTTAGAATGTAAGTATGTGTTATTTTGGCTTCCTTTAAAAAATGCAGTAACCATTGCCAACTTCATAAAATCGACTTGTAGTAGTGCATGTACACCCTCACCTGTAATTTTTAGAAGAAACCTTTCCGAAGCTGAAGAATAATCCATCTGCATCTACTGAAGCTCCTCACAATATCGAAAGTTTTCAGAATGATGAGTTGAAAAAGCTTTAAAGCGACCAAACATAAGACAGCAAGAATTAAATCATGGATATCACATAGAATGATTTTAGTATTACAATTATTTAGGCAAATATAAAAAATATATTATCTTAATTTGGAATCATACCCTACGCAACCATAGAAAATGGAAAGTAAAATGATTTAAGTATAGTTTATCGAAGCAGATTTACTCCTTATATAGTAAATGGAATTAAATGCTATTAGTCTGTATTATACCAAAGGATGCTAAATAAGATTTTAGGATAAACTTTGTAAGTGATTGTGTATAACTCCAGAGGGCAATGTGTAAAAAATAAGTGTAATAATTTCATTCATTTTACTTAAATCATTAATTACAATAATTTGTATAAATATTTAGCTCATTTATTTTTTTAAATGCTGTAATTACAATTTAACCAACAATATATAGTTCTATAAGACTACAAAACTATTTTGTTGATACATTTTACCTTCAGAATAAACTTTTATTGATAAAATATATTGTTATTATGTTTTAGAACCTGAAAGTGGGCAGATGAGTTCTCGTGCGCGTAACCGTAATGAACGAGGAGAAACTTTGTTACATATAGCTGCTATCAAAGGAGATGAAGAACAAGTCAGGGTATTGTTAGAACAAGGAGCCAATCCTAATGTCACAGACTTTGCAGGTATGTAATCAATAAGATGTTCAATAGCATGAATATTTAAAATATTAATATAGTATATAATGTTTCATGATGATATATAATATAAATTGTTCACTGAACATATTTAATGTAATTTTTCCTATACCGCATATGCTAAAAACCAATGGGAAACTTAATCATGTAATTGTTACTGAGTGAGCGAAATAAGAAAGGAGGTTTGTCATGATGTATAAAAAGTAAGTTCCACATGCAAATACCATTTCCCGTTTTAGTATAAGGTCTTAAATTGCCTGCAGAGTAAATTCTCAGTCTTCTGATACATGAGCTTAGCAAGAGCACATTAGCAACCAATTCTGTAACTCTTGGTATCGCCCCATCATTCTCCTTCCATGCAGACCATACAGAATACTTAAATATATCATTGTAATTTTTTAATATTTGAAAATCTCTAAACTTTTATTCCCTTGTGTACCACTGAATGTAATGGCAATATTAATGACAAACAACTTACAGAATAAAAGTCATACCTTTAAATTAAAATATTATACCCCATCATATCACATCCTAAATGTATTTACATTTTTACTCTTAGGGCCTCACCTAAGTGATTAACTGGCTTCACAATCCTGAAGGAACCTAGGTGGATCTACACATTTTTTCATGTAGTCTTGAGTTAGATCCCCTCTATTTCATCTTTCTCTATCAGGTCTCTCTTGGCCAACTCTTGTTCTTTTCTGACCCAGATTCTATTAGACTATTTGAGCTAGGAGTTTTTATTTTGTGTTCTTTTTTTCCTTTTCTTTAAAAGGTAATAGGATGACCAAGAGGTTTTTTGCTTTTAAACAACAAGAAAGGAAAGAGTATATTAAATTTTATGTGATTAAAGTGAAAATTTGGAAAGTAAACAAATTAGCAACTAGATCATTAAGTGCAGCACTGTAACCAATTAACACAGATTTAAGTGACACACAATTTTCAGGTTAGTCAGCCAACATTAGCAAGAGCACATTAGCAACCAATTCTGTAACTCTTGGTATCGCCCCATCATTCTCCTTCCATGCAGACCATACAGAATACTTAAATATATCATTGTAATTTTTTAATATTTGAAAATCTCTAAACTTTTATTCCCTTGTGTACCACTGAATGTAATGGCAATATTAATGACAAACAACTTACAGAATAAAAGTCATACCTTTAAATTAAAATATTATACCCCATCATATCACATCCTAAATGTATTTACATTTTTACTCTTAGGGCCTCACCTAAGTGATTAACTGGCTTCACAATCCTGAAGGAACCTAGGTGGATCTACACATTTTTTCATGTAGTCTTGAGTTAGATCCCCTCTATTTCATCTTTCTCTATCAGGTCTCTCTTGGCCAACTCTTGTTCTTTTCTGACCCAGATTCTATTAGACTATTTGAGCTAGGAGTTTTTATTTTGTGTTCTTTTTTTCCTTTTCTTTAAAAGGTAATAGGATGACCAAGAGGTTTTTTGCTTTTAAACAACAAGAAAGGAAAGAGTATATTAAATTTTATGTGATTAAAGTGAAAATTTGGAAAGTAAACAAATTAGCAACTAGATCATTAAGTGCAGCACTGTAACCAATTAACACAGATTTAAGTGACACACAATTTTCAGGTTAGTCAGCCATCTTGAAAAATATTTTATGATCGAATTTAAATTGCGTTTTTACGATATTTTCAATTTTTTAATAGATCTTTGACCTAAGAGTCTCAGAAACCTTATATCAAATTTCATTGTGAATTAAGAGAGGTTGTGTTATGGTTAATTTAATTTATTTTAGTCATTCATGCCAACCATGAATAATTCAATTTTGAGCCTAATTATATATAATAAGTTTTTTACAGTAAAAAATTGAAAAATAACTCTTTTGTGGGCTTATACAAACAAATAGTCTGAATGGAGTTTTTTACCATTCACAATGTTTTCCTTTTGAAGAAGTTTTACTTTCACCCCACAACTCACATGGTAATATCACCATTAAGTTCACCACATTTATGTAAAAGTCCAAATAAATAGATTTTGTTTTTCTCAATACATAATAAGTAGGTTATGTAGCTTCACATTATAATGTTAGTTTAAACTGAAAATTGATGACCATATAATTTATTAATGTTTTACATTTCAAAAAGAGCTTTTTCAAAGAGGTGCATTATGCATTGTAATTCATTTTAATTAATTAATTGAGGTTTTTCATTGTGTGTTTTAAAAAAATATTATTATTTTTTAATATTTCATAAAAAAATGCTACTTCAGAATATCAGCGATTTCAATTTTGATGAAGCTATGACATTTCCTAATCAACTCACCTCCTCTTCTATCTAATTACATTTGATGGATGTAATATTGACTGATACGGTTTGACTTTGATAAACTCTTTTTTTAACTGTTACTGTCAGTAGAACTTAGATAATTTGAAACTGAAGGGACCAATGGAAAAATTCGAATTATAAAAGTTACAATTTTTTTTAAGTTTTAGGTTCTTAAAATGCTTTAAATAATAACTAAAGTGTATATGTTTATTATATAAGCTTTATTTTCACAAATCAAACGTTAATAAATCTATTTCATTATACACAGTGTACTAGTATTGTATACAGTAAGTTTATACATATATGTATACACTAAATTAAAGTTTGACAAGGTATTGTGAAATGTCCGATTGCCTTGCAGAATTAATTCTTTTATGGTTTGCAAAATCTTCAAGTATGTTTAGAGAATAAAAAACAGCTTCACTTACATTGGTTTGTCCTTCAATGTACCACCAAAATTCACACAACTGCTAAAGAGCCTCTGATGTTGTTGGGATTTGGGACTCTTCAACTTCAGCTTGCTCTTCTTCTAAATCAGACAATTCAGCACTTTCTTTTTTAGTGACTTGGGACCATGCATTGTGGCACATTCTTGCTGCTTGAAGGAGATCGATCTTTGAACTTTTGTTCCTGTTTTCCAATGAATCTGTCAAGAGCGTTTGTACAATAAGTCGCCGGTAAAAATCCTTAATTTTTTTTTATAATGCCCTGATTCATTGGTTGTACATCTGAAGTCATGTTAGGGGAGAAAAAAATAACTTTAACTTTGTTCATAATTTGGATAGAGTTATGTGCAGTACAATTGTCAATAAATAAGATGATTGTTCTTTTCTATTTGAGGAGGTTTTGTCGAGTTTTAACGGCCAATCTTTGAACAGGTCTGCTGTTATCCAAACTTTTGTATTTGATTTGGACTTTATGTTTTTAAAACATCTAGGATTAGCATATTTGCCTGTCATCAATAAAGTCAACTTTTCCTGTGCCTTTTTTTTGCAGCTTCTTGATTTACACTCGCATTTTAATCACACACAGACTTTAAGGGTATTTTGTTTCTTTCCTTAAAACCATCCAACCTACCGGTACTTACCTAGAAACCATTTTTCTCGAAACTCTTCTGCCTTTGTTCGTATAATGGGTCCAGATAATGAAATGTTTTTGTCCCGAGCTTTAGCATATATATTTATCCACTTCAAAGGGTTATTTGGTTCTCTGGCTTTTTTATGGTCCTTTCCATTTCAACTCAAAGCACTGTTTAATATTTTCTCCTTATTTTTCAAAAAAGTAGACATTGTGGTGGGTGCTATCCCGTACTCCTTAGCAATATCACATTTCTTCTTAAGACCCTTCTCCACTTCACGGATAACAGTGACTTTTTCACAAAATGTTAATTTCTTGTACTGAACATGTGATTTACTCAAAGACATAGTAATCACTTACACAAAGAATCACTACTTTCTAAACACAAATGACTGTGACAAGCAGAGGCACAATAGATCAAACTGAGCAGAGCATCGATCACAGACTACCTAGAGAATTCTCAGAAGACGATAATGTGCCTGGAATCAGAACATGTGTCCAAACAATAGCGACTAGGCTTTTATCCCCGGGCACTGTCCAGTGTCCTATTCAGTGTACAGTATAATCCTCGGAACACAGGCCTTTTTACAGTACAGTACAAGATTTTATTTTTAGTGGTGATACAAAAACTTTGAATTAAAGAAGTTGGCTTCGAATTATCCATAATTTTTTTACATTGATATCATATAAAGTTTAAGGGACTAACCCAAGACTTTGAATTATTATAAACCCAAGTACGAATTATTCAAGTTCTACTGTATTTTGTTTCTTCATATTGATCAAAATACCAAAACTCATTAAAGTCATTAATATCATTAACTGAAACACAACACAATATTTAGTAAAAATTCTACAATTTATTGAGTCTTCCTGACCATTCACCAGTTACGACATTTACGAGGCAAACAGAGACTAAAAGTTTTTTAATTCTATTAGCCAATATAATTCACCATTAAAAGAAAACAACAAAATCAAATCAATTTTCTAGAACTCACTAAAAATTGAAGATAGAAATCATTAGTTCAGAATTTTTAGAAAACCTACGTTTACTGACACTATTATACATAGTATATCACATCATCCATTTAGTCACAAATTGGTCTCTTTTCATAGTATGTTGCATCATCTTGTTAACATTCTTATTTCCAACAACAATTTTTTTTTAAACTCACTTGTATTAAAAAAATTGCTATAAATAATGGATATGATACATCATAGAAAAAAATTTTCATAATAAATTTAAAACAATGTAAATTTCTTATACTCCCAACAGTTAGTTCTAAGAAAACTATAAAAATGTCATAGAATTAATAAATTTGATAAAGTTATCCATTCGGTTGAGAATATATTAGAAAAGAAAAATCACTGCAAACCAGCTTTTTATTGTAACAGCAATTTAGGGGATTCTAAGTATAAAATTGATAAAATGCAAAAAAGTGGTATTTATAAAATGACATATAATATGTTTTGTAATCCAGCTTTTGTTAGCCAAAGAGGCTGTAATTTCAATTGTAGGTTAAGGGAAACGAAAAGAGTTGGCAGTTGGGTTATAAAGACACTAGCTTTTCTAAACATTTAAAATATCATGTAACGTCAAATTTGTACTCTAATATTAATTTTAATATTTGCATATCAATGCAAAAAGTAGGAAATCAAATTCTTTAGAAATTTTAGAAGTTAAGAGATTATTTTGTAAAGATGCTAATTTAAGTTTTGAATGATCAGGTAGAATTTTTCACAATTTCTTCGTCTTTCAACCTTTGTCTAGACCCTATGACCAAAGTCCCTCCCACACCCCCTTCCTCACTTTCTACCTGAAGTTAATTTTGTATGTGAAGTAACGGTATTCTCCTAATATGTATACAATTTTTTCTTTTCTAATATTTTTCTATACTCTTTGTTGTAAATGCTACCTATAAATGCTTGTAAATCTTTGACTACCTTGTAAGTGCCATAACTTGTAAAACCATGGTTGGCAAGACTCCAATAAATTATAGAATTTTTATTAAATATTGTAATTGTGTTTCATTTAAAATGGAGTTCTACAGTACTTCTAGTTGTTAGTATAAATCGTATAATATCATTAGCCTTTGGATTTGAAATTCAGTAGTTCTACATTGTCTTTTTACTTATTTTCAGTAAGTCTAGTAAACCTATCTTATCTTTAAGTGAAAGTCTTTTTCTCTGAAGATCTCAGTTTAGTGTAAAATGGTAAATTTCACGAGATGAATGAGAGACAAAATATGTGAAATTTCATTATTTTCATGGGAGGGGGGGCAACATTTAGTAAACTTATTGAGGATAAGGATGCTCAATAAGAGAGTCAAAGGCTGATATCTGTTGCCTTAAAGAATTTATTTAGAACCATCAAAGGAAATATCCTCGTGTAAGTGGGAGCATTAAAACAAAATTTACTTAAGTCCTCCCTTTCAACAAAAAATCTAAGAAAGTATTTCTGAATTCTGGTAAATTATTATACAGTACATTTTTTTCTATATAAAATCGTAATATTTCTGTACAACAGACAAAAGACTTTGTCTTTCTGTTTTTATCCCAAAGCCGCTTTGTCTCTTTTATCCCTAGAAATTGCAGGGGTCTAGTACAGTGTTTAAAATTATGGTAAAAAGTTGAGTAATTAAAATAATTGTTCCCATTGTTAAAAATGTAGGTGCTAAGCTAATACGTTTAACAAGTAAATATTTTAACCATTTTTTTCCAAATTGATAAATATACTTATAACTACTGTATTTAAAAAAATCATACGCAAATGCATATACATCTCTAACCTTATTACAATAACTTTAATGTGTAAAAAAATGTAATGACAACAAATATACATTATTGGAAATTTTTCAAACAAACTCATTTGAAGGTAAAATTATTTGACTTGTAGCTACAGTTTAATGTTTGGATAAAGTCAATATTTTCTTTAATACTGGTCTAAAACATTGAAAAAGAATAAAATATTAGTTTTGACAATTGTGACGTGTAAGCTTATTTGTATTATTATATATAGTAACATTTCAGAAAATTGTTGTCACAATATATTAAAACACTAATTTATAACACTGATCAGTAATTCAAAGTACTTATACTAACTACTTTTTGACCTTGAATTCTTTCTGTGCATATTTATTAGACATAAAAGTTCAGAAACACATATTGGTGGGACCATGACCAAATCAACAGACAAAGTGCCTTATAAATAAGACCTGTCACTAATCCCAAGTACTGGAATGAGTTAAGCGAATGGTGGCTAATCACATTCATTGCTCTTATTTTGAACAAACATTGTTTCTAGTACAGTAGAACTCCTCAAACTCAACACAATGTGGACTTTAAGGTTGTCGAGTTTTAGGAAACTTTGGTATTTAATGGTTAGGTTTGCAACACATACTCAAAATTACTTTAAATAACTGTACATTTATTGATTATCAATGCATTAAATTTCAAAACCAACGCTTACAAAACCAAACAAAATTGTCTTAACAAATAACAAGTATGTACAAACAATGAAAACGTACAGTACATGAAGGTAATTTCAAAACATATAGCCCATATGTTCAAAAGCAACATATACACATAAAAATAGTATAACAGCGAAAGAGTAAAAGTACACGTTTATTGCAAAAAAGTCCCTGCCTGACAACAACAAAAATAGTGTGTTCGATCACGCATTAAAATGAAATTTATCGATGGGTCAAATGAGGTTTTAAAAAGTAAATAGGCTCAGTAAACTAAAAAAGACTGATAACCTAATACGCTGTAATAAAATTAAAGTCTACAGTAAAAAACAGACAGTCCATTAAATATTTTTAAAGATTAAAACGATTTTATATTTTTTTTAAAATTAGAGCAAAGTTAGCATTGTTTGAAAAAACTTTTGATTGATCTTTGTTTTTCATTTTCGACTCGACGTCTGGCAGCTTCATCTCGAAGTCGCCGAATAAGAAGAATGTCCATACCTGTTGCGTTTTGCTGCTCCAAGTAACGCAGTGCTCCTTCCATGAATTTTACACCCTCACCATGGCTCATTTTTTCTTCTTGGTGGCTGGTTTCGATGTCGTCTTCTGAGTCGTCCATTTCCTCGTCCTTCCTTTTGACTGCGGAAATGGTTTCGTCTTCACCCAATGGCTCTCCTGCTTCATCCATTATCGTGTGTCATCACTCGAACACTCTTCGCATCCTGGGATTTTCTTTATCATCGAATCAATCAACTCGCTGTTGTCAGAGGGTCCTTCTTCTTGAAATGATTTGTTGCCTAAGTGATCCAAGAGCTTCCTCCAGGATCGGACGAGAGTTATAGGATCCAGTTCATTCCATGCTTCAGCAACCCAACCAACAACGTCTAGCAAATCAATCTTTTTTAATTTGTCCATTAGTTCCTGGCCTGCTTCCAATGACAACACCAAAGATGACAGAAGTTTACGCCTGTACCTTCTCTTCAATGCTGCCAAAGCCCCTTGATCCATCGGCTGACAGAAGGAAGTCACGTTCGGTGGGAGAAACATGGCTTTTATATCTTTGTCCTGCAAATATTGAATATTGGGGTGTGTCCGTGGCATTATCTAAATTTAAAAGAGCTTTTCTTTGGAGATTTTTGGATTTCAAAAACTTTTCTACCTCTGGTACGAACTGCTGGAAAAACCATTCTTTGAAAATTGACTCGCTCATCCAAGCATTAGGTAGGTTTTTATACCAAACAGGCAGATCAAATCTTCCATCGCTAGTGCACTTAACATTTTTTAATGCTCTTGGCTTATTTGCTTTTCCTATAATGGCTAGATCAATCTTGTGTCCTGTTGCATTGCTACACGCAAGAATTGTTACACGCTCTTTGCTTCTTTTATAGCCTGGAGCAGATTTTTCATTTCTTAACGCCAAACTTTTGATAGGAAGTTAAGGCCAGTCTCATCAGCATTATATATTTGATCACCTGAGAGCCCTTCTTTGTCAATATACTCATGAAGTTTGATATTAAACTCATTTACATTGTTAGGGTCGGCAGATAATTTTTCCCCGCAGATACTGAGTTGTTTGATCCTGTACCGCTTCTTCCATCTCTCCAACCAGCCGTTACTTGCTGTGAATTTAGGCTTCTCTTTTTCTTTTAACTCTTCATAAAATTGAAGGACCTTTTCTTGAAGGATAGGTTAGGACAAAGGCATACCTTTTTCCACTCGAAACCATTGATAAAGAGCTTCACTTACTTTTTCATATTCAGCACACCTCATAATTTTTCGTTCCGCAATGGATTCCGTACACATCCTTTTTAAACACCAAGCTTCAATTTCCGACTTCTAGTTTTTCCAACCAAGCACAGTTGACCTCCCAACTTACATGTCTAACGCTACTTTAGCCGCACTTTCACCATGTTCAAGTCTTTGTAAAGCATCAAACTTCATTTCCACTGACACCGAAACTTGTTTCCTTTTATTCTCTGCCATTCTCAAAATCACACCAAAACTGACTACAGTAATACGGTTGTCACGATACGGTAGGCTACTACAATCACAATAAATGATCACTGTCAACGCTAACACCAAACTGACCTCGGGACAGTAACACAGTACAGTAGGATTAGAAAGTGGCTAGGCAAGTGAGCAACTCTCACAACTGTATAAACAAAAGTGACAAGCCTCAACCTCCCGACGCCTGGCAGGCGCGCATGGCGTAAAACAATGCAGTGAATGACCTTGGAAATCCCATGCTCCCGGTCACTGGCCCTGTCGAGTTTGAGGGGTTCTACTGTAGTTAATAATAGATGTAAGAGTAGACTTAACATCACTTTTATTTGACATGTTATCATTTGTGCATTTCTATAACTTTGTGTTAA
The DNA here is from genome assembly GCA_963513935.1 of Aphrophora alni. Taxonomy (NCBI): domain Eukaryota; kingdom Metazoa; phylum Arthropoda; class Insecta; order Hemiptera; family Aphrophoridae; genus Aphrophora; species Aphrophora alni. Next base: position 94,965,573 of record OY740766.1, read on the forward strand.
AACTTTTTGAGTGAAAGAAGCTTCTCTATTAGTTTTTAATTTGAAAATTTGAATACATCAAGTATTAAATTTACTTTGATCTCTATACATTTTTCTCCCTAAAATAAGTTCAATTATTTATTATCTATTATAAACATACCAATTTTGTGGCAGTTCACTTTTTAAAATCCCAGTTTGGTGTGATAAATGGGTTGTGTTGTTTTTTCAGTGTATTGGTTGTTCCCCTGACTTAATTAACCTACATGGTAAAAGATTACAGTTAATAAACAGTTGTATTCTCCAAGTTACATTCTTTCTTTCACTATCATGTTTATGTTCTCATTGTAGGTTCTAGTAGTTAATTTAATCTATTTAAATTATTCTAATTTTAGTAATTGAAATAAATTGACATGTTTATAACTGTTATTGTTAGTTGTGTCTTGTTTGGTTTGTAGACTGCTGTTTCTAAGATACTCTAATGTCCCACACTACTATGTTTTGTGGGTTGTTTCAGAAAGTGCTCATTCACTTGCTCTATCATACTTGGATTGCTCAAATTGTATCCTGATGATGTCCAATTGGTGAAATTTCCTTCAATTATGTTTTATGTGTTAGAAGCTTTGTGTTTCTATTGTCTTGTTGCTTTGTCACAATTTAATGTTCTCTTTTGCTCTGCAAATTCTCTTTTGCTTTGCATCAAGTAAGGGTAAATGGGGTCTGTTCGTAATTGTTTAAATTAAGAATATATATATATATATATATATATATATATATATATATATATATATATATATATATATATATATATATATATATATATATACACACATACGATCTCATATATAATATATCATGTGTGTGTGGGGGAGGAGGGGGGTATTGATGAATGGTCTTTGAAGTCACAGTTATTTTTTTCAATTTTATACATTGACTCAGTGGTCAATGTATAATCGCAGGACAAATTCATTAAACAGAAAATCAGTTGGTAAATTTCACAATGGCAGTTGATTTTCAAATTTCAAGATATGTTTTTAAGTAATTTCTTACCTGTCGATACCTACAATAATTCCATCTAATGATGGTCAAATGTATTTTATACTATATAAAACAAAATTATGTACAACATGACTAGAAATCTGCAATAATAACACTTGCAATAGTAACTGGAATTTTAGTTAGATTTTAGTCAAATTTTGCTATTTATTGATTATGATTTTTTCAAATGGTAGCTGTTTAAGAAAAAAATTTGAGTAGTTTTGACCTTTTATAGGACTCGAATGGCCCTGTGATTGCAAATTAGGTATCTTGGCAAACTGCATATAATGAAAAGGTGGTCCAACGACCAAATTGACAAAACAACATAAGAAATTCGTGAATTACATCAACTGCATGCAGGATATATGTTGTTGTGGTAGAGCAAAAATTAGATTCTATAGATTCATAATTAAGCAAAAGGCAGTTCATTAATGCTACAAATAAAAAACTAGTTTTTGATTGGTATATGACTTGAACAGATCTCATGCCATGTGTTTTATTAGAGATTTTATGTCTCTATTTATATAAAACAGATGGAGGGTGTCTTTTTCTTCTTTCCTTCTTCCTCTACTACCTACTTAAGTAATGCACCTTTGTCTTTAATTCAATTCACTACACTGTTTGTCGTAATGTACAGTTATTTATGTTGCATGATCTGTTAGCCTTAGATTCTTCGAAATTATGAATAATGTTTTAATATTATGTAAACAACATGTATTTAAACATGATGTTAAACAGCTAGATAGAAAGATTATAAACAAGATTTTATGTAATATTAAGGTGCACATCAAACTGAAAAAACAAAGCGAAACAGAAACTCATTGTTTTTAACGAAATTGATGTCAATTTTAAAACAGTAATGTTCCACTACTTGTTATACTGAACTCCCCTTGATTATCCGCATTAAATATTATTATCTGTTGAAATTATACGCTTATTTATTTTTAAGTATTAGAAACAATACATTGATATGTGGAACATGTTCTGTTCAATAAATTCCAATTAAAATTATATCATATTAAAATTATAATATTTATTTATATCAATATGTATATATGGAAAAAGACTCCTAATCTTTGACCCTTTTGAAACTCATATAGAAGAAAATCATCTACCCAGTCACGTTCTTAGATAGACTAAAGACATGGAACTGAACTGGATGAATTAGGATTAAAAAAGTGCACAAAATGTTGAACTAATGATGTGTCAGCCGTATAATACTCACTTTCAGCATTTAACAACAAACATTCTGTTCATATTAGCTGTGTTGAGATAATGATACCTTTCAGGGAAATTTGGGAATCGGGGTTACCATAAGAAATATATCCAGGTACCTTGGTCTGCTGCACAGATAGTTCCAGACTTAAAAGTAAAGAAACAAATAGGACATCCTTGTACATTCTAAGTCTAGAATTGAAGAGACTGATCCACTTATGAAATTATTCTTACAGTTTTACAGTCAGATTGTTATAGTGTGCCTGTTAATGATATTTTATAGTGTGCATGACTAAATTAACCCGGATAAAGTGAAGCAAATAAGTAGGTAAATGTTTTATCTGTAATATTAAGCGATTACAAAACTACAATAAGGGACTTGCTACCAGAAGAAGGGAAAGAGTGATGTGAAAGAAAATAAGAAGATCATTAGATGCTTGATGAAGAGAAGAAATCATACAGAATGCCAATTATATCAGTAGATTTGTCAAGGGGACTGCTTGTAGGGATGGCTCGCGAGCTAAACAGATGAGATCTCCGAGTAGTTACTGGCTTATTAACCAGACACTGTCTGTTGAACATAATTGATAAGAAGGGTGACCCATATTAGTATATATATATATATATATATATAGATTTATGTATAAGACCTTTCGAGTGCCTAATGGTACGGGCGACGACCTATTGGAGGCCTGGAGTGCTTGAACTCAGGCATTCAAAAGGTCTGTTTTCATACACTAAAACGACCTTTTGTGCCCTCTGTATAAAGCGAAAACGTCGACGAACCTTTTGGATGCCTAGAGTGCCTGGTGTGAAATGTACGGGAGACGATATTTTGAAGGCTTATATACGATCAGTTACAAATACCACCTATTGAAGTCTTACACGATCAGTTACAAAAGTAACCTTTTAAAGGCTTTAGTTGACGCCTGTTCCTGTTAATTTCTATTTTCTGACGCCTGTTATCACCATGGTATATATCATCGTGTTTTAGAGACCTTTTGAAGACCTGCTATTATTTTAAATAGAACCTTTTGAAGACCTTATGCTCTCCAATAAACTTAATTTTGACATTACTTTGTCTGAAACAATATTTGAGTAAAATTTTGCGTTACATAACAATATTGTATAGTTTTAATACAAAAAAAAATTTGATTTAAAAATTTTCTCATATCACTTACTTTCTTTCATTAATACTATTGTTTGTCAAATACTAATGAAGTAACTATTTATTTTAAATATAACTAGAGGGTACATAATCCTCTGTTCGCGGTACAACTCCTGTTCAGCCATTCGTTGTCCTCGTTTTCATAATATATAGTTAACAGAATGTTAAAATATGTTACACATTATTAATCAGAAGACGAAAATAGTTACATTTATTTCTCCAAACAAGTAGGCTACGGTATTTATTTTTTCAAGTTTATAAATAAAACTATATTTTAACTAGTTACCATTTTACTTTCACACTATACTATAGTATAGAGAAAGTATAGTGATCGCAAAAAAATCGATGATGAGATTTTTGTGGATATACCCGTTTTGGGACCCCTGAGTCCAAAAAAGTGGTTTTTACAAAATGTCTGTCTGTATGTCTGTATGTATAAAAAGCTAGAGAGAAAAATATTCGATCGATTTCAAACAAATTTGCACCAAGCATGTCAATTAGGCATGCTTTATTTTTGTTTAAATTTTTTAAATTGTTAAATTTGTTTAACAACAAAACACACGTCATAGTACTTTTCCCAGCCCTAAAATGTATGTTATACTGTACAGTCCTAATTGTAGTTATGCGATTGAGCAGAAAAGTGTCTTAAATTAATTCAGCAGCCTAAACAGTTACTTTTGGTAGTGTTTAACAACAAAACACATGTCATAGTACTTTTCCCAGCCCTAAAATGTATGTTATACTGTAAATATATGTTAAGTGTACTGTTTAATTTGTGTGTGTGTGTAAATAGTGTGCGTCTCTACGATGAGACAGCGAGTTTGGTCCCGCCTGTTTAAGTAGCCTATGTATAGTCCACTACAAAAACATGTATTAAGTATCAAAGTATTAATATTTCACTACAATTATTATTATTGCATTTTATAGTGTGAAGCATAAATATTTACGTTATTGAAGAACGTTAGTTTCCGTTAACGTTTCGTTCTGCAGGTTAGTGATAGACCTCTCACCTGTGTATTATTTTCATTTTTCGTATTTTACGGAATTTGAAAAATTTTTCGGGCCTATGAATGACTCAACGATTGACAAATATTTTTCCCCAAAAACTCCGAAAGGCTTTAAACGTTTCAGGGCGTACAGTTCGCCAGAACTTTCGGAAGACGCAAGTGTTTCGTTAGGAATGTCGGAAACGCATTGTGACAAGATGGATAATGCAAAGGTAGGTGACACGACGCATGGACAGCTAATGACTGGGTTGAGTAACTTGCTAGATACAAAATTATCGACATTGGCTACTAAAAAAGACCTCTTAATTGTGTCTTCTGAGGTGAGAAGTCTGACGGAAGAGAACAAAGTTTTGAAAGCAAAGATAGACTGTATTAAAAAACAAGAACAGGTTATTATGGATAAGCTAAATGATTTAGAAGGTAGATCTAGACGTAACAATTTAATTTTTGTAGGTCTTAAATGGAATGGTCAGACAGACTTTAAAGCCCTTGTGAAACAATTCTGTGTGGAAGTGTTAAAGTGTAATGACAGTTTGTGGGTAAATAGAGCGCAACCATTAGGAGCAAAGGGCAGAGCAATAATTGCCCAGTTCCCTTCAGATGACGATATTGGGTGGATCATGTCCAATGTAAATAAGTTAAAGGGAACATCTTGTGTCGTACATCGGGATTAAACACAGGATGTAAGATTAAAGCGAGCCTACCTTGCTGCAGTCCGACGGGAGATAAAAAAAGAGTTGGGAAGACGTCGTATGCCGTTAGTTTTTGACCACATTAGAATAGAATGTGTCAAATTCACCTGGGAGGACAACACACTGATGGCCGGCCGAACGGATGGAATAGTGAAGCTGAAGGATCTATTCAACTACGATTTCTCATCGCGCATAGCGGAGTTGAGAAAGGACGGTCCAGGGAAGCTGCAACCAGGACGGACGGACGAGAATGGAGTGAAGACAACATCTTCTTAGGGACTAAACACCAATTTCTCAGGACAATGTTCTAAAACAGCTGATAAGGAGTTGGACAATATTATAGTGCCTCAGACGGTTAGCAATTTTAAAATATTGTCTTATAATGTATGTGGACTAAGAGCCAAGGTTGGTAAAGATTATTTTTTCATTTACTAAATAAGTATGATATAATTTTGTTATTAGAAACATTTATATCTGAACATGATGAAGAGTTTATTGTTAAGAAACTTCCTAATTTTAAAATCGATTTTTTTTAATTTTGCTGAAAGAAATGCTAATTTTGGAAGGGCAATAGGGGGTATTATTTGTAAATTTACAGTCATCCTTTACTAAAAAGTTAGTTTCGTATGCAAACGTAATATAAAATTAATTGAAATTAAAAATTGGTTGGTTTTGCCAATTTATTTAAAATATAACAAATGGGAGAACAGCTTTGAAAATTTGTGTAATTTTATTAATTCAAATTCAGAGCAAAAATTAATAATAATTGGAGATTTTAATGGCCGAATATCTAACGAACAAAATAATTCTGATATGTATAATTATATTAATGTAACTAGTACAATTAGAGGGGTCAGAAATCGAAAGACAGGATATTAAATACAAGGGGGCGTAAACTTCTAGAATTATTTCTTAATTTTGGATTAGTGGTTTTGAATTGCAGAACGCAAAGTGATGCTGAAGAAAAATTTACTTTTATTGGGAAGATGGGTAATTCTGTAATTGACCTTGCGGTTGTATCAGTGAGTTGTTTAGAAATAGTAAATGATTTTGAGGTTATAAGTCTTGCAGGATCGGATCATCTACCTATTTGTGTAAATTGTAAAGTTGGTAGACTTGCAGAGAGCCAAATTGGTGGGGATTGTATACTATCATTGTTGCCAAGAATAAAATGGACTAATTCAGATAACGTCTTGTTCGGTAAAAACATAGATAAGGAAATGTCAACCTTTGATGTCTTGAATGATAACCAGATAAATGTTAATAACATGATTCGTTGTATCAAACAAGCAGCCCACTTTAAACCGAGTACAAATAATAACACTACGGTAAACAAAACACAACAATGGTTTGATTTCGAATGTCTGGTATCAAGGCAGCAAGCCTTTAAACTCTTAAAGCTGTTTCGCAAAACAAGTTCAACTATGGTTAAAGTTGCATATTTAGAGGCAAATAAAAACTTTAAATCGTTATGCAGAACTAAGCATAAGATACATTACAAATATGTTGTAAATAGTTTGGGGCAAGTTAAAGATGCAAAACAATTTTGGAATTCTATGAAAAGTTTTAAAAATACAAAAAGCAGATTAGCTGGGATTAGCTGTGTCGAATGGGTGGAGTATTTTAAAAATCTTTTGAATCCTCTTATTGTACCAAGGGATATTTCTTATACGGAACAGTATATTTTCGACAATGATCTCGACAAGCAATTCAACCAGCAAGAACTGCAAACGATTTTGGCAAAATTGAAAGATGGGAAGGCTCCAGTTTTTGACGGAGTACCGTATGATTTTTTTAAAAACGGCCCACGGGTTTTAAGTTCAAAGCTATTGGCTATTTTCACTAAAATATATATGTAAGAACGCGTTCTAGAAAGTTTTAAAAAATCTATAATTTTTCCCTTGCATAAAAAAGGGGATGTCAATTGTGTGCAAAATTACAGAGGTCTGTCATTTATAGATTGTATAGCGAAAGTGTTTGCTAGTTTATTGCACAATCGATTAAACACAGTCATCAAATAATTAGTGAATTTCAAGCCGGATTTAGAAAGGGTTATTCCACCATAGATAACATATTCAAATTAACTAGTATGATTCAGTTGCAACTGTCAAAGAAGGGGGCGAAACTGTATTGTTTTTTTGTAGATTTTTCCTCTGCTTTTGATACTATTGATAGAAAGGCGCTGTATTTTAAGTTATCGTGTTTGGGTGTTTCTTCTCATATGCTGAATATTATAAAAGAGCTTTACAAAGGTACAACATCGGGAGTGTGGTGTAATGCGGGCGTAACGAAATGTTTTGAAACTAATATGGGTTTGAAACAAGGCTGTATTTTAAGTCCATTGCTATTCTCTTTATTTGTGAACGATTTGGCTGATATTTTAGATGGAGGATGTGATTTTGAAGGGTTTAAGGTCAGTGTTTTATTGTATGCAGATGATATTGTTATTCTGTCCCCTACTCCTGGTAGTTTGCAGAGTATGATAAATAAACTCGAAAATTATTGTAAGAAGTGGAATCTTCGGGTTAATATAAGTAAATCTAAAATAATGGTTTTTAGGAAAGGGGGTCAGTTGTGTAGAAGTGAGAAGTGGTGGTACAAAAGGCAACGGGTAGAGGTTGTCAATAAATATAAATACTTAGGTGTTATACTTACTCCATCATTGTCATGGGAAACTCAATTTAAGGACAAATCTATGGCTGCAAAATATGCTATAAACGCGGTATGGCACAACCTTTTAGGTAACGAGAGGGTCCCACTTAGTGCCAAGTTTACATGTTTTAATTCTATTGTGAAGGCGATTTTATGCTACAGTTCCCAGGTCTGGGGCTACAAGGAAAGTGATGAATTGGAAGGGGTATTTAGATTATTTATAAAAAGAATATTTAAGTTGCCAAATAACACCCCAAATTATATCTTGTTTTTAGAAACAGGGTTTGAAAAGGTTTATTTGTATACATTGAGAATCCACCTGAATTTTCTTTTAAGGGTTGTAGCTTTACCAAAGAATAGATTGCCAAACATTCTTGCTAAACAAATAATAAAAAGTGGCATTTACTGGTACCAGGAGTGGAAAGTGTTAGGATATAAATACGGGATTGATGTGGATATAAGCAATATTGATAGGCTACGGGAACAGATGCTTAGTGTTATTGAAGCGGTCAGAGTTACTTGGGAGGGAGAATGTTTACAGAGGGCAAGAAATGCGACATATCACAAACATTACCGGGACCTTGACTTTCAACTCTGCAGTAGACTTGTTTTATTTGATAAATATGATATACAAACAATAAGTTGGATCATCAAAGCAAGGGCGGAACTTGTTGACTTAAACTATAAACCGTGGTGTAACGATAAAATATGGTTATGCTCCTTATGCAACATAAATGAAAACTAGACGGTTTACCATTTAATTGCTCGCTGCCCTATCCTAGCCGATATTAGAAATTTGTGCTTTTTCAAACGCAGTTTAAATAGGGGGGAATTTGATCTTTTATTAAATGGGAGAAATTGGTGGAGATTGGGTAAATTCATGAAGATTGCATGGAAATTTAGATGGGAATTAATAAATGAATTTAAATTTTAACTGTAACAGTACACAAAATTTTGGTTGGGGAGGGGGATTCCACATAAATTCTTGGAAGGATTACTGTAAATCTATTTATATATGTAAGTAATTTTAATTGTATAGCTGGTGCCAAATTAATTAGTTCTGTAGTCATTTATATTGAATATTTTGTATGATTATATGATTATATATGTATGGGTGCACTGATGGAAGGAAGGTTATATACACACAGGTCTATATGTGTAAATATATGTGACTCATAGTGTAATTTTTAACTCAATTGTTTTGTTTATGCCAACCCAGCTGACGTTCAAAAAGACCATTGCTGTAAAGTACTCTGTAAAGAAAGAATATTATTAAGTTTATTTCATTTTATTTTATCTTCTATAAAATAATTAATTGTGAATTTATTTTATATTTTGTATGGAATACATGTCAAAATAAAGTACTTTTTCTATTCTATTCTATTCTATATTCTATTCATAGTACTTTTCGCAGCCCTAAAATGTATGTTATACTGTACAGTCCTAATTGTAATTATGCGATTAAGCAGAAAAGTGTCTTAAATTAATTCAGCAGCCTAGACGGTTACTTTTGGTAGTGTTTAACAACAAAACACATGTCATAGTACCTTTCCCAGCCCTAAAATGTATGTTATAGTGTACAGTAATAATTGTAGTTATGCGATTAAGCAGAAAAGTGTCTTAAATAATTTCAGTAGCCTAAAAAGTTACTTTTGGTAGTGTTTAACAACAAAACACATGTCATAGTACTTTTCCCAGCCTTAGGGCATTTATTGTCTGGGCATTGAAAGACAAGAAATTGAGATATTCGGCAAAATACACTGGGAAATCCTCACACTTAACAAATATCATAAACCACCTAACTTATAGAAATGTTTTGAACCCGAACGGCCATAAAGGACCACCGGGTTTTCACTAATTGGTTCTGTTAAAAGCATGCGTTAATGACATACCTATAAATATAAGTAAATATGTTTTTTTCACAAACACGCCCTTACTACATGTAAAAAAAAAGTTTGGTAATGGCCACCTTATTATCGTCACGTTTAGGGAAACCGGTAATACAAATTTTCCCTATCCCTTTAGTGGAACCGACCTTATTAACCTATCTTGTTATTTGTGCTTTAGATAATAGTATTAATACATACAACTGCTATATTATAAATTGCAAATATACAGGATGCCCTCGAAAACTCTGGTCCCCTTTTGTGGATTTGTTCCTGGAATCGAGACAAACATATTTCACAATATAAACATAGGTCAACGGTTCTTACGGTCTGTCTGTATGTTTTTTCACAAAATAATTCATATTCTATAGAAACGGTTTCACCAATTGAGTACAAACTAGACTTGAAGTAATAGATCTATTATAAATAAAATCAACGATTATATCCAATCATGCGTTTAAAAATGGCGACTGTTAAAAATGTCATACCTAACAAACTAAAAAACCTTTTATTTTGTCAAAAAATTTCAATACATCTTTGTTGTTGCCCTTTTCAATTTCCTATCGGAAAGTGTAATAATCAAAACAATTGGATGAAGGATAATAGTTAAGTTAAGGATTATAACAGCATAATATGTACACACAATATATTGTTGTGTTTACTGGTTGGTATAAGATGCCGGGTTGAACAAATCGATTATTACACATAACTTAATTATTATCCTTCATCCGATTGTTTTGGCGGTTACACCATCCGATACGAAATGAAAAGGGCTACAAAAATAATTTCTTGAAATTTTTTTGTTAAAATGTAGGCCTACGGTTTTTGGGCAATTCAGGTTTGAAATTTTCAAACACCTTATTGTATATAATCGGTTATCTTGTTTAAATAGATCATTGTTAGATTACACCTTGTGCAAAGTTTGAGCTCAATCAGTCATATAATTCTCTAGTTAAAAATTATTTAGTAAAAAAACAAATTGGTGGCTATGGGGAAACAAAGCTTGTCCGGACCCATGTCTAATTGATTTATTCTCATTCTTATGTGCTGAATCATATCCTAGAATATTGCACAGTAATTACAAAACATCCTGTATATACTTAAAAATCTTATTAAAACTATGCAAAACATCCCAATATTGTGATTACGTGCGCTGTTATTATCTTTAACTTAACTGTTATCCTTCATCCGATTGTTTTGAAGTTACAACATCCGATAGGGAATTAAAAGTGCTACAAAAAGGTGTCTTGAATTTTTTTTGTTAAAATGTACTGTTTTTGGGTATAGGCTATTAGGTTAGAAATTTCCAAACAGTCGCCATTAAGAAATGCAAGATTGAATATAATCCTTTATTTTACCTAAAGTAGATCATTTTACTTTCTCACTATCCTACTATAGTATAGAGAAAGTATATAGTGATCGCAAAAAAATCGATGTTGAGATTTTTGTGGATATATCCGTTTTGGGACCCTCTGAGTCCAAAAAAGTGGTTTTTACAAAATGTCTGTCTGTATGTATGTCTGTCTGTCTGTCTGTCTGTCTGTCTGTCTGTCTCTATATCTGCCTGTATGTCTGGCTGTATGTCTGTCTGTATGTCTGTATGTCTGTATGTAGACAAAGCTAGAGAGAAAACTATTCGCTCAATTAAAAAAAAATTTACACCAAACATGTCAATTACATTACAATAACATGTCATTATTATTTTTAACACATATAATTATCAAAGAATTTGAGACATTATCAAATTTCAACACAATATCTAAAACGCTTAAGTTTCAACTAAAAGTAATCGCACATTAGGACCGTTTAAGGTTATAATTATTATTGTTATTGAATAAATACTTCTTTCCACAGAACTTTGGTTTAACCGGAACAGAATGGTTAGGATCGAATTTAAAACCTATATCCTTTTACTAAAAATATTAAGGATTTGTAATTATAGATTGCCAAAAAATTGCCAACATATTACCGTTTACCGTTTTTACATTGAGGTGGATTGTAATAACTGTTATTGATGTACTCAATCGAAAGAAACTGACTTCTTTAACTGTTAAAAATTATAAATAGCTAGGAAAGAATTCACGACTGACGTAAAAATTTGTCTTTTAAACCGAAAATGTATATATTTGTTTTCTTTTATATGTGTGTGAATTTGTAACATAAATAAAACTAAAATTTATTTTAGGAAAGTTTGATAGAAAGGTTTCTACGGTAGTCTGTAATTTATGTTTTATAAAAATATTGTGACTGACCATTATCAGGAATTATTTTGTCTTAACTGCTATGTTGAGGTAGCCAGGGCGTTAAGACTAACCTAGCCTCTCTTAGTTTTATGACACTAAGAGACATTTTTTAATATATTTTAAATGTGCCTGACGTTTTATCTTTTCGGGATAATCATTGTTTTTATAATTCCTTTAGACATAAAGAAAGCGAACACTATCCCAATTCATATTGCCAACAATTAAAAATAGCGTATGCCTTTTACATTTTAGGAATCTTGATTTTCTTAGTAATAAAGATGCCATTTTTTAATTAAGATAATTAATATTACTACTGTTACATATTAATTGTAAACAGGTGAATGGATCAAAACAATAACGAACTTTGTCTAAGAACTCTTTCTTGTTAAATAAGAAAGTTTGTGTGTATGTATATATTGAAGCACACTTTAAGAGTGTTATATAGGTAAGGAATTATTTTTAAAAGTACAAAATTTAAAATGGATGAGTCAGAGGTGGGAGACACAACAAATTACCTGACGTTAAAGTTGAAGAAGTCCTGGAAAATATTTCAAAGTTTTTAAACAATAAATCGTACTATAGCTATTCAACAACTCCAGCAGAATATTGGAGAACTCAAAAATTCCAATAACTTATTTCAATAACCTATGTATGGTCAAAGTTATAGGCTTCTTTGGCGCAGAAGGATAGCACTTTCGTAAAGGATCTTTAATTGTGTTGTCTTATATTTATATTTAATTTTAGCAATAAATGAATTACAGTACTGTAGTTATTAGTTAAAGAACAAATTTGGTAATTTCCCTAGTTCACAACATTATCCTGAAAACGGAAAGATAGACAGCCAGAGTGAAGTCTAAAGAGGACTTTATTTTTATTATATAGAGGAACTATATTATTCTTTGTTTTTCTTGATCTTAGGTAGTTGGTTCGAATCTAAATCTCGTTATTTTTTTTTAATAAGCCTAAAGATTTCAATTTATTTAGGAAAGGCTATTTATAATACTAAATTAATTACGATTCTACAAAGAAAGTACGTTTGTTGTTTTTAAGATTAGTGTTAAATAGAATAATGTTGAAAATACAATAATGAGACACCGTGAAAATAATAGAGGTTGCAGTTTTACAAGAACAGAAAAGCATCCCCCCCCCCAGCCCACATCCAAAACACAATCACGGACGCATGTTATTCAGAATTATTATCATCTCATCAGAGAATAAACTATATTTCCGTTCCCACAGTTAGTCTCTTCACGTGTATAGGTTACTCATCGACATTTTTTGAAGATTTGTGGCAGGAAGTAGTTCTTCTTTCATTGGAACACACTGAGCTTGTATGGAGTGTTACTGAAAAAGGAGTGTTACAAGGAATTATTTAATCAAATATTTACACATTTTATCTTTACAAAAAATACTATTCTGCAATTTTTAAAAACATTTTGCTTAAAATAGTTGATTTTTTTTGACAAATTTATTTATTTATCGAAGTTAAAGAGACCAACAGTCAAAAACAAATTATATTTTATCTAACTTCGTATTAAGATATGTTAAACTATTTGAAGAAAACTGAACAAAAATTACGCGAGCTACTCAATTCGCCAGAGTTTTGAAATCCCAAAAATCGGTTCAAAGCTTTTCCGATTTCTCGATTTATTATGTATTTAGTAATTTATATTAAACATTGAATTTAAAAAAAAAACGGTTAAATATCATCAGAATTCTTTGACAACCGTATCGAACTCATCCAAAAGAAATATTTGTGACAAATAAGTTGAAATTACTCAATCAAACTTCAGAACAATCAAAACTTCAATAGTACAGTTCAATAGAACAGATTAAGTACGACAATATATACATTAAATGCTATATAACATGTAGGATAGTCCTATCGTGCTTAGTTTTCGAATATCCGCCATTTTTTAAAAATAAAATAACATTATAACTTTAGAAATATATATGATATTGAGTTCAGATTTGATAAAAGCATTTTTCATGTAACGTTTTACACGAGATTTGAAAATGATTTCCATTTAAAAAAGTTAAAGTCGTATATATTGAAAACTTGTTAACCTTATAAAACAATTACAAGAGAGTAAAAACTTTTATTTGTTAATGACGAACAATATGGTAATTATATTTTTACTGTAGCAGTAAAAGAAAATATATTTGAACAGAAAAGGGAAAATTGCATCACAAATATTATATAATTTTAACAACAATTAAACTTGTGCTCTATGAAGTAAGAATTGGTTGACATTTGATGGTTGGAGAAGTGAGGGGTTGGTTTTGAGATTGTCTAGATAAACATTTGTAGTTAGTTATAGAAATTCGAACAAACAATATTAGGTAGTAGCAAATTTAAAACAAAAATAGTAGAAATAGGCTGTGGATATCTAGTTATGACTCACTTACGCTCAGTAAGGAGGGAGTAATGCAACGTTGTCACATGGTGCGTTTTTTCTACCTGCGCCAATACACTGTTTATTTTACAGTTGGACAAAATATTAATTTTGCCCGGTCGCAAATTTGACTACATTTGTATTCAGGAACTATACAGCTATATTTTAAATATTTAATAATGTTTTTAATTGATTAAAAAATGACTATTATTAGGTCTGGAATATGAAGGACAAACGTTTATTTATTGTTTACCTTATTTTTGAGGGTCTCTCAAATTATAAAGTCATACTATGCAACGTAAAAGTCAGACATTTTTATTTCTAGAAATGAATAGAGGTGTAAGTACGCCTTTGATAAGTTATGTTGTTTTTCAGAGACAAGAACCCTTAGGATCCCCCAAGGAAAAAAAAAACAAGTATTAACAAAAATTGGTGTATGTATTGTTGTGAAATGCAATCAAAAATATTCAGGCATATGGCTGTAAAACATAAGACTGTTGTAGAAGTCCAGCAGTATATTGAGGCAGAAAAAAAATGGCAATGGATAAAGTAATAGATGGCACAGTAATACCCGTTAAAAAAATCAACAAGTGAAATAACTGCCATAACGCACGTAACATGCACTTCTCTTGTGGTGGCTTATTTTCTAAAATAAATATTTCTTCTCATAAAACCACTTGTAAAACACGTCACGAACTTATATTTAAAAATGAATCTATATTCAACAAATGTGTTAAATGTATACGTACAGTATTGAATTCGTTGTATTTAAATTGTATTAAGGTTTTGCATGTAGGTATGTTTAAAATGTAGTCTTATTCTAATAGAATATAGTTTAATCGTTTAGAACTATAGCATATAGTTTGGTAAAATCATACCATTGACTGATTCATATTATAGTCGTCGTTTATTTGAATTATAGGCTTCTGAAACTGTATACAGTGTCGAGAATGTGTAATGATTCCAACCATATAATTTGTTTAATATTTTACCCAAACTAACAAACCATATCTGAACTGTTAACATTTTTCATATATAGCAAAAAGACGAAGTTGTTTAAAAACTTTCAATCAAAGAAAATTTTCCAATGATAATTGTTATGTGTTATTAACAGTACTTTAATCCTTTTTTAAATTATATAAATAATACATATTTTTTCCTAACAAGAGAAATGTCTTTACAAAATAAAAAATTGTTAAGTCCATAATTTATTAGCAAATAATAAACGTTTGTTCTCAAAACCTGACAGAATTTCCATTAGCAGAATTTCCATATAATATTAATAAACCAAAGTTTCATTTAAATGTAATAATAGTTAAATTGCCATTGATGTTCTTGCAATGTGTTTGATATATTTATTTAATAATGCATATTTAATTTATACATATGCTGAGAAACTATTTGAATCTAATAACTTGTAAATATTCCATTATGTTCTTCTGCTATATAATTTGTTTTATTTGTAAGCAACTAATTATGTAATATATTTTATCTATTGCAATAGAATTTTGTATGTTGTTCTATGTAAATTTTTCATGTTTAAGAACAATTTAACCTTAAACATAAATCTGCTGCTTTTCATATACAGAGTGTCCCGCTACCATTTGAAAAAAATTGACCAGGTTGTTCAGCAGGTAAAAACTAGCAAAACATGTAATATAACATGTGTCCTATCTCTTTTCATTTTCCGTCTCTCGGTCTGTATGTGATTTTAAGTTAATAATTAATATTTTTTAAACGGCTTGACCAAACTCAACCATATCTTGCTTGAGTATAGAAGTTGATAAGTCCTTTCTTAAAATGGCAGCCATTTTTAAATGGGACAAAGTTATGCCTTGAAATTTATTCTTAAGAAAGGACGTATCAAGGTGTATACTCAAGCAAAATATGGCTGATTTAGTCAAACTGTTTTAAAAATATTAATTTTTTAGTTAAAATCACATACAGACCGACAGACGGAAAACTAAAAGATCTATATCTTCATGTTATATTACATTTTTTGCCAGTTTTTACCTACTGAATAACCTGGTAAAATTTTATCAAATGGTCGCGGGATACCCTATATAACGAATACGCTGTTAATATACCTAAATTTCATTTAAATGTGATAATAGTTAAAATTCATGGCTGTTCTTGCAATGTGTTTGATCTTTATATTTATTTTATAAGACATATTTAAATAGTAATTTATACATCGCTGTTATTTAAATCTAATAACTAAATTGTAAATATACCAAAACGTTATTTAAATTTGGTTGTCATGTTAGTTTTGTATGAGTTTGTGTAGTTTGTTTCATGTTTTCTTATACCAAACATTACAAAGTTGTAACGATACTGTTTTCTAACTAATTTTATTTGTGAAAAACTAATTTTGTAATATCATAATTGTTTTACCTCTTGAATAAAATATATTGATACATTTTAATATATTTTATGTATTTTTTCGTTTTATAGAACGACACAACTTAAATTATTTGTCTGCCGCTTTCATATCTAATGACTACGCTCCTAATAAACCAAAAATTCAATTAAATGTGATAATGGTTAAAATATGATGGCTGATCTATACAAACAATGTCTTTGGTGTTTATATATTATTATTTTACTAGACATTTAATATACACATCTGCTGTTATTTAAATCAGATAGGTTGTAAATATAATATTATGTTCTTTTATCCAATTTTATTTGTGAACAACTAATTATGTAAAATTACCATGTTTTATCTCTTACAATATAAAATATTTACTTGTTTTAAATGTATTTTTACTTTGCGTAACAAAGTTCCTTTTTTGCCAATAGGTTATTTAAATTAGCATAAAAATTTATAATTTAATATCAAAGATATAATAAATAAAACGTCTCAGGGACTAGTTTACAGAATTGGTGCCTTCTAGGTGTGTTTTGCTGCTAGAGTAACGAAAAAATTTCAACACCAGGTAAATTCTAATTCGAGTAATTGATTGTGAAACCGTAGAGAGAGAGATTAAAAGGGCGCATGTGGCACCACAGCTGGCAACCTGAGCCAGACAGAGGTAATGCCACTAACATGTTTTCAATGTACTTCCCAAATTGAAATATTCTGATGAATCAAATATTTTCCTAAAGCCGGTAACTTAATCTGGGGCTACATCAATCATTATGCAAGCTATTTCAACACTAAATGAAAACGTACATCACTTTCACATTTGTATAGTTATTGTGCTTAAAATGATAATAAACTGTTCATCTTTTATAGTAGAATTATCAAACAGATAAAGCCAGGGTTAACTCTCTTAACTGTTATAGATATACTTCTTATCACCTACATAACTCTGTCTATATTTTTATTCCGTAAATACGAATCAGTTCCAACAATATTATCTCGAGCTAAATAAAAGTGACACTTTGTAGCGATTTGTTTTAATGGTTGAGTTTGAACAAGTTGGGTTGTTTTTTAGTATGAAAAAGTGTCAAAATCTGACATTTTAGAATAGGAATTGATGTAGTGGGTCGGCCTTATTAGCCTTTATTATTTGCGTGTGGAGTAAATCGATGAAGATAATATCATGTTTGGCCCATGTTAAAGGTAAAGGTAAATTTTATGTGATTCCGAAAGTTATCCATTTAATTTACCTTTCTTAACGGAATTAATTCAACAAATCGGTCGGGTAGAACACCCTGGATAAATTGTATTGTTTTATATAAACTGTTGTTTCCTAAGTATTACATGGAGAGAAAACTGCACTTCACCGTAAGCTTAACATTCGTTTCATCAACCATGATAATTGATCTGGTGATAATCACCCTGTTTGTCCAGAATTTAGAATAAATTTAGATTATGATGTTTTACGATTACGATGAGAATTTTTAGACTACGACGAGATCTAGTTCATAATAATAGGTCATTAGAAGAGTGTAGATCAATATGTAAACTGAACACCTCTACAATAAGAATACCACTTCCTTATTTTTTTATAGTCTTTCTGTTCAATAAGATGCGGTATTGTTAATTGTTAGTGTGAAACACATGAAAAATGTATAGTGCAGCCCGGAGTTTACACGCAAAAGACAGATGTGGTTGGAGCGGAAGTGACGGGGGGGGGGGGAGGTCAGTAAAGATAACAAACACGGCAAAAAAAAAAAAAACGCGCGAACGTCGAGCTCTCAAAATGTCGTGAATATGTTTAAAGTATAAGCCAGGCACTGGAAAGGTCGTAACAGTAGGTTCATATATGAAGCACCCAAAATGACGCAAATGCATTTAAAATATAAGCCAGGCACTGGAAAGGTGGTAATTGTATACACAGTATAACTTATATACTCAGGCACCCAAAGGGTGGCCTTTATGTCTGATCGTATAACCGCTCCAAGGTCAGGAATCGCCAGGCACTCAAAAGGTCTTATACATGTATATATATATATATATATATATATATATATATGGGGGAGGAGAAATAAAGTCATCTTTTGAAGGAGTGTTCTCGTTACAAGTATATCTCTTGAGAATTGTTATTACCAATAAAAGATCTACAGAGCATGAACCTCTTGGTCGTGGTGAGGTAAGCAAAGGCCACAGGTATAAGTATAAGAAGAGATCAATGATTTTAGAGTCTTGGTAGAAAAGACCCTTCAGGGTTTCGGTGCATGGTTTTCCCAACTGAAAATTTATAATAACTATTATTGTGAAGTTTAGTGCTAAGGCGAGATTTCCATTTTAAGTTCCTTGGAAATCAAAACTTTGAAGCTTTTAAACATAGTCATCGAAATCAGACTAGTGCTTCAAGAGCCAACTGGAGTTTATCTCCAAACGACCTGAGACAGCTGACAAAAATTATTTACTTGCTAACTTTCCACAAATATCTATCCAATTTTTTCCCCTCTTGTAGTTTAGTTTTCCAAATGGTTAGACAATTCAATTGCCATTGAATAAACTTGATACCCATTATTGATTCATACATTGTTCCTACTCGCCATTACTAGTAGTTCTGCCTCATTGCTCTTACCAGTAAATGTTTTGCCTTTTGGTCGCAGTGCAGGAGGCGCTTTTAAAACACTCTCCCCAGTCTTAATAATAATAATAATAATAATGTTTTGCCTCTACCATCCTTGAATTATCTGGAATAATATAAAGTAAAATCTCCAGGTGTAGGAGCATATGCAGGATGAATGTTGGGGGGGGGGGTCGCAGGCTCCTAGGAAGTCTGGTTAGCACAAAGTATCCCCGTTTTGGGTGGGGAGTACAGTGGCCTTTTCGTGGGAGTACAGTGGCCTTTTCGTGCTAAAGTAAAGTGTTTTTTTTATATACGTAATAACTAATACTACTCAGATTTTTATAATTCTTATATTTTATAAATATTAATGTTAGAACACAAATTTATAGTATTAGTGTTTTGTGGTAATGAAGATTTCCTGCAATATATTTCTGTTTCACTCGGCTGAATAACTTTTGCCTTATCTAATATATCTTAAACTAATGGAGCAGTGTCATGTATGTATATATATATATATATATATATATATATATATATATTTATTTATTTATTTAAAACCGTATGGATTTTGTACTCTTATTTATATCACACTGCTTTTTTAGGTTAGATTATTTTAGGCACAAATGTCGTAGTAGGTAAAAATGTAATTTTATCTGAAAATTGTTGCTTCCATAAAAAAAGGAAGTCTGTTTTGTGTGGTGGGGACGAATATATAAAATTAATAAAACTAAAGCCATATTTACTCTATTTATTCTTTCAATCATATTTTTAAATTAAGTGTAAGAACAAAACATTACAATATTATAAAACAATAAGTGATTGGTGTTTAATAAAAACAATACTGAACACTGAACAACCAATGAATTTTTTTTACAATATGTACTATATATATTCTCTGTTCTACTATATAAGGATATTACTATACATTTTTATGCATATCAAAGTCATGAAACATGTCCCTGGTTATTATACTACACTTTTCTTTTATTAACCAAGTTCATTCTTCTGTTGGCACAGTTAGAAAATCTCTCAACAACTTCTTCAACATTTAATATTATTTCATTATGTATGATAATCCGTTTACCCGAGATTCTGACAGCTCGAATCCAAATTTTGAACCTACAAAGGAAATTGAGTGTGTTCGGCCTCAGCCACGGTAACAGGAATCACAGAAATATAGTAGGAATAGTTATTTATTTGATTGTACTCATTCTCCCATTTCCTCTTCCACAATTCTGTTTCAAAATAGAGCTAATCTTGATTAATATCAGGGAGATCAGCAGAATCAAATTACTGTTTTATAATTTCGATTTCTTGCTTCACAATGAAACTCGGTACAATATCATCCTGCAAACCAAATTCTGTTGTGTCCCGAATCATGAATTGCAATCTTGAATACAATGATCTAAAAACGGAATGTATAGAGATTTAATTTGAAATAGTTTTGAACATTACCTTTTATAATATTTGTTTTATGAATCTGTCGGGTACAAGTTTTACACATGTTAATTTCAACTTAGTGTTTCTTTTGTAATTATTTGTTAATGGCCAGCATCAGTCCTCTCAGTTCTGCATATACAAACAGGTTCGTTATGAACTCAACTTTTAAAATTGAATACAACATGGAAAAAGTTCTCCAAAGTCCGGTTTTAAATCATTGATTTCTTCGAACTAAAAACAATCAAACCAAACAATGATATTAAGTCAATTAAAACTGTATATATTTCAACCCATCTCATTTTACAAAACTAGCTTAGAGAAATCTTTGACGAATCAGATGACTCCTTTTCAATCTTTTTCTTAAGGATATCCCTTCTGTTTCTAGAAAGCTAATGGTACTTTCAATTTCCCCGAGCATGTTTTTTGTGTCTGGATGTTACATAATTCTTAGTTTTTGTAAGAATCACTAGGCTAAGTCTAACCCAAGCTTTTGAATAGTGTCTAAGATGACAAAAGCCAAATGTTCCTCTGTTGTGCTTGTTAGAGGAACAAAGCCATCATTTCATTCTTAAGGAAACGAATTTGGGGAGACACTTGCTCAATACCACTGACATCAGTTGTTTCTTCACACAGATTTGAAAAATATGAAGACTCTAGGATCTGAAATTTATTTTCCTAAAATCAGACCTTCACAAAAGGCAAACAGTTAATTTTTTATTTGTGAGCTTATATATAAAGCATTTTTTAAAGTTAAGAAATACTGAAAATGCCTGTGAAACACAACCATTGCAAATACAAAGGCATTTGCACAAAAGCCAAGCCTTGTAATTAATAATTATGTAGGAAGACAACGTATTCTTATACTGGCGACGTATAGAACAGAGAACACTGACTTAATGCCAGTGAATGCGGCCTTCTCTCCCCTCCCTCTCTCCTCGCTTCACACTTTGCCTTGAACAGCAGTCGGTCAACCCTGGTGCATGCACCTACCTGTCAAAGTTACTATTATTACTTACTGAATATGCTGGAATTGCATATGTAATTCTATGTGGAGTATTTACATCAACGCACTCATTACATGTAGAGTAGTTTGGGTTAGGTCCCGACATTGCTGAACTTGTACAGTTATCATTATGAGGGAAAGGCTTGCAGATTCTGGACAAAAAATTCATCTAACATCCTGAGTTTATATAACACCTTTCACATTTACCAAATCTTGGTTAGCCATGATGAGACAATTACTTTAAAATGACTGACACTAAAACGGCACAAGATAGTGATATAACGATAATAATAATAATAATGATGCGAGTATGGTATTAATCTTTATTTCCATATTTTGTGTATGAGATCTGGGCTGTTTTTTAACGAATGATTTTGTTTGAGGGTTATGTTTTCTCTAATTATTCTGTCTAGTAATTTGGACAGTTTATACAAGGGGGCATTGGTAAAATTAACTAAGGGATTTATTGAGTGTCCGGTTTTGTGTAATTTTGGTATTGATCTTAGACTGGAAGTGGAAGGGTTAATCATTTTGGTCTGTCTTTTCTGGGCATCATTAAGGATATGTTCAGTGGCGTAACTACAGAGGAGCAGTTTGATCCAGGTGCCAAGTTAGAAGGGGCGTCAGCAAGAGGTAAGAGAAAAAATGTATAGATTCCTCAGTTAATCCTAAGCAAGTGGAAAATTATTATCCATATTTTCATTTCACTTAGTAACCAAAACTTATTAACTCTTTTAAACTTGTAGCATGTGGTAGAATACGTTTTAATGGTTTTTTTAACAGGTCTCTGGTCTCGTTGTCGTATACAGTGCAGCATCAGCATCGCAGTCACCTCTGGCAGTGAAGTGTTTTCCCACACTCGATTTCAATATTGTCTACAAAGAGTCATGCCTGCTGGCGCGAGCATCCGACGTGTAGTTACTCGTCTCAACAACTTCCGGTCGGTTTCGCCAGTGTTTAGTTATTGCTTTGCTGCAGTAGGTGAAGGGATAAATCTATGAATGTTGTTATAACTTAGTCGTGATATTGATTAGCTTTTAATTATTTATATTTTATCAGTTTTAATGTTTTTATTATTGTGCTAAAAACAATGTCTAAAAAACTAAATGGTGCAGAAAATTGTAAATGTAGGATAGAGAAAGACGAAGTTGAACTGAAATTACTAAAAAATTCAGGTGAAAAGGTCTCATCATATTTTTTCTAAGTTAGTTCAGCAGATATGCAAACTGTTAATGACGAGTATTAGACGGAGCCACCACCACCACCATCTGTGTCTTGAGTAAACTGTCTGTGAGTAAATCGAGTTGCAGTGGTCTACACGAGGAACACTGCTCACGTCCATCTACAAGCAAATCATATCCAGGCAGAACATCAGCTGCTATTACACCTTTTTCCATGCCGATTGAATTACAATTATGTTTTTTATTGCTAACCGTGTTGGCTATTTGATAATTCAAGTACTGAATTTAAGTTTACTACTAATTTGGCTGACTGGGGTCATTTGGGCTGTAATATTCAATATCACAATTTCATGCTATTGCATATGAAATTTATTATCGTTAGAAATTAGGATTAGTAGTTGCGAAAAATGTCACGAAAATGTGAAATGCTACAGATTATTGGCAAAAAGATATTTAAGACGTGTTATTGACGTAATTATAACTCTAGCAACTAATGATATGACGTTTAGAAAACACAAGCTATCAGATGATCCCAGTATATCCAAAGGCAATTCCCTTGAGATTATTCATCTTTTGGCTAAGTATGATGATGTTTTGTCAGATTTATTAAAACGTCCAAAACATTCAATAAAGTATCTGAACCCCACAATACAAAATGAATTGATTTCAATAATTTCGAAAGAAATTATTGACAAAATCAAAGATGAAATGAGATGCGCCCCTTTTCTTTCTATAATTTTAGACACAACACAAGATATTGCAAAAATTGACCAACTTAGTATGGTGTTAGGTATGTTAAAATAAAAACAGATGACCAGGAAACACCCATAGGACTAGGGAAAAAAAACTTTTTATGAGTTTCTTGAGGTTGAAAGCCAAAAGTCTGAAGATTTAGAATAATTAGCCTTGGTTGTTATTGAAGAATTTAGCGAAATGTCCAAAATAAGAGGCCAAGGATACGACGGGGCCTCTAATATGATTGGAATTCAATTCAGACTAGACTAAAGGAGAAAAATCCAGCTGCTTGTATGTGCACTGTAGTTAGTGTCCATGCTTTCAATTTAGTGATTAATGACTGTTCCTGAAATCAGAAACTTTTTTGATAACTGTATGTTTTTTTTAGCGCCGTTTCTAGATGGGCTATACTGAACAAGTCAATATTTCTTGATAAGACACTTAAAAAAGTTTGTCCAACTAGGTGGTCACGTCGAAATCAAGCACTTGATGCTCTTTGCACGGGTTATTTTGAAATGATTAAGACTTTGATGTACTTAACTGTAAATGACAAGGACAAAGAAGAAGAACTTCAAACAAGGGCATTACTTAAATACTATGAAGTTTTTCCTACAGTTGTGCTGACAGTGTTGAGAGTCAGCTACTTGACACTAGTGATACTATTTCAAAAAACTGCAAAGTGTTGAAGAAAATCTAGAATATGCAGTCAAAATGATATCATCTTTGATTAACAAGATATCGTAATTAAGAAATAATTGATCAACAGTAATAAAAAGTAATGCAGTTTTACTTTGTAGACAATGGAAAATCTCATCCATATTTCCTAAGAAAAGACTGAAACGTAAGAAAAAAATAATGGATGAATTACAAGCTGACACTCCAATCAAGGACAGTGAAAAATGTTTCCGAGTTTAAGTGTTCTACCCTACTTTGGACATAATGACAACACAATTGAAAGAACGTTTTCAAGCTATCAGTGAAATATGTACAAGTTTCAAATGCTTGAAGCCTTTGTTTTTATCTACATCCAATGACAGTGAAATCTTAGAAGCAAGTAAACTCTTGGTTGAAAACTATTCTTCTGATATTTCTTCTGGCTTAGATTCACAACTGTTGAGACTAAAACTATGCTTCTCATTTACACATCAAACAACTGGGAAAAAAAAAAAAAAAAAAAAAAAAAAAAAAAAAAAAAAAAAAAAAAAAAAAAAGGAAATAATAGAAATGTTGATAGTTGAAACTCAAGTGGCAACAAGTTTTCCTGATGTTACAACTGCCTGTTTAATATTCTTTGCTCGTCTCAACTGCTTTGGCAGAACGGTCATTTAAAAAAAAAAAAAAAAAAAAAAACTACCAAAGAAGTTTAACGTCACAACTTCGTCTGAGCTCATAAGCAATTATTTCAAAAGAAAGGAGCACATCAGTGAATCTGGAATTTGAGTAAATAATCTCCCAATTTCCCAGTAAGAAGGAAAGAAGGAAATTATTATAAGACCAAAATGAGGACTCATTACTATAGTATATTACCAATAGTAGTAATCTAGTAATAATAAGTTTTCTTAAAAAGTTAAGTTTGATTTACCTACTAAAATTGTTATTTACTAACCTGGAATAAATCTATAGAATTTGTTTTTTGCCACAAGGTTATTATATTATTCAACACTATTACGAGTATGACTTCAGCTTGTAAATAAAATCATTTTAAAAGTTCACTTACTTTCTTTATTTGAAACAGTAGAAATTGAACAATATACCACGGAATAATACAGTATATTATCGACAAATTAACGACTAAAAACTTTATTGAAGAATTGTAGACTATTAACAGTATTAATACTAATTATACGTTTTTATTTGAGGATTCTTTTAGCTTAGTGTTTTTTAAGGTTTAATATGTTTCAAATTTGGCACTAAGTGAGGCAAAACAGGCATGCCTTGTTGTGGATGAGTAAATGGGAGGGTTAGAGCGCCATGATGAAACTACTCCACCTCTGGATATGTTTACAAGTGTTGATGCGGGTTTTTATTTCTTCGTTAAACCTTAGGTCGAACTTAATTTTATTTATATTGTTATTATTTATGAACTGTTTTGTTTTTTGTTTTTTTTTTCGAAGTATACTCATTTAGCCATTATCACTATGGTGTTTATTTGTCAGCTTTAATAGTATTATATGCGCATAATTTGTAGTAATAATAATAGTAGCAATGTTGTCAGCTAAACGTTGTTTCCCAGCATAGTTGGGTTTCAGTCTTGATTACTAATCAAACATCTGGTAATATTTTATCAATTGTAATTGTTGGATTTCTTTTTGATGCTGATAAGGCCACAATCGCCCGACTTAGCCATTTTAGCTGGATCTCGGTATATACTGTTGCATCACAGGACTTATTTATAAAAAATGAATCTGGCAACTTAAAAAAAATAAGTCCCTTATTTAAAGACAAAAACCTCTCAGTCATCATCGCCTTACAAAAAAAAAAAAGATGAAAATGTCATAAAATAAAAGTTCCCTATCTCTCAAATGTTTTAACAGCGACAGGGTCGGATAAGAACAAGAGTTGGTCGAGAGTGATCTGATAAGAAAGGTGAAATAGAGAGATCTAACCTAAAACTACATGAAAAAAGATGTAGATCTTCTCGGGATTGGCAAGCTCATACACACTAAAATAAGCCCCTGAGGATGTCCAATAAGTCAATATTTAATAAAAGAACTAACTACTGTATATTTTTTGTCTAAATAGAACTTTATTACAAAAGAATAATATGTAAACAGATTTCTTTAAATTTTAGCATTAATTTAAGCAAACTGTTAAATGTTGTCAAGTTAGACTTAAAATAACAGTAATATTTTATATTGTTTGAATATGCAGTATTTAATTTATAGTTATCAAATACTAAAATAAAAAGAATTTAATTCTACATATTATTGGTTTTCTGTAATATACAAACTAAAATTGTAATTCTAAGTTTGACATGTTGGCTAAAAGTTTATTTTTATATGTTATTTTTATATTGTTTATATGTATATATATTATTCTTTTTGTCCCTATAAGATTTTGCATTATATTTTTCTTTTAATTGGTCTGTAACTTATTTTCTTGTTTCTAAATCACTGATATTAAATTACAGTACTTAATTTTTTTTGGATTGGTAATTAAATATTTTTAAACACAAAAAATTAGTTTTAATTAAAAAATGTTTGTTGTCAAAAGACATCAAATCATAAAAAAACCTCTATCTTAAAATCTTTATGATCTCCATTTTATTAAGTTCAAAAAATAAAAGATATATATACATGTATATATAAATGTATTTTTATGTTTATTTAAAATATTTTCCTTCTTGAAACATGCATATCTAGTGTGCTTAACAAAGCATACAGTACTGAAGAATTTTTGGAAGACACACCAATCCACTTTCCGATCACAGCATTAAATTGTTTAAACTTGTAGTTTCCAAAATAATAATTGGGATAACTGAAAAATATTGTAAAATTAAGGGAAAATAAAGTTTCTGATAACAAATTTTAGGTAATAACTAGGATTTTTTTTTTTTTTTTTTTAACACACACTTGAGACGGAGACCACTGGTGATGAAGATCATGAAATGTAGGAGAGCATGGTTATGAAAATGCAATTAATCTTAGTTATAGATAAAATTGGTAAAAGGATTCTTTTTAATTGGTAAAAGGATTCAAATTTAATTCTTGTGGTAAAAGTTTTTTAAACATTGGGATAAGAAACAATACAATAAGAACGTCAATATTCTTAATGTAAATTAACGGAAACATCGATTATCTGAACCCATCCTTTGAACAATTTTGGGATCGATAAATCAATATTTGCAATGCAGTTTAAATAGTTTTAATTATTTTCACATTAAATGAATAACTTTCACCTTTATTATTAACACATCAAAAGTGGTTTAAAAAAATTACAATCAGGATGTGTTTAGAAATTTGTTAGAAAAAATAACATTTGTAACACTTGCCATTTATGTTTAGTAATTATTGCAGAAGAGTTTCAGCTACACTATTTGGTTATACCATTCGTCTGAAAACAATCGACTAACTCAAAAAAGAAAAAGAAATATGCCTTATACAGTTCTTTTTAAGCTTTTCATTTTTTTAAATAATTTGGAGGTGATTATCCTTAGTCTCATTTAGTTTGGATTTATAACCCGCTACTGTACCTATATTTCTGAATACATTGATTTAAATTAGTGTCTGCAATTTGATTACGTAAACAATCTGCAAGCCCTTTTGCTTTGTAAATGTTGTATTGTTTGCTCTCTTTTTTGTAATGTTCGATATCTGTGTTTTCACACCCAAATTTAGATGCACAGAAAAGGAATGTTTTGTCTTAAATTATAGATTAATAAATAACCTATAGTGCTTTTCAGGCTAATTTGTCACAAAATGAATTTTTAGAAATGAGAGTCCCGTTTTCCACAATCAGATATATATGCAATAACAAAGGAATTGTTTAGACAATTACTCCTAGGGACTAAAAATCATATTTTTGAACAACAAAAATCTTATTTGAACAGTGATGGAAAAAAGACCTAAAGATGATATTTCCCGAATTATCGTAAATGTAGAAGTTATTGACATGTATACCGCGTCTCATAAAATTATTATTTTGAATTATGGGGATAAATATGATGTGAAAAACAAAATTTTTATGAACTTATTTTTACAATAAAGCATTTTTTTCACAATAAATAGACGTACTGTATTTAAAAACATCTAGTGTTAATAAATTCTTGTATATTATATGTGTACATCACACATCTCTACACAATGTTTCTCTATTTGTAAGCTTGTAACTCGAGAACCGCCTTTTTTCTCTTATGTAAGTGTGATATCTGGTCAAGTTTTAGTCATTGCTTGATCCATATTGATTTAGTAATTCTCAAGTTTGTATCCAAGTATAATGCTAAAACAGAATTTTCATCATATTTTATACATTTTCTTTTGATGTTGAGTGACAACATATATGTTTTGTCATTTTTTTTGTTGGTACATGATTTGAACGCTAATAGGTACTGAAAATTAAAAATCGATTCAGTAGTTCCAGAATTTAAACAATTTTTGTTCTAAATGGGAAGTCCAGATTTTTCTACATATTTTGCTTTTTTTTTTTCTTTTTTTTTTTTTTTTTAATGTTCGCGAATAATATATGTTTTGTCAGTGAGAGTTGATATAAGATTTAAACACTAATTGGAACTGAAAACTCTCTTTATATTTATTTTTTCAGTGGCCTCTGATTTTTTTAAAGTGAATATAAACTTGCAAGTCTTCAATATATAAATAATACTTTGAATATTTTAAAATACTATATACATTATTTCTGTAAATTCTAAATAATATTAGTCAAAGTACAGCACCTTTGGTTAAAAACTATTAATAAGGTCCCAGAAAGACAATTCTTTCCAGACAACAAAATGATACCATTTTGCAGACAAATCATGGAACCGAATCCTCTGAGAAGCACAGCTTTATTAATTTTTCCAGTAGTAATGGCTAGTATACATTGTCAAATGCTTTAGAAAAATTTAACGAAATTAGGAATGTAGTTTTCCTTTTATCCATAGCTTGGCTGATATGCTTGGTACACTATAGAAAAACTTAAGTTGTATTACAGTTCTCACGAAAACTAGTTAGAAACCTACTAAGGAGATTATTTTTCTTTAAATAATGACAAATTTGAATATACAATATTTTTTCTAGACAATGCAAGTAAAGGGCTACAAGAAATTTGGTTTTCTTTAACAGACATATTATTATACTATAATTCTATTTAGTAGGAAAAGTTTTTAAAGAAAGGTATTTATTAGCTTTAATTACAGATGTATTTCCTTGATGAAATTAATTAAAATAGAATCGGATCCAACAGTTTTCCTCAAAGGAGTAGTGGACATTTAATGGTCTTGAGCAACAGCATTTCTAAAAGGGTGATCACAATAACTAAAATTTCTATATCAGAAATTTTTTTTAACAATATTGTTTTAAAGGGTTTTGATATGGTTTCGTTATGGCAAAATTTGTTGATTTTCAAAAGCTGAACTAATTTCTGTGCTGTATAGTTCATTGTAGACCATCTCTTGTATTTTCATTCGAAGTAGCATTACCTTAGGTCGAGGTAAAAATCGAACATATGGTAATAAACTCATAAAAAAATGGTAATCATCATTTCCTTCTTGACTAGAGTTTTCATCAAAAAAACTAAAACTATCTTCTGCACTGTCAGATTGAATGTTGCATTGTCGTTTCTCTGAATTTGTTGGTATTGCTGTTAATTTTCGTTTCTGTGGATGCCTTCCATTGGTAACACTAATCGGTTGATCTTGGTCTTCTGAGATGAAACTTAAATCATCTGTTAATGGTTCTTGTGTATTATCTGGACTATCTTCATTTAAATGTTCTGTAAAATTTAAAAGAAAAGGTTGTTTCAAGGACATCTGATCTGTCAAGAAGGTCAACTTTGGAAAATGTGCCCAAGTTGGAACGTAGCCTGTTGAAGAACCATCCTCCAATGTACAATGTTTGGGAATTTTCTTTATTTCTTGGCGAAAATTATCTCTTAAGCTTTTCCATTTGGTTCTTAATAACTTTTCTGCAAGACAAAACAAAATTTGCATAGGTTAAATATAATGTAGATGAAAAAACAAACCAAATATGGTGATATCAGATTATTTTGGTTTTAAATATCCTACGGTTTTCTGATAGCATGAAGATTAATATATTTTTGGAGGTTATTCTGGAGGCTAGTGTTAATAAATATAGATAACATGGTCTATATAAGGTAAATCTAGAAAAGCTTTTTCTAAAAATGATTTATTAGGAATTTTTAAGACATTTAGCTAATTTCCATATTGAAAATGTAACTACAGTAATGTGGCTGTTGTTAATGAGGCCTAGACATGGAGTCTTGAAATAAAACTTGATCAATGGTTATT
This sequence comes from Aphrophora alni, assembly GCA_963513935.1. NCBI lineage: Eukaryota > Metazoa > Arthropoda > Insecta > Hemiptera > Aphrophoridae > Aphrophora > Aphrophora alni. The sequence goes on from OY740766.1 coordinate 94,996,139, forward strand.
GAAATTTATACATTTGTTGGTCACATTTTTTATATGTTGATTTCAGATTGTTTCTTACAATAACTCAAAATCGTTTATTAGGTAAAAAATAGAATCTGGAAATAGTTGGTTTTTAAATATTAAAAGAAGGAAAACACAGGTTATAAAAATATAAATAGTAAAGAAATTTTAAAAGAATATTGTATAATCAAAGGTGGTCACAATTTATTGCCCAAGTTTCAATCAGTTTAGTTCAAATTTTGTTTTTAGAAATGTCTAGTATGAAATACGGGTATGTATAGTGTAATTCAAGTATGTATAATGTAATTCAGGTATGTATAATGTAAATAATAAAAAAATAATAAACTTGTAGTATTGACTTTAATTGCTTTGTTGCAAACATTGCAATTTATGGTTCAGACATACTCTGTACCAAAAAATATTGAAAATTGATTTTTCTGACATCAAATTTTATGTATTAAAACAATGTAAATTTTTGTTCTATTCAATGTAAGGGGTGATATTAATTTAAAGCCATGTTTTAGATGTGACATGTTGCCATGAAAAAAAAAAATATATTTCTATTGATTCTCTTAAAATCTCCCAAAATAGTTTTTCCACGCTAAGGACATAAACTTTTTATCCACTCCTTAATTGAAAATTTAATCTGTTTGTGTCCTTAGAATTTCCTAATGCCACAGATATTAAGGGTGGGAGAACTATTTTGGGAGATTTTAATAGAAACAATAGAAATAAAAATCTTTTCATGACAACATGTACTTATCTGCTGCATCACCTCTCAGTGCCTCACTTGTAATGAGTATGAATGTTTTAAATTGTAAGGTAACCGGCTTTTCTTAAAGGGATTGCCACTATCTGACTTTGACTTTGAAATAACAACAAAAATTAATTAATATGATACTGCCATATATGGAATTATTTTTATGTCAAGTTGTTAATGGAGGAAAGGGGATATTTAACACATTTTTAATGATAGGTGAAAATTGACTAAGTTTTACATATTATAGTAAAACAAAGAACTAGCAAGAGCTTTGTTAATTGAATTGTGAGTCTCAAACATGTATTTATAAATCTGCCATATATTCAATAATATACCTTATAAAATCAACAAATACTATAAATACAAATTTATTACCATTAGTTGTAAATATAGATATGATATAGATTCTATAAAGTTAATACCTATAGAAAGAAACAATTAGATGTGTCATTGAGATTCAAAAATGTGATATTTTGAAAAGTCCCCAATGCCTTGGTAACATATTACTTTTTAATCATTCATGTTAATCTAATTACACTAGTTATATCAATTTTGATGGTTAGATTTAAATTTTAAAAAGGAGGTTTGATTGATTTGTTTGCCATATGCCAACAGTACTAGGATTTATAGGCTATACAGACATATATTTATTTGATACAAAATAATAGTTAGACTGTTAGACTTGTTTAAATATCCGAAAGTAACTAATTATTAGTATTTAAATTATCTGTATCAAATGTATATTGTAGTGTACGTTTTCTTAAAAATTAATTATTAACAAATACCTTATGATTTTATTGTATTGTGCTAAATGTTCATAAAAAAACTGAAACAAGATTTTGAGAATTCAACTCCCAGAATTAAAATAAACCAAAAATTATATGAAAATTAATAAGTCAAAATAATAGTGGGTGGGAGTTTTTTTTTTAATTCCAAAGTTAGTAATGGCCTCTTGTCTACTAGCAATAATTATATTGTTTTATTGTAAAATTTACATTGTTATTCCTTCATTTTAAAATAAATAAACCTTTATATTGTACTACACAGCACTGTTATTTGTTTTTAAAATTAATTTCGTAGAAAATAAAATCAGTTTTGCAGTAGGACAATAACGTAATTATTACCACAACATAATTTCAAGTCTTTTGGTTGGTAGCCGTGAGAGAATGACTCACCAACCAGCACTGAGCACTACAAAGTTTGTACAAACTAGAACCACAACCAAGTCCACTGCTGCACACAACACATCATATTTTTTTATCAAATCATAAATCAATCACATGGTTAACACTTTTGTATATTAAGTTAATTTTATTGAATATAAAAGAAGTCAATTAGCAAGTTATATATTATGTAAAGAACACCTTTAATTTTGTCTTCAAATATACTATTATTATGGAGTTTTTAAAAATTTTATTTATGAAGATAGGCTAGTGTTATTTTTAATTATTTATTAATATTGTACTTACTTGGAACATCCATTGCAGTTGCAATTTCGTCCCACATTTTATCAACGACTATCCTGTTATTATATTGACTATGCATTTGATTCCATAAAGCACCACGAACACGAACTTCATAAATAAGCCGGTCAACATCCATGCTAACTTCTTGCTAGTCGCTCTTTCCTGTATGTACTGTACAAGCTAGTCGACTCGCTGCTAGCACGCTACTAGTGGCAATCACAAGAAACAGTTCGCTCGCTATTCAGTTCAGGCTTGCAGCTATCGACATTGCCCGTTTCATTCACTCGCACAGCATGCAACCTTTTACTATAGTACGTTCATACACAGATTTGAATTTAAACATGAAATTACGTTAATATTTCTAGTAACAATCATTAAATAATAACATTTAGTAATCAATCATTTATTTCATTAATTTTTTGTAATATCTATTGTAAAATTCCAATTATTTAAAAATCAACGTGAACGATTTTTATTTCAAATTAAATTTTGAACTTATTCTTATTTCCAGTAAAGCTATGATTTAAAAATTATAGTTAATTCTAGCTTTATAAAAAATGATATATACAATTTATATAAATTATCCGACTTATATGCATTGGTATAAATTGCTATAAAATATCGTCTTTTCTGTTTTTTGTATTTAACAACTCATTTTCTAATGAAATGTTACTTTTTATTTATTGTAACTTTATTATTTTGTTGTATAAAATCATTAGATTTAATACTTGATGCGTTTGTAAATTTAATGCTATAATTAGTCCTTTTAATGGGTAAAATTTGTTATTAATTCTTTTGATTTTGTTAATTGATTAATACAAATAGATTTTCGAGCGGTTTATTATGCTATTTGTTTTTTACTACAGTGGATATTAATTTTTTTATAAAATAATAAATCCAAATAAGGAGTGCATGCATATAAGTACAGTAGTTAGAAATATATGAGGTTCCTAGCACACTTGGGGAGAATTTGATTTTTTATATTAAATAATTAATTCCTTGACTATCAGCCTCAATAATTATTATAACAGCAAAATATTCAAATAAAACCTAATAATTATTTAATCTTAACCAAAGGAAATTTTTCATCCTTTAATCTATTATAAATTAAACTATTTTTTTTATTAAGTTCTTCAATAATGTTTTCATCCATTTTTGAAATAAACCGGTTTGATAAAAGATTCAAAATCTTTTAATTCAACATAAATAGAAGACTCGTATTTAGTTCAAATTTTTTAGGTTTTTTCAATTGTTTATATTTTCTAAGTCTTTAAACTTTAATTTTCCAATACCATTATTTCGTTAACCAAAGTATCCACTTATTTATAAATAAATTTAATTAATGGATTTAACCACAGAATTAATATAATACCACAAATCTAAAAAGAACTAAAAATATAGAACCGTAAATTGTCCAAATGAAAAATGTATTATACGGAATAATAAAATGTTTTAAAGTTAAAACTAATAAAAGTCAAATAATAACAAATCAACATAAAAGACACTTAAACCCATAGTAAAAAAGAGCAAGCTAATGAAATTTTATCATAAACTATTATAAAAACATTTCCGAAATATTATAACATTAGGAATTATTGGCAAGTGTAGTAATGATTTTTTTTTTTTCAATGAAGATAAAAATAATTGCAACAAATCAATATTAAATGATGCTATTAAAATTGTTAATATTAAAGGATACGTTTTATTGGTTTATGTTTTACAACTAACTAGGATTGCATAATATAATAAACCTTAATTTAAAATGTAACGATTTATAAAAAATCTTATAAATTATGTAGATTTGTAAAAAAAGTTGTTTTTATTTATCTCAAAGATAAATTCTTCGAAATATTGTAATTATATTTTTACTTAAAATATATTATGATTTATAAATGTAATGGACAAAATTGGCATTCGTTGAGCTTTGGAATACCGCACCTCTATAAACTGTGTATCAGCCGATGTTGTGTCTAGTACGGCGAAACTTTTCATTTGTCTCCCGTGTAGGCCTATTCAACCAACAGTCTGTCTTGTAAGCCTATAATAATTATCGCCTATACTTGGTTCTTTATAAAAATCCATGTAATCAGGCTAAATATTATGTATGACTTCACGTAAGATAACAATTGTCAGAGTAGTTTCTACAACTTGGTCAAATTGTTAACCATCAGAAAATCGCGAATTAGTTTCAATTTAAAGATTACTTTTTCTGGCTTTCTTTGACAATCTGTAAAAATTAAAAGCCGATTATTTCCGATTTTACCGATATTTATTTATGCATAAAATATTCGTCCTTTAGGCTTCAATTGGAAAACATTTTCCAGAAAGAAAAATGGATCAATTTGGGTTCTAATAAATATTTTGTAGCTTTCTTAATTTTCCGAGTAGTATTAAGTAAAAAGGGATTCGATGGAAATGAGCTTAATTTTACACAAACTTTGTAGGCTACATACCAGCTGTAATTTTTGTATTATAATTTCAATTAACTTCGGAGTTCCAAGTCCAATATTAAATTTTTTAATATAATTCTGATAATTTGTTTTCAGACAGTTGTGATAAGTACAATTAATAAATAATTTTAATTGTAAAACCAGTTTCGATCAAATACTTTTTACTTTCCCGAAGTAAAATAACATTTCTAATAAAGTTAATAGCAGTTTCATTACTCATGAATCCTAAGTTAGAACTGTTTTATTTAAATATAATAGGCAGATTTCATCATTTTTGAAAAACAAATTACTATAAACAAAAATAATTTAGACACCCGCCCCCTCTTATGTTATATTTTTGCGAAATTGGATCTCTTATTGTTTAATGGGTAACAATCTACAAAACTAATAAAATTGGGAATTTCTGTCAGCAAAGTATGTTTTGTTTTGTTTTTTTTTTCACTTTTGGCTAACTACTACTGCACTGACATTTTTGGGGACTAAAATCTTTAGTTGGTTTTTATTGATGGGTAAATGAGAAAGTTTTGCATAGTTTATTTATTGTAATGGTTGGTATAATTTACAAAATATTTTGATTGTGAAAGTGTATTGCATATTTTTGCTGCGGTGGCGTTAATACGTAAGTACCCAAATTTTTACCGATTAAATTATTTTAATCAATGAAAATTATAGGTACAAATTGTAAAAAATTCTAGAGGAAGCATAAAAACGATTTTTTTTCTATACAAATTACTATAAAAAGTAAAATTATAATGGAATTTTCCAAAAATACCTAGATAAACATTTTTTCCATCGGTCGAAGGCCTACAAAAAAAAAAAAATAGTCTATTGAAAGTGACCTTTCCGGTGCATTATTGTGTTTTAAGTGCAAGGCAAAACCAAGCACTAAAAGTCGATCAAGCAGCATAAAGTATTTTCAGTATGAGTTATGGACCATACTTTTCATCAGAAGAGTTATACAACATAAAAGTTCAGATTGATGTTTATGGTACAATTTTGATTATTGGTAACATTGATTCCTTTCTTTGGGAGTTTTTTTTCCGAAGTCCGTGTAATGTTGCCACGGTTGTAGTGGTCATGTTTGTGTTATCCATTTTTGGACTTTTGTTGGTCTACTAAAATCATCAGTTTACACCAAAAAAAAAAAAATAAATAAATCAGTTTTACTTTCTACAGTTTCCCGATTTTCAACATTGCTGTGTTCTCAGTAGCTGAACTGTTTAGTGCTCCTGGTGGGTAATCACGAAGCTAAATTAAAGCAATGGACAGTTGATTTTTTGCCTTGCTCTAAATTTGAGATCGGAAAACGACCACTTTCGTTGCTCTCAGTTGTTATCGATTAAAACAGCTGCTTTCCGTACAGTATGATGAAAATATATAATTAGCTAATATGTAAGTTTAGTTGTTATTGTACACACAGTTTTAAGTAAACAGTTTATGTCAAAAAGAAGGGGCGCTTTCTGATTCAGTGTTGCAACAAATTTTTCCTCTGGTTCGGCGAAATCTTACCGTCGCCTCGCGAGTAAACTCTGAGTTTAATATTGTTATAAACATTAATAACTAATTAATAAATGATCATACCTTTTAGTTCAAGAATGCAAAAATATTTTGTTAGAATATTTGCATTTTCGTAACGTTACCTACATAATAATTTGGTAACAAAAATTATGTTTCCTAGTCTCAGAATTATTATAACTATCTGCAAACTATCATAATTCGATTTCATACAGTTTATTCACAATTTTTTGTTTGGTACTGTATTATTTGTTTACTATATTTTACTGTAATTTCTACCATGTTTTCGCTTTATTATTTTGTTTATTCAAGTCGCTCAATAATACAAAAAAAACTGGTTTAAATATGCCTGGTACATTAAATTAATAACTTTGCGTTGTTTATTTAATGAAAAAAAGGGGTGGGGTTAAAAGTTTTAAAATATATTTTCAAACATTTCAATGCTAATAATTAGTCATTTGTTAATAAAACAATAATAACAATTATTTTTTTTTTCAACTATTTTATATAAAATATATTAAACCTAAAATTATATTTTTCAAATATTTTACTTTTTAATTATGTCTCTAAATTCAAAGCATTATTGGAACCTATTGATTTTACGAAGGTTTGTTGAAAATAAATTAGGTACTAAATTTATCACACACCCTACCAAAAAATTGGAATAGGTCTTTGTAATGCACAATTGTGCCACCCTAAGAAAGAGATTAGTGAAAGCAACAGAAGTCATGACAATCCGTTTACACGAATTAGCTCAACTTTAGGAGCAAAAATATTAACTAAAGATTTCTATTTTATCCAAATTGACTCTAATGAAGATTAATGTATTATACAAAACATACGGGGGGGGGGGTTGTCATCTACCGTAAAATCCTGTTTCGAAAGTAATCGCCTGAAAGAAGAAAATGAACCAAAAGCGCCATCGTAAAAATTCTAATATTCAAAATCGAAGCAAATTTTATTAAATTTTAGATGAAAAAATGTGAAGATAACATAAACTATTGGAACAAACTGTAAGTAACTCAGTCATCATTGCATTTTTAAAAAATGAAGAAAAGAGCATAACCCTAATACTCTTTAGTGCCCTAATAGTGTTAGGTTCGAAAAGGAACAAGAATTGGTCAAGAAAGATGAAGGAGAAGGATCTAACCCAAGATTACATGAAAAAATGTGAAGATCCAACTAGGTTCCCCCGGGATTACCAAGCTCCTACTCATTGTGAGCCCCAGAGGGTGTTTTTTCCTTCTTAACTCCGGAACCAGTATTTTTGGCAACGGATTCGTTCCTAGACTTAAATTTATACCAAATCTGATCAAACCATTTGGTACCAAATTCTGTTATCGAAAATGAGGGAGATGTTTGTGTTGTGGCAAGTATTTTTTCACTTGTAAATAGAAATTATTTCAAGATCATCATGCTAAAAAAGGGGAAGAAAAGAGTGTATGAATAAAGACCCCCAAGCCTTCGATAATAGTTTCAGATTGGGAAAGAACAAGAGTTGATAAAGAGAGACGTGATAGTAAAGATGAAATAGAGGGAACTAAACCAAGACTTCATGGAGGAAAAAAGTGTATATCCAGCTAAGTTCCTTCGGAATTGTGAAATCGGTACTCCCTAAGACGGCCAAGATGACGACATATCATTTTTTTTAAATTTTTTAAACAAACATTTCTAATGAGAAAGTAAAAATGATGTAAGACGTTATTTCCGATGGGACAAATCTACCGAACTTTGAGATCAGGGAGAAGATTTCCTGTTTACTTTAAATTCACTTTTGGTGAATAACGTATTTAATTAGCGACACACTTTATCAACAAAAATTATAAATTCCACTCATGATGATGGTTTTGTTTTATTTTTTAAATAAATACTGTCTTAGTGTGAAAACTAGTTCTTCAATAATTGTATAAAATGTACTTATTTAATTTATAACAGTAATAAATACGTTTATCGAGATAAAATCGGTCACCCTTCCCTTTAAAAGTCCTCCCAAGTTCATTTTTGAATACTTAAATTTTAAACAATCAACTCATCTAAACAGAATTTGTAGTAGCTTATGTTTAGGCCTGTTCAAGAAAATTTACTAAACAAGTGAATTTCAAAAATATCTATTAACAAGAACTTCTAAATGTACAAAAAAAAAAATACTTGTTTATCTTGTATGTATTGAAATGTACACAAATTCTAGTTTTTTTTTATACTGGAAGCCATTTTAAAGAGATAGAATATCACTTCATAATTTAATATAGCCTACTTGGCGTTTGGCTAATAGTATTACAATATGAAGTAATCCCTTATTTTAGGTGAAATTAATTTTTACTAAACCCAGCTGTTGTATGTTAACAATCGTTACATTGATCATTATTATGAGGAATCAAATTCAATGACACCATCTGCTTTAACTACAACGTTGCCGCACTGAACCCCCAATACAGCTGGCAACACTGTGTTCTCCCATCCCGTACATCTCTGTATTGAATTCTCTGCTTTTTGCTTTGGATTTGGGTGACCCCTTGCCGCTTACTGAATTATAATTTGCTTCTTACTGTATAATAACATTTAATTCATTTCATTTGGCTTCTACGTACATTATTGTTTTTAAATTTTGTAATACAGTTTCAATTATAATTTTTTGAAATATCGATGCCGTTTTATTCAAGATTTTAGTAGCCGACAACTGATCGCAACATTGTCTATAAGCCTACCTATAGCCAATTCCAATATTGAAATATAAATCAATACAAATACAAATTTAACCTTGGAATAGGTAAATCTCGGAACGAGAATGCATATGTTTGTATGGTGACAACTACTCCCTTCAAAACGTGAAACAGCTGTTTTTAATTGACAGAAATAAACGATCTAGAAAATTACATTTTTTATTGATTGAGTCCTAATTACGTTTTATGCTGAATTTTTATTGATAATTAGTTCTCTAGATATTGGTAGATAAATAAAATCATCTGACGTACCTTATCATTAGTGCAGTGTAGACTGTTACATAACAGAGTTTGGTTACATCTACACATTTTTAAATTGCTTCTGCAGATCACTAAAAAATCATGTGAATCGACTTTTATTGATTTGTTACATTTCAAAATGGTTCAGATATTAGAAATTATATTAAATTTGGCTTTATCGATTTTTGTATGAAATCGATTTTCCACAGAGCAACAAAATAAAATAAACAATCAAAAATGCAAACAAAACCTTTCTATAGGATAAGGAAAAACTGTAATTAATAAATCATATTTTTAAATATAAAACTTTAAAAGCTCATGCGCGACGAGAAAGAGAGAGAGAGAGAGAGAGAGAGAGAGAGAGAGAGAGAGAGAGAGAGAGAGAGAGAGAGAGAGAGAGAGTGCTAGTGTTGGTTTTAAATCAAGGAGACCTAAAACCAATCTGCTTGTGCCCTTAGAGTTTCCTAATATTAGTTGCATTAAAAGATGTAAAATATATTTCGGAAGATTTTAGATAAACAATATAAACATTTTTGTTTGTAACATTTACACATCTTGTGCATGTTTTGAATTAATATCATATCAAAGGGGCTCCCATAGTGAGTATAATCCCTAAGGTATCTAGCTGGATCTACATCTGTCTTGATCAACTCTTGTTCTCTTCCGACACCCTCGCGGTATTAAAGTATGAATTTTGATCAGCATTTTCTAAGGTTATGATGACCGGGATACTGCATGTGTTTATATCTAAAATCCAATTGAACTAAAAATGAACTTTTTTTAATGAGCTAATGTAGGACCATAGATAAGTTAAGAAAATTTATTTTTAACTGCCACCATTCTGATATTTAGCAGCTGATTTTCTCATTAAGGAAATTTGGAAATTGTTACAAAAATGCCTATATACCAAACTTTTATAAAATCTGATAATAATAGTCTACATACTCCATTTACTAAACATATATTCTTGAGTAGCCTACATTCTTTTACCATTCATAATATTGTTTAAACTTTGTTGAGGCGTTTCAGATGAACTCCATGTTTAAAGCTATTTTTCGTAATCCTATAGTTCAATAAGGAAATAGATTTTGAAAATACATACGTTAAGACGATGCTAGACATGGCAGACGAATGTACTCGAACCTCCTAACAACTAAATAGATTATTTCATGATTACGACGATAATATATATTTATGTCAAGAATTTTAAAAATGGCTCCAATTACACAAATGAGTCGGATCAATGAATATTTGTCAGTTGAACCCATGTTTCAGAGTGGGAGATCTTATTATTAATGAAGTTCACTAAAAATATACTCAAATTATTCTAAAATAACAATAAAATATGTACGAAATAAAATGAGATGAGACGGAGAGTTGTTGTTATAGGGAAAGTATTGAAGTTGAATAAATGGGTCTTTTTTAGAAGAGCCCCGCCACTTTTAAAATATTTTCTATAGGGATATTATAGTAAAAGTAGACAAAGATTTTAAGAGAATAACAAGTTTTCCAGCAAGTGAGAAAGAGTAGTATTTCCATTATCTTTTGTCCTCTGACAAGGAAAAATTTTAAGAGAATAACAAGTTTTCCACAAAGTTAGTACGGGATTGCTTGGTCAATCAGGAATTGCTCCGGCTCCAGTAAATAATCATTTCTATAAATTCTTAAAAAAGCCGAGTAATAAAAAATAAAAAACAGTAATACTGTATTTGTTTAATGGAGATATTTATAGTTACTTGAAAAATATGGTGTCCTTGTTTATTTAATTTATAAAATAAATTTTTCTAAAACAAAAACCAAAAGGTTCATTGTTATTGACTTTTACTTTTTTAAATAATTAAACGATAACATGATTATATTTTTTAATTAAATTTACAATAGGATTAAATATTTGAAACACTCTAAATGTGATTACGTGATACTAAAAAAAGCTTCTTTTTTCTTGAAAATAAAACTAGAAAAATTGCGACATTTTGATAAATAATTTAAACCCTTTTCTAGTAATAGTTGTTAACTTCACCAAACGATCGTTAAATACTTCAAAGAAACATGACAAAACAATTTCAACTGTGAAATGTTTCATTTTAGACGTGTGAATAAATTAAACTTTGCCACATAGTAATGAGGTTGATGTTTAAAAAATCATTCAATATAGCCTATTGGGTTTTAGTTTCAAGAATATGATAAACATTTCCCAGACTACAGTATATCTGTATACAACATAAATTACAGAACATTAATTTGTATAAAAAGTGAAAAAATAGAGTCTTCAATAAGGATTCTATCCTCGATCTTCAGTCAGCAGTTTTTTTGTTTTTGTTTTTTTTTTTCTTTTGAGGAAGGAGTATTACTTGTAATCTTTCTACCTATTAGAAACAGAGTCAAAAGACCTTTATTTATAAAATAAAATTTATACTTTACATTTTAATTATGAAATTGTAAACAATCTAATTTAAATTTATTATGAAGTGTTTTTACTTTCCGATTCGCGATTGATTACATTATGTAAAATTACCATTCAATTAAATTTTATTGCAATAGAAGAACATTTTTATGAAAATCTGTCCCCACACTGGCAAACAAAACGTGTCTATAAAGAGTCAACAAAAGAGATTAGCCTATTCCAAAAAAACATTTATTTTTATATTCATCGTATGACTTTATCACTGGAGCAAAGACCACAACCAGATCATCGGTTCAGCCTTTTGGACTGAACACACCAGCACACATATTTACATGTCTGGACATCCATCGATTTATTTTACGGTTGTAGTCTATATTTACCGAATAAATATAATGTTTAGTTTAAATTGAATGTAGCCAATAAACTATGCCTAAATTACTGTCTAAATAACTATTGCATTTTATCCTGTCCAAGTTCACTTCGTGAGTTTTTAACTCGACCCCCCCCCCATACCACCCCTCCCTGGTGCATCATTAAAGTGTACAACGTCAAACAAAATGGCGGCTGCTATCCAGAGAGAACACTTTTTTATGAGTTGAACAAGTATAGCTTAATGTGTGTTTTTCGAACAAGAATTCTTTGTCCATATACTTCATTTAAACCTACGTGTTGTAAATAGCACTTGTTATCCACAAATAAAAATATTTAATATAAATTGGTTATAGGCCTACGTTGAACTAGACATTAGTAGCCTACTAACAATTTTAATGCGTCCAAATATTGTACTGAAAATAAACAGTGTAAACACATTCATAAACATTCTCACACATTCATCCCCAAAAACAAATACTTAATTTTAAAAAAAAAAAAAAAAAAAAAAAACCTTATTCTTTTTCTCGAAAATGTTGGTTTGATAGTTCTCGGCCAAAAAATGAAAATTAACTATGAAAACAAACAAAACATACATATTAACTTAGATGTATACAAAATATTTTAAAAGAAAAAAGCGTAAACTTTTTCGCTTATCCCATAAACTCTTCCTAAGCCTTGTCGTTTTTTGTTCACTATTTTAATTTTAGTTAGTTTATTAGAGTCTTGGTACACCGTTTTGAGTCGCTAATCTTCACGTTTAACAAAAATTTTACCGAAATGGGTATAACTCTTTTTTTATAGATCATTCTCGGATTAACATTTTTAGAGACAGCGATCGATCAGTAAGTAGGCCTACGTTTTGTTTGGGTCCTTTAAGAGCATCAATCAAAACGTTTGAACCTATTACAAACCTAAAACAGTCCCCTAGATAAGACCACAATAAGTCCTCGTAGGCTATTAAATTTGATCAACATCTGTCCGGTCGTAGCTGTAGGGCAGAGCACGGAGTAAGACGTCATTTTATAAACTATTCTGGAATGTATTAATTAATGACAAACTTAATACGTTTAAGTGAGAAGGTAAAATCTGTCCAAACAAACCGAAAGATAGCTGGCCAATAGTTTATTGTTCAAATACCAACATGAATATTCTTCTTAGAAACTTTAATTATTTACAAACTCTATAGTGTGCTTCCAAATTAAATATTTTTCTCTTTAAATTGTTTTTGCAGTTTTCTTGTTTACATCCCATATTATACGTGTAGGCTAATTGGTAAAATAATCAAAGTTAAATTTTTCCGCGGATATAACCATTTTATGATTCCCTGGACACTAAAATAGTCTTGGGAAAGTCTGTTTGTTGAATTTACAGTTCACTGCATCTTAATCGAGTTTAACGATTTTAATCAAAATTGCTATGTGGACATATTTTGACCGTAATTCCAGACTTTTCTTCTATTTTTGATTATTCGAAATTTGTATGTAGGCTACACAACAACATCATTATATTTTCTCAATATTGAGTCTTAACGATTATGAGCTGATTTTTATAAATGAAATGTAATCTCTAAAGGTACAAATAAAAGGTATATATCCATTAAAATACCGGTTTATGAGTTATCTGTAAAATACCAAAACATCGGTCGTGGAGTTGTTATAGAAAACGTAATTTCTCAAAATCAGATTTTGTTAAAATATTAAAGAAGAGTGATCTAAACTCTGTGTTCAAAATCGCAAGTAAAAACACCGCCATTATAAACTTGATTTAGACGCTTAGGACGGGTTTATAACAGAAGTAAGACAAACGTAAACTCTAATAACAAGTTGGTCAATTCACTAATAAAAAACAAGTTTATTATTTTCCGTTTTGTAGATGGGTGAGTGAAAAAGTTAGTGCAATGTTTATTATTCTATCTCTCTCTCTCGCATACTGATAGTTTTCCAATAGAGTCACTCCTATGATATCTGTAATAAATTAGAATTGTTGGTAGGGAAAGTCAACTAGGCGGAGCTTATTATGCATATACAGTAAGTTTTCCTGTCGGCCTACTTTAATTGTAAATAAATTTTAATACTTTCTTTAATTCTGAGGATACTAGTTTCTCACTATAATGTGAAGGAGATACTTTTGGACATATTTATAATTGGAGAGACGTTTCCTTTTAGTGAATTATTGGTGATAAATAAATAGGCCCAAACTTTTTTTTATCCATGCTCCCCACAAGCTTCACTAGGTGGCAGCTTATAAGCTGAAATTGACAGTAAAATAAAAATATAATTATTTGTATACAAATTTTTTCAAATATCTATTTATGAGAACATTTCCATTCAAGAATATTAGTTTAGTGAGGAAGTGTCTCATTAAGTTGAACATACAATTTTTGTCCACGATTTGGCAAAGCGCATATGGCTTCAAATATGTAAACAATACAATTGTATTAGTTTCATCAAAGGAAAATGACCCATTAGTGCGCTTTAGCAAGAACGAACAAAAAATAACTTTTGGTGATGTACATTTCTTACAATATAGGAAGTGATTTCTTTAATGATCATAACTTCTTGTAAAATTTATAATATACGCAATATTTTATGTACAGAAATAAGGGTATTTATTTAAGTTACCGGTACCTAATTAGCTTGAGTTAATCGTGAAGAGGGTAGGCCTATTCAAAATTGTCCATTGGAAAGGTGACCGAGTAAACCTCATTTTAAAAGTCATTAAAATTATTTATCTGTAGGCTACTTTATGTTTCCAATACAAACTGAAAAAGATGCTACATGTTCCCATATTTTTAAAATACACAATTCTCAGTGCAACTTGTGATAAGTTTATATTACAGTACACTAGATCACTCTTCCCCCCCCCCATTTTAAAAAACTGATCAGTTTAATTGCAAATGGAGTAGGGTGAAACCTTAATAGAAAAGGTTTCGTTTGATGACAAATTTTTTATTATTTTCTGCACTGATGCCCTGGCCAATTATGTTTGTCCTAATTGGTGGAGGCTACAATTGAAATATGAAGGCAAGATAACGGGAAATATTCACTAAAAGGATGCAGAAATTCTCCCTTTTGTTGTAATTTCTCAAGAAGACAGTTTTGTGGCTACAAGTTTCTATGTTTGCGTCTACAAGCCTCTACATTTGCGACCACATCAATATTAATTTTATATAAAGAAACAGAAAGTTATATTATTAATCAAAAAATTTATTTCTAACTATTCCCGGACATATTAGATACGAGGTCTCCTAACCTAAAAATAGAGGTTTTTAGAATAACGACCGTCTGTCAGCTGGCTGGTGTCTAGTGAGGCGTATTTACCTTTTCTGATATGTCAAGATTGAGGTGTAGCTGCTGTAAGAAAAAAAAAATTTCTTGGTCTTAACGATTTTGATGAAATTGTAGGCTCTATCAAGGAACAAACAAAATCGGCTCTACAAATATTGGTGAAATGTGAAGATTAATGTTCTAGACCGAATTGTAAAGAAAATAGCCTATGGTTTGGAATAATTGGCAAAAAACTAAAGCGAACCTTCCTCGTCATCATAACCTTAGATTTCAACCAAATACGATTTACACTCATGGCGTTGTATTTATCAAAAGGTTGACATGGATAACTATAAAAACCACCGTTTTAGACTTGCAAGACTTTAAAACGGATATTTCCATGAACACCGGTATTTTGATTAGTCTTTAATAGTTGAGTCATCGACGATGGACGGACAGCACTGAGGTCATTAAACTTGAGATAAATTTTTGACGATTACCAAACTTCCCTGATATGCTGGGTACAATACGTAAAATAGAAAAATACACTTTTGCCAAAGTAGACAAGTATAATATATATTGTACTAATCCTAAATACAAAGTATTTTTTATTTTAATCTTTTGGTATTTTACATATGAATAGATTTTAAATATTAAACGACAATATCTATTTATTCACAATTAGTATGAACTATACTGAAATAAACATAACGTTTCAATATGAACATTTTATGACTGATTTTGAATTTGTGCAGTTTTTAGTGATCAAGTTTGTAGGCTACTATCAGATGTTTTTAACTAATAATGTTTGTTTATGGTACACACATTTTCTTCCACACAACATTTATTTTAAATCTGTAAAACCGATTTTGATACTAATAGGCTATTTCAAACAAATCAGTGCATCGATTATTTTACTACGTTTTTATTAGTTCGGTTTCCGTCATATCTCTCTGTCTGTCCGGGTGGAATTTTGCAATCGAGTTTAAACTAACACCCCGATAAGCTAGAGACCTGACATTTTGAACATAGGTCAGAATTTGATGACAATATAATATTCAGTTAGTTTCTTATCTCTACATTTGTTTAAATAACAGGTAATATTTTGAATTTCAGACATTTGCAGCTAAATAGGATGTGAAATGCATTGTGAGTTTCCTATATATTATATCCCTGTCAGTCTCATCAATATATACAAAACCGATTGAAACCTTTTTTTCACCCGGACATAAGACTAAAAAAACAGAAAATAATAAATCAAATAAATTTTTTTTTAACATACCACGTTTTAAAAACGGACCAGTAAATAATACAAGTATACAATCCGGATGAATTCACAGTTAATTTCAGTGAATAGATTCACTGTAATTTAATTATTTACTCCTCCTTAACGATCATAGATTACCTGCGCCCTACGTTTTTTCTCTCCAAGTATTCCAAATATATCCATAGCCACTAACAATCCTCCCTCAAAATTGTAGAAGGGTCATGAAAAATTATTTTATACTTTTTAGTCCGTTTTAAAAACGTGGTATGTTAAAAAAAAAATGTATTTGATTTATTATTTAGTAGTACTGTATGAATAATATAAAGACAAGTTAATAGCAATTACGTATAAGCTAGTTTAACCATACAATTTAAAAAAATAAATACTTGAAATATATATATACTTTAAAGTTTTGATAGAAGTTAAAGAGTATATCCCCTTTAAATGTACACTCGTACGTTTAAAGATTAATAATGCATGAACTCAGAGTATCCATTCATACAGCGGGTGCCTAATGCCATCATTTCACCAAATACTACAGTCGCCATTTTGTTTAGGGCGGAGCCAACTCGGGTATGTGCTTGTGTAGCGTTCCTGGTCGCAATATTTTGGCGATTATTCTTTATAGTAGCCTATACAGTAAATCTTTTTTTCTCGTTTAAACTGCGTGACTATTTTAAACAGAAAAAAAAAAAAATAATTGCACCATGCGGCGGGTCTTTGTTTGTTTTAATTAATATAATTATTATAAAGATAAATATTATGTTAATATATTGTATGGGGTAATATTATGTTTTGTATATTACTTACCCCTCCCCCATTTATTCATATTTCAAAAGAGTTTCATAAACAATATGTTTGTTGCACAAGTATTTTTAATTAAATCTAAATTGCATTTTTGCTATGTCGCTAATTGTATTTGGCACATCAAACAACTTGGACTAAGAAGTTGTATCAAAGTCGGCTGAGAAACCAGCCCAAAAATTTTGTTTTTACTTGAAAATTGTTGAATTTAATTTTGTCGACGAATAGTTCATTTTCAGTAGTTCAAATATAACATTTTTAATTGTCAAACTAATTGTTTTTATTTTTAAACTGCTGATCAGTAATAATAAAATCGAACACCGGAAATGGATGTTTAGTTCGTTTTTCTTATAGAGACAATAATATGAAATTTCTTTTAATGAAAGATTTTTGTTTCAAAATATTTTTATACCAATGTATCAAAGGTATTATGAATTACCCA
The DNA here is from genome assembly GCA_963513935.1 of Aphrophora alni. Lineage (NCBI taxonomy): Eukaryota > Metazoa > Arthropoda > Insecta > Hemiptera > Aphrophoridae > Aphrophora > Aphrophora alni. The sequence continues at coordinate 95,013,845 of OY740766.1, forward strand.
TACATTTGTTGTTTCTAAAAATAATTTACAAAACAAAAAATATATAACATATATGTGTTGTTTATAAATAAATATTGAGATTGACTTGTGAGATAATAGACTAAATATACATAGAATAAAACACGAAAACAAGATCTCACCAAAATTACGTTTACTTAATTGATCAAACGCATTTCAACGACAAAGTCGCCATATGTGTTGCTCTATATTACAAAAATGTTGTTAATATAATATGTAACAGTTATATAGATATCATTTTCCAATTTCTTTATTTTCATTTTTTGTAAACAACTTAATTTTTGTTCATACAGGTATGTTGTAAATTTAGGTTTTGCGGTAGGCTACTATGTGCAAAATTTGAAGTTATTCTACTAAATAAACATCGGCTTACTGTACAATATATTATTTAGGCTTAACCAATAGTTATTATCATTTAAATAGCATATTTACTTCAGCTCTGATTATTTCTTTTTATTAAGGTCATTTTCATATAGATGTAGTGTAGATCGAGAAAGTTAGGTGGGGCGTCAAAAGATAGGTCCAGTTTCTTGCGGAAACCTCCGTTTTAAAGAAGTCTTGCGAGTCCAAAAAATTAGTATTTTTTGTCATATCCCGAAAAGTTTTTTTTTTCAATTTGTTTCCACTAATTGTAAACCCTAATGGTGAAAACCGAATTACCATATTTGGACGGTGGGCAGTGTTCAGTTTGCTATTTTTCAATATAACCTACATTTCACTTGTGGTAGATTTTTGTTTTAGATATTCCATCACTTTTTACCCATATTTGATCGAAATCACTAGAACCATATTTGTGATAATCGATCTTGTTTCTAGATGGTCTCCATATTTTATTTTTACTTATTGACAGTTATCTCCGGAATTAACAAAATTTAACGACAAAATACTTAGTGATTGCATAATATTTGGTTGAGAGTAGACTATAGGAGTGTGATAAAGTGTGTGCCTCTCTGTTTTATTACATATTTTGTTTATGAATTAAGCTTATCTCAATCTTTATCAAAGATATGCAACCACCTGCTACAGACTTTTATTAAAATATTGCAATTGTTGAGGCTGTGGGTGAAACGGAAACTGATTACAAAAATATCATGAGACAATGTTCGATTAACTACAACCCTCCCAAATTTAGTAAGGTGGAGGACTAAAAATGCTTTGAGGTTAGATAAAAAATATCTTCATCTAAGTTATTATTTATTGGTCCACGCGTTTCGATTGTGGAGAACAGCACAAACGACAGACATTCCCAGTTAATACATTTAGAGACTAGTCATTTTAATAATGTTAATATTAATAATTTTGATTATTTATAAACAGATTCATGACCGAGAAAAATAATTACCACTTCATTTTATTTATTACGTATTGTGAGTGTGTCCCACGAAGGTAGTCTATTTATTTTTTTTAACAACCACCAAGTACATATGCGTCAACCAAATTGTAAGATTTCTTTCGTACATATCCAAAAGTTTACCAACAAATTTTTACGCTGATATCTGCAATAGAAATAAAATGGCGGCTGTTGATAGAAATGCAGTTTAACTTTAAACTACAGCGCCTGCCGACGGAGAACAAGATAACCTATAAAAGCTCCAAATGTTTAAAACAGCTGGTTATGTTAAAACAAACAGCTGTTTCTTTTATTTCAGATCATTGCATTGTTGACAACTTGTATTGTGTTCTCTTAGGCAACAAACATAACCTAGCTTTTTGCCATGTTGTTTACGATAGAGCAGAAGGTTTTTGCTGTGCTTGGTCTCTTTCTTGCTTTTAATAATGACAAAGAAGTTTTTTTTTTTTTTTAAGAAACATGTTTTATCATAAAAAGAAATTTTATTATATGTTATATTGTGGTAATAAAAGTTATTAAAGTCTATAAAAGAATAAAAAGTTATTGTATTGCTTCCTGCTATCGTTTAAATCATAAATCACTGCCAACAGCCGCCATTTTATTTCTATTGAAGATATCAGCGTAAACATTTCTTGGTACACTTTCAGATATGTTTCCAATATGTATGGAAAAAAAATCTTACAATTTGGGTGATGCATATGTATTTGATGGTTGTTTAAAAATGTAAATAGCTTCGTGGGACATATACATACAGTGTCTACAGAATTTGTGATCTACTTATTCGTTTTTGAACGAAAATAGAAAATACGTTGTGTCCCAACTTCCTCCATCTATAAGGCAGCTTTTAGTGAGAGAGTGGTTAAGTCAAAATTTTCAAATCATAAATGTATTATTTTTTTTTTTTTTTTTTTTTTTTTTACATTCTCACATATACGTAGTATAGATATTTTGTATGATGGTGAAACATAAAATTTGCCGGTTGTAAGTTATGGGTAAAAAGCATACAAAAATCGGGCATGCGGCTCTTAAAAAACCATGTGATTTCGTTCAAACTTTAGTGAACTCTGAAGATTAATGTCCCATACACATGTGCAGAAGATTAAGTAATAGTACCGTACGTTATAAGACCGGGAGTTAGGTACGTTATTTTTTATTATAACTTCACAGAAAAGATAACATAAATCACTCAATTTATTACATAATATTATTGACGCAAAATGTTTTACAATTTTATGTTAATACATATTACAGTTTGTGTTGTTTAAGCCTTCTCCCAACATTGATGCTGATGATCTTCTAAAACAATATCCAGTATATTCTTCTGAATTTTTTAAATTAATAAATATTTTATATTTGTAATACCAGCGATGACATGGCATTCTTACGCGCTGAACAACAAAACATTTTCAATTGCTATATCCAATCCAAAATCTTTTGCTTTCCGTATTTTGATGTCTTAGGCCCATGTACTTACCTATATAAATAACAGGTGTGAAAACTACAATTTTTACATTTATTTGAGGTAATAATCAAACGTTTAGTACCGGGAAATAAAAGAAGCCTGTTATTATTGAAATCAGCTGGTGGAAGGTAAATTTTCTGTCTAGTAAAACATAAAGAAGTATTTTCTTGTCTTAACAGACTAAGAACATGGCAGTATTCTGTGTTGTATAATCAAATAGTATATTACGTTAGGCCTACAATAGTAAAATATGTGTTTACCGGGCGAGTGTAATAGTTCCCGTGCGGGAGGAATAGAGCGCGGGATTATCATGCGAGTCCGGCAAACACATTTCGGACGAGTCTCGTACGATATTTTACATCATACTACTTTATAAAAAATCAATTGTTGGAACAAATTTTGATTTCATAGCAACATTTTTTCTTTGTTGCTAAACAATTCGTCAAAATCCATCTTGATTAATACTAGTATGTGAAAACTATAAGTGTTGAGGTTATTTTTATTTTCTTATAAACAAATTCTCCTAAGAAACGGCTGATTTCATTATGTGCTAATAACGTCCCTATTACAGCTGTTTCTATGGTCACTTCTGTAATTAGCTGTTTTCCGGACTAAATACATGAGTGTTGAAAGTTGTTGAATTTTAAGTAGTATGATGTAAAAAAAAAATATTCAGGGATAATTGTGAAAAAAAAATAATTTTTTCAGCTGTCTTTTAAAGCTTAGGCCTAATTATATAATGTTTTAACATGATTTACTCTGAAGACATGTTCATGGCACAAACAAATCAAGCCTAGGTCTTTTTAAATATATGTTTTTTTTTTTTTGTTAAATTGCGTCCAAGGTAATTTTCACTTTTTTTATGGACAGCTAAACTGACATTTTTGGTGGTGAATAGTTGTGGTTGGTTTTGTTTGGTTTTTAGGATAGGGTGGAAGAAATTTTGTGCAATATTTTGAAGCGTTTATTATTAATAGATTCAATGAAAAATTCACTTTAAAAAAAGTATTTTGTTTGCTGTTTAATATACGCCAAAAACCCGAGTTTTTATTTTATGTCACTTCCCAAGGGTTTCTTCCGCGAAGTAAGGTTGCGAACAGCTTATACTTGTTAGGATAGACTAATGTACAAAATTCAAAAGTAATGTAATTGAGTTTTAATTTAAAACTGTTCAAAGCACACTACTGGTCATAATATCTAGGTTACATCTTTGTTTACAACATTGAAGTGTTCCAACAACAGTTCAAGTAGCCTACTCTTATTCATTTATTCTACTTTGGCTTAGAATTTCCCAAACCCTCGTCTTAATCATTAGCCCCCTCCCACCCATACATTTGTCATTTTCTGAAATGATCCAAGTTTAAAACGTGGCAGGTCCTTAAAGCTATTTTATTAGCTAAATTCTACTTATGAGAATGTGTCACAAAGACTTTTGTTATTATCTGTATGAAATAGTGCCATTTCTTGTTTTGACAGAGATGTACTATGTAAAATCTCAAAATCGGTTTTACGTATGTTAATTAAATTTTGGTGAAATGTTAATTTGGGTAGCGCTCTCGTTTTAGGAGTTAGTGATTCCAGAATAATTCCAGAATTCTCGTGAGGGTTCAAACATATACGGTGTTGGCCCAACATTGTAAGTTACAGGACTTAGGAAGCTACATGTAATAGTAAACTCTGGTGGAGAAATCAAACACTTTGGAGAAGAGAGTAACTCAAATTGTACGTTAACTCCAATACAAGATTGTGGATGAATAGTGATTTGCAGAACTTGGGAAGCTACATGTAATAGTAAACTCTGGTGGAGAAATCAAACACTTTGGAGAAGAGAGTAACTCAAATTGTACGTTAACTCCAATACAAGATTGTGGATGAATAGTGATTTGCAGAACTTGGGAAGCTACATGTAATAGTAAACTCTGGTGGAGAAATCAAACACTTTAGAGAAGAGAGTAATTCAAATTGTACGTTAACTCCAATACAAGATTGTGGATGAATAGTGATTTGCAGAACTTGAGAAGCTACATGTAATAGTAAACTCTGGTGGAGAAATCAAACACTTTGGAGAAGAGAGTAACTCAAATTGTACGTTAACTCCAATACAAGATTGTGGATGAATAGTGATTTGCAGAACTTGGGAAGCTACATGTAATAGTAAACTCTGGTGGAGAAATCAAACACTTTAGAGAAGAGAGTAATTCAAATTGTACGTTAACTCCAATACAAGATTGTGGATGAATAGTGATTTGCAGAACTTGGGAAGCTACATGTAATAGTAAACTCTGGTGGAGAAATCAAACACTTTGGAGAAGAGAGTAACTCAAATTGTACGTTAACTCCAATACAAGATTGTGGATGAATAGTGATTTGCAGAACTTGGGAAGCTACATGTAATAGTAAACTCTGGTGGAGAAATCAAACACTTTGGAGAAGAGAGTAACTCAAATTGTACGTTAACTCCAATACAAGATTGTGGATGAATAGTGATTTGCAGAACTTGGGAAGCTACATGTAATAGTAAACTCTGGTGGAGAAATCAAACACTTTAGAGAAGAGAGTAATTCAAATTGTACGTTAACTCCAATACAAGATTGTGGATGAATAGTGATTTGCAGAACTTGGGAAGCTACATGTAATAGTAAACTCTGGTGGAGAAATCAAACACTTTGGAGAAGAGAGTAACTCAAATTGTACGTTAACTCCAATACAAGATTGTGGATGAATAGTGATTTGCAGAACTTGGGAAGCTACATGTAATAGTAAACTCTGGTGGAGAAATCAAACACTTTAGAGAAGAGAGTAATTCAAATTGTACGTTAACTCCAATACAAGATTGTGGATGAATAGTGATTTGCAGAACTTGGGAAGCTACATGTAATAGTAAACTCTGGTGGAGAAATCAAACACTTTGGAGAAGAGAGTAACTCAAATTGTACGTTAACTCCAATACAAGATTGTGGATGAATAGTGATTTGCAGAACTTAGGAAGCTACATGTAATAGTAAACTCTGGTGGAGAAATCAAACACTTTAGAGAAGAGAGTATAACTCAAATTGTACGTTAACTCCAATACAAGATTGTGGATGAATAGTGATTTGCAGAACTTGGGAAGCTACATGTGATAGTAAACTCTGGTGGAGAAATCAAACACTTTGGAGAAGAGAGTAACTCAAATTGTACGTTAACTCCAATACAAGATTGTGGATGAATAGTGATTTGCAGAACTTGGGAAGCTACATGTAATAGTAAACTCTGGTGGAGAAATCAAACACTTTGGAGAAGAGAGTAACTCAAATTGTACGTTAACTCCAATACAAGATTGTGGATGAATAGTGATTTGCAGAACTTGGGAAGCTACATGTAATAGTAAACTCTGGTGGAGAAATCAAACACTTTAGAGAAGAGAGTAATTCAAATTGTACGTTAACTCCAATACAAGATTGTGGATGAATAGTGATTTGCAGAACTTGGGAAGCTACATGTAATAGTAAACTCTGGTGGAGAAATCAAACACTTTGGAGAAGAGAGTAACTCAAATTGTACGTTAACTCCAATACAAGATTGTGGATGAATAGTGATTTGCAGAACTTGGGAAGCTACATGTAATAGTAAACTCTGGTGGAGAAATCAAACACTTTGGAGAAGAGAGTAACTCAAATTGTACGTTAACTCCAATACAAGATTGTGGATGAATAGTGATTTGCAGAACTTGGGAAGCTACATGTAATAGTAAACTCTGGTGGAGAAATCAAACACTTTAGAGAAGAGAGTAATTCAAATTGTACGTTAACTCCAATACAAGATTGTGGATGAATAGTGATTTGCAGAACTTGGGAAGCTACATGTAATAGTAAACTCTGGTGGAGAAATCAAACACTTTGGAGAAGAGAGTAACTCAAATTGTACGTTAACTCCAATACAAGATTGTGGATGAATAGTGATTTGCAGAACTTAGGAAGCTACATGTAATAGTAAACTCTGGTGGAGAAATCAAACACTTTAGAGAAGAGAGTATAACTCAAATTGTACGTTAACTCCAATACAAGATTGTGGATGAATAGTGATTTGCAGAACTTGGGAAGCTACATGTGATAGTAAACTCTGGTGGAGAAATCAAACACTTTGGAGAAGAGAGTAACTCAAATTGTACGTTAACTCCAATACAAGATTGTGGATGAATAGTGATTTGCAGAACTTGGGAAGCTACATGTAATAGTAAACTCTGGTGGAGAAATCAAACACTTTGGAGAAGAGAGTAACTCAAATTGTACGTTAACTCCAATACAAGATTGTGGATGAATAGTGATTTGCAGAACTTAGGAAGCTACATGTAATAGTAAACTCTGGTGGAGAAATCAAACACTTTAGAGAAGAGAGTATAACTCAAATTGTACGTTAACTCCAATACAAGATTGTGGATGAATAGTGATTTGCAGAACTTGGGAAGCTACATGTGATAGTAAACTCTGGTGGAGAATGCAAACACTTTGGAGAAGAGAGTAACTCAAATTGTACGTTAACTCCAATACAAGATTGTGGATGAATAGTGATTTGCAGAACTTGGGAAGCTACATGTAATAGTAAACTCTGGTGGAGAAATCAAACACTTTGGAGAAGAGAGTAATTCAAATTGTACGTTAACTCCAATACAAGATTGTGGATGAATAGTGATTTGCAGAACTTGAGAAGCTACATGTAATAGTAAACTCTGGTGGAGAAATCAAACACTTTGGAGAAGAGAGTAACTCAAATTGTACGTTAACTCCAATACAAGATTGTGGATGAATAGTGATTTGCAGAACTTGGGAAGCTACATGTAATAGTAAACTCTGGTGGAGAAATCAAACACTTTGGAGAAGAGAGTAACTCAAATTGTACGTTAACTCCAATACAAGATTGTGGATGAATAGTGATTTGCAGAACTTAGGAAGCTACATGTAATAGTAAACTCTGGTGGAGAAATCAAACACTTTAGAGAAGAGAGTAACTCAAATTGTACGTTAACTCCAATACAAGATTGTGGATGAATAGTGATTTGCAGAACTTGGGAAGCTACATGTGATAGTAAACTCTGGTGGAGAATGCAAACACTTTGGAGAAGAGAGTAACTCAAATTGTACGTTAACTCCAATACAAGATTGTGGATGAATAGTGATTTGCAGAACTTGGGAAGCTACATGTAATAGTAAACTCTGGTGGAGAAATCAAACACTTTGGAGAAGAGAGTAATTCAAATTGTACGTTAACTCCAATACAAGATTGTGGATGAATAGTGATTTGCAGAACTTGAGAAGCTACATGTAATAGTAAACTCTGGTGGAGAAATCAAACACTTTGGAGAAGAGAGTAACTCAAATTGTACGTTAACTCCAATACAAGATTGTGGATGAATAGTGATTTGCAGAACTTGGGAAGCTACATGTAATAGTAAACTCTGGTGGAGAAATCAAACACTTTGGAGAAGAGAGTAACTCAAATTGTACGTTAACTCCAATACAAGATTGTGGATGAATAGTGATTTGCAGAACTTGAGAAGCTACATGTAATAGTAAACTCTGGTGGAGAAATCAAACACTTTGGAGAAGAGAGTAACTCAAATTGTACGTTAACTCCAATACAAGATTGTGGATGAATAGTGATTTGCAGAACTTGGGAAGCTACATGTAATAGTAAACTCTGGTGGAGAAATCAAACACTTTGGAGAAGAGAGTAACTCAAATTGTACGTTAACTCCAATACAAGATTGTGGATGAATAGTGATTTGCAGAACTTAGGAAGCTACATGTAATAGTAAACTCTGGTGGAGAAATCAAACACTTTAGAGAAGAGAGTTACTCAAATTGTACGTTAACTCCAATACAAGATTGTGGATGAATAGTGATTTGCAGAACTTGGGAAGCTACATGTGATAGTAAACTCTGGTGGAGAATGCAAACACTTTGGAGAAGAGAGTAACTCAAATTGTACGTTAACTCCAATACAAGATTGTGGATGAATAGTGATTTGCAGAACTTGGGAAGCTACATGTAATAGTAAACTCTGGTGGAGAAATCAAACACTTTGGAGAAGAGAGTAATTCAAATTGTACGTTAACTCCAATACAAGATTGTGGATGAATAGTGATTTGCAGAACTTGAGAAGCTACATGTAATAGTAAACTCTGGTGGAGAAATCAAACACTTTGGAGAAGAGAGTAACTCAAATTGTACGTTAACTCCAATACAAGATTGTGGATGAATAGTGATTTGCAGAACTTGGGAAGCTACATGTAATAGTAAACTCTGGTGGAGAAATCAAACACTTTGGAGAAGAGAGTAACTCAAATTGTACGTTAACTCCAATACAAGATTGTGGATGAATAGTGATTTGCAGGTCTTGGGAAGCTACATGTAATAGTAAACTCTGGTGGAGAAATCAAACACTTTGGAGAAGAGAGTAACTCAAATTGTACGTTAACTCCAATACAAGATTGTGGATGAATAGTGATTTGCAGAACTTGGGAAGCTACATGTAATAGTAAACTCTTTTGGAGAAATCAAACACTTTGGAGAAGAGAGTAACTCAAATTGTACGTTAACTCCAATACAAGATTGTGGATGAATAGTGATTTGCAAAACTTGGGAAGCTACATGTAATAGTAAACTCTGGTGGAGAAATCAAACACTTTGGAGAAGAGAGTAACTCAAATTGTACGTTAACTCAATACAAGATTGTGGATGAATAGTGATTTGCAAAACTTGGGAAGCTACATGTAATAGTAAACTCTGGTGGAGAAATCAAACACTTTAGAGAAGAGAGTAACTCAAATTGTACGTTAACTCAATACAAGATTGTGGATGAATAGTGATTTGCAAAACTTGGGAAGCTACATGTAATAGTAAACTCTGGTGGAGAAATCAAACACTTTAGAGAAGAGAGTAACTCAAATTGTACGTTAACTCAATACAAGATTGTGGATGAATAGTGATTTGCAGAACTTGGGAAGCTACATGTAATAGTAAACTCTGGTGGAGAAATCAAACACTTTGGAGAAGAGAGTAACTCAAATTGTACGTTAACTCAATACAAGATTGTGGATGAATAGTGATTTGCAGAACTTGAGAAGCTACATGTAATAGTAAACTCTGGTGGAGAAATCAAACACTTTGGAGAAGAGAGTAACTCAAATTGTACGTTAACTCAATACAAGATTGTGGATGAATAGTGATTTGCAGAACTTGGGAAGCTACATGTAATAGTAAACTCTGGTGGAGAAATCAAACACTTTAGAGAAAAGAGTAACTCAAATTGTACGTTAACTCAATACAAGATTGTGGATGAATAGTGATTTGCAGAACTTGAGAAGCTACATGTAATAGTAAACTCTGGTGGAGAAATCAAACACTTTGGAGAAGAGAGTAACTCAAATTGTACGTTAACTCCAATACAAGATTGTGGATGAATAGTGATTTGCAGAACTTGGGAAGCTACATGTAATAGTAAACTCTGGTGGAGAAATCAAACACTTTGGAGAAGAGAGTAACTCAAATTGTACGTTAACTCCAATACAAGATTGTGGATGAATAGTGATTTGCAGAACTTAGGAAGCTACATGTAATAGTAAACTCTGGTGGAGAAATCAAACACTTTAGAGAAGAGAGTAACTCAAATTGTACGTTAACTCCAATACAAGATTGTGGATGAATAGTGATTTGCAGAACTTGGGAAGCTACATGTGATAGTAAACTCTGGTGGAGAATGCAAACACTTTGGAGAAGAGAGTAACTCAAATTGTACGTTAACTCCAATACAAGATTGTGGATGAATAGTGATTTGCAGAACTTGGGAAGCTACATGTAATAGTAAACTCTGGTGGAGAAATCAAACACTTTGGAGAAGAGAGTAATTCAAATTGTACGTTAACTCCAATACAAGATTGTGGATGAATAGTGATTTGCAGAACTTGAGAAGCTACATGTAATAGTAAACTCTGGTGGAGAAATCAAACACTTTGGAGAAGAGAGTAACTCAAATTGTACGTTAACTCCAATACAAGATTGTGGATGAATAGTGATTTGCAGAACTTGGGAAGCTACATGTAATAGTAAACTCTGGTGGAGAAATCAAACACTTTGGAGAAGAGAGTAACTCAAATTGTACGTTAACTCCAATACAAGATTGTGGATGAATAGTGATTTGCAGGTCTTGGGAAGCTACATGTAATAGTAAACTCTGGTGGAGAAATCAAACACTTTGGAGAAGAGAGTAACTCAAATTGTACGTTAACTCCAATACAAGATTGTGGATGAATAGTGATTTGCAGAACTTGGGAAGCTACATGTAATAGTAAACTCTTTTGGAGAAATCAAACACTTTGGAGAAGAGAGTAACTCAAATTGTACGTTAACTCCAATACAAGATTGTGGATGAATAGTGATTTGCAAAACTTGGGAAGCTACATGTAATAGTAAACTCTGGTGGAGAAATCAAACACTTTGGAGAAGAGAGTAACTCAAATTGTACGTTAACTCAATACAAGATTGTGGATGAATAGTGATTTGCAAAACTTGGGAAGCTACATGTAATAGTAAACTCTGGTGGAGAAATCAAACACTTTAGAGAAGAGAGTAACTCAAATTGTACGTTAACTCAATACAAGATTGTGGATGAATAGTGATTTGCAAAACTTGGGAAGCTACATGTAATAGTAAACTCTGGTGGAGAAATCAAACACTTTAGAGAAGAGAGTAACTCAAATTGTACGTTAACTCAATACAAGATTGTGGATGAATAGTGATTTGCAGAACTTGGGAAGCTACATGTAATAGTAAACTCTGGTGGAGAAATCAAACACTTTGGAGAAGAGAGTAACTCAAATTGTACGTTAACTCAATACAAGATTGTGGATGAATAGTGATTTGCAGAACTTGAGAAGCTACATGTAATAGTAAACTCTGGTGGAGAAATCAAACACTTTGGAGAAGAGAGTAACTCAAATTGTACGTTAACTCAATACAAGATTGTGGATGAATAGTGATTTGCAGAACTTGGGAAGCTACATGTAATAGTAAACTCTGGTGGAGAAATCAAACACTTTAGAGAAGAGAGTAACTCAAATTGTACGTTAACTCAATACAAGATTGTGGATGAATAGTGATTTGCAGAACTTGGGAAGCTACATGTAATAGTAAACTCTGGTGGAGAAATCAAACACTTTGGAGAAGAGAGTAACTCAAATTGTACGTTAACTCCAATACAAGATTGTGGATGAATAGTGATTTGCAAAACTTGGAAAGCTACATGTAATAGTAAACTCTGGTGGAGAAATCAAACACTTTAGAGAAGAGAGTAACTCAAATTGTACGTTAACTCAATACAAGATTGTGGATGAATAGTGATTTGCAGAACTTGGGAAGCTACATGTAATAGTAAACTCTGGTGGAGAAATCAAACACTTTGGAGAAGAGAGTAACTCAAATTGTACGTTAACTCAATACAAGATTGTGGATGAATAGTGATTTGCAGAACTTGAGAAGCTACATGTAATAGTAAACTCTGGTGGAGAAATCAAACACTTTGGAGAAGAGAGTAACTCAAATTGTACGTTAACTCAATACAAGATTGTGGATGAATAGTGATTTGCAGAACTTGGGAAGCTACATGTAATAGTAAACTCTGGTGGAGAAATCAAACACTTTAGAAAAGAGAGTAACTCAAATTGTACGTTAACTCAATACAAGATTGTGGATGAATAGTGATTTGCAGAACTTGGGAAGCTACATGTAATAGTAAACTCTGGTGGAGAAATCAAACACTTTGGAGAAGAGAGTAACTCAAATTGTACGTTAACTCCAATACAAGATTGTGGATGAATAGTGATTTGCAAAACTTGGGAAGCTACATGTAATAGTAAACTCTGGTGGAGAAATCAAACACTTTGGAGAAGAGAGTAACTCAAATTGTACGTTAACTCAATACAAGATTGTGGATGAATAGTGATTTGCAAAACTTGGGAAGCTACATGTAATAGTAAACTCTGGTGGAGAAATCAAACACTTTAGAGAAGAGAGTAACTCAAATTGTACGTTAACTCAATACAAGATTGTGGATGAATAGTGATTTGCAAAACTTGGGAAGCTACATGTAATAGTAAACTCTGGTGGAGAAATCAAACACTTTGGAGAAGAGAGTAACTCAAATTGTACGTTAACTCAATACAAGATTGTGGATGAATAGTGATTTGCAGAACTTGGGAAGCTACATGTAATAGTAAACTCTGGTGGAGAAATCAAACACTTTAGAGAAGAGAGTAACTCAAATTGTACGTTAACTCCAATACAAGATTGTGGATGAATAGTGATTTGCAGAACTTAGGAAGCTACATGTAATAGTAAACTCTGGTGGAGAAATCAAACACTTTGGAGAAGAGAGTAACTCAAATTGTACGTTAACTCAATACAAGATTGTGGATGAATAGTGATTTGCAGAACTTGAGAAGCTACATGTAATAGTAAACTCTGGTGGAGAAATCAAACACTTTGGAGAAGAGAGTAACTCAAATTGTACGTTAACTCCAATACAAGATTGTGGATGAATAGTGATTTGCAGAACTTAGGAAGCTACATGTAATAGTAAACTCTGGTGGAGAAATCAAACACTTTGGAGAAGAGAGTAACTCAAATTGTACGTTAACTCAATACAAGATTGTGGATGAATAGTGATTTGCAGAACTTGGGAAGCTACATGTAATAGTAAACTCTGGTGGAGAAATCAAACACTTTGGAGAAGAGAGTAACTCAAATTGTACGTTAACTCAATACAAGATTGTGGATGAATAGTGATTTGCAGAACTTGGGAAGCTACATGTAATAGTAAACTCTGGTGGAGAAATCAAACACTTTGGAGAAGAGAGTAACTCAAATTGTACGTTAACTCCAATACAAAATTGTGGATGAATAGTGATTTGCAGAACTTGGGAAGCTACATGTAATAGTAAACTCTGGTGGAGAAATCAAACACTTTGGAGAAGAGAGTAACTCAAATTGTACGTTAACTCAATACAAGATTGTGGATGAATAGTGATTTGCAGAACTTGGGAAGCTACATGTAATAGTAAACTCTGGTGGAGAAATCAAACACTTTGGAGAAGAGAGTAACTCAAATTGTACGTTAACTCCAATACAAAATTGTGGATGAATAGTGATTTGCAGAACTTAGGAAGCTACATGTAATAGTAAACTCTGGTGGAGAAATCAAACACTTTGGAGAAGAGAGTAACTCAAATTGTACGTTAACTCAATACAAGATTGTGGATGAATAGTGATTTGCAGAACTTGGGAAGCTACATGTAATAGTAAACTCTGGTGGAGAAATCAAACACTTTGGAGAAGAGAGTAACTCAAATTGTACGTTAACTCCAATACAAGATTGTGGATGAATAGTGATTTGCAGAACTTAGGAAGCTACATGTAATAGTAAACTCTGGTGGAGAAATCAAACACTTTGGAGAAGAGAGTAACTCAAATTGTACGTTAACTCAATACAAGATTGTGGATGAATAGTGATTTGCAGAACTTGGGAAGCTACATGTAATAGTAAACTCTGGTGGAGAAATCAAACACTTTGGAGAAGAGAGTAACTCAAATTGTACGTTAACTCCAATACAAGATTGTGGATGAATAGTGATTTGCAGAACTTGGGAAGCTACATGTAATAGTAAACTCTGGTGGAGAAATCAAACACTTTGGAGAAGAGAGTAACTCAAATTGTACGTTAACTCCAATACAAGATTGTGGATGAATAGTGATTTGCAGAACTTGGGAAGCTACATGTAATAGTAAACTCTGGTGGAGAAATCAAACACTTTGGAGAAGAGAGTAACTCAAATTGTACGTTAACTCAATACAAGATTGTGGATGAATAGTGATTTGCAGAACTTGGGAAGCTACATGTAATAGTAAACTCTGGTGGAGAAATCAAACACTTTGGAGAAGAGAGTAACTCAAATTGTACGTTAACTCCAATACAAGATTGTGGATGAATAGTGATTTGCAGAACTTAGGAAGCTACATGTAATAGTAAACTCTGGTGGAGAAATCAAACACTTTGGAGAAGAGAGTAACTCAAATTGTACGTTAACTCAATACAAGATTGTGGATGAATAGTGATTTGCAGAACTTGGGAAGCTACATGTAATAGTAAACTCTGGTGGAGAAATCAAACACTTTGGAGAAGAGAGTAACTCAAATTGTACGTTAACTCCAATACAAGATTGTGGATGAATAGTGATTTGCAGAACTTGGGAAGCTACATGTAATAGTAAACTCTGGTGGAGAAATCAAACACTTTGGAGAAGAGAGTAACTCAAATTGTACGTTAACTCCAATACAAGATTGTGGATGAATAGTGATTTGCAGAACTTGGGAAGCTACATGTAATAGTAAACTCTGGTGGAGAAATCAAACACTTTGGAGAAGAGAGTAACTCAAATTGTACGTTAACTCCAATACAAGATTGTGGATGAATAGTGATTTGCAGAACTTGGGAAGCTACATGTAATAGTAAACTCTGGTGGAGAAATCAAACACTTTGGAGAAGAGAGTAACTCAAATTGTACGTTAACTCCAATACAAGATTGTGGATGAATAGTGATTTGCAGAACTTGGGAAGCTACATGTAATAGTAAACTCTGGTGGAGAAATCAAACACTTTGGAGAAGAGAGTAACTCAAATTGTACGTTAACTCCAATACAAGATTGTGGATGAATAGTGATTTGCAGAACTTGGGAAGCTACATGTAATAGTAAACTCTGGTGGAGAAATCAAACACTTTGGAGAAGAGAGTAACTCAAATTGTACGTTAACTCAATACAAGATTGTGGATGAATAGTGATTTGCAGAACTTGGGAAGCTACATGTAATAGTAAACTCTGGTGGAGAAATCAAACACTTTGGAGAAGAGAGTAACTCAAATTGTACGTTAACTCCAATACAAGATTGTGGATGAATAGTGATTTGCAGAACTTGGGAAGCTACATGTAATAGTAAACTCTGGTGGAGAAATCAAACACTTTGGAGAAGAGAGTAACTCAAATTGTACGTTAACTCAATACAAGATTGTGGATGAATAGTGATTTGCAGAACTTGGGAAGCTACATGTAATAGTAAACTCTGGTGGAGAAATCAAACACTTTGGAGAAGAGAGTAACTCAAATTGTACGTTAACTCCAATACAAGATTGTGGATGAATAGTGATTTGCAGAACTTGGGAAGCTACATGTAATAGTAAACTCTGGTGGAGAAATCAAACACTTTGGAGAAGAGAGTAACTCAAATTGTACGTTAACTCCAATACAAGATTGTGGATGAATAGTGATTTGCAGAACTTGGGAAGCTACATGTAATAGTAAACTCTGGTGGAGAAATCAAACACTTTGGAGAAGAGAGTAACTCAAATTGTACGTTAACTCCAATACAAGATTGTGGATGAATAGTGATTTGCAGAACTTGGGAAGCTACATGTAATAGTAAACTCTGGTGGAGAAATCAAACACTTTGGAGAAGAGAGTAACTCAAATTGTACGTTAACTCCAATACAAGATTGTGGATGAATAGTGATTTGCAGAACTTGGGAAGCTACATGTAATAGTAAACTTTTGTGGAGAAATCAAACACTTTGGAGAAGAGAGTAACTCAAATTGTACGTTAACTCCAATACAAGATTGTGGATGAATAGTGATTTGCAGAACTTGGGAAGCTACATGTAATAGTAAACTCTGGTGGAGAAATCAAACACTTTGGAGAAGAGAGTAACTCAAATTGTACGTTAACTCAATACAAGATTGTGGATGAATAGTGATTTGCAGAACTTGGGAAGCTACATGTAATAGTAAACTCTGGTGGAGAAATCAAACACTTTGGAGAAGAGAGTAACTCAAATTGTACGTTAACTCCAATACAAGATTGTGGATGAATAGTGATTTGCAGAACTTAGGAAGCTACATGTAATAGTAAACTCTGGTGGAGAAATCAAACACTTTGGAGAAGAGAGTAACTCAAATTGTACGTTAACTCAATACAAGATTGTGGATGAATAGTGATTTGCAGAACTTGGGAAGCTACATGTAATAGTAAACTCTGGTGGAGAAATCAAACACTTTGGAGAAGAGAGTAACTCAAATTGTACGTTAACTCAATACAAGATTGTGGATGAATAGTGATTTGCAGAACTTGAGAAGCTACATGTAATAGTAAACTCTGGTGGAGAAATCAAACACTTTGGAGAAGAGAGTAACTCAAATTGTACGTTAACTCAATACAAGATTGTGGATGAATAGTGATTTGCAGAACTTGGGAAGCTACATGTAATAGTAAACTCTGGTGGAGAAATCAAACACTTTGGAGAAGAGAGTAACTCAAATTGTACGTTAACTCCAATACAAGATTGTGGATGAATAGTGATTTGCAGAACTTAGGAAGCTACATGTAATAGTAAACTCTGGTGGAGAAATCAAACACTTTGGAGAAGAGAGTAACTCAAATTGTACGTTAACTCCAATACAAGATTGTGGATGAATAGTGATTTGCAGAACTTGGGAAGCTACATGTAATAGTAAACTCTGGTGGAGAAATCAAACACTTTGGAGAAGAGAGTAACTCAAATTGTACGTTAACTCAATACAAGATTGTGGATGAATAGTGATTTGCAGAACTTGGGAAGCTACATGTAATAGTAAACTCTGGTGGAGAAATCAAACACTTTGGAGAAGAGAGTAACTCAAATTGTACGTTAACTCCAATACAAAATTGTGGATGAATAGTATTTTGCATATGCATTATACAACATTGTACAGATATTTTTAAGAATTAACAAATAGTAAAAAGGAATCAAATTTCTTCGATCTTGTGTTTGTGAAATGGCGTTTCATTCCTGTGAGTTTGAGTTGTTACACAACTTTGTTATCTATAAGTTACTATTTCTATGACTGTTATAACTCAAATCAGATTACTACATCGTACATCATTGTCAAAGCTATATGTGACATTGTTATTTTATTCAATTATTTCTATTATTTTTGAAGTGAAAACTTCTATTGGCGCGTTGGGTAATTTTTGGGATGGACTTTTTCAATAGAAATCGCTTCACGCACACTACCGTAATGCAACTTTTGGGATTGACTTTTTCAATGGAAATCGCGTCACGCACAGTAGCGTAATGCAACCTTAATATATAGACAACGGATACGCGCGCCCCATACGTATTAAAACTAAAAATCTACGAAAAATATTGCACTAACTTTCTCAAAATTCGCATACATAGTTAAACTAGTATAAATGAAAAAATATAGGACAAACTTTCTCACATACCCATACATATTAAAACTAAAAATCTACGAAAAATATTGCACTAACTTTCTCAAAATTCGCATACATAGTTAAACTAGTATAAATGAAAAAATATAGGACAAACTTTCTCACATACCCATACATATTAAAACTAAAAATCTACGAAAAATATTGCACTAACTTTCTCAAAATTCGCATACATAGTTAAACTAGTATAAATGAAAAAATATAAGACAAACTTTCTCACATACCCATACATATTAAAACTAAAAATCTACGAAAAATATAGCACTAACTTTCTCAAAATTCGCATACATAGTTAAACTAGTATAAATGAAAAAATATAGGACAAACTTTCTCACATACCCATACATATTAAAACTAAAAATCTACGAAAAATATAGCACTAACTTTCTCAAACTCATATACATAGTCAAACTAAAATCAATGCAAAAATGTTGCACAAACTTTCTCACATACCCATATATATTAAAAATAAAAATCTACGAAAAATATTGCACTAACTTTCTCAAAATTCACATACATAGTTAAGCTAAAATCAGTGCAAAAATATCGCACAAACTTTCTCACATACCCATATATATTAAAACTAAAAATCTAATATTGCACTAACTTTCTCAAACTCATATACATAATCAAACTAAAATCAATGCAAAAATATTGCACAAACTTTCTCACATACCCATTTATATTAAAACAAAAATCATTAGTATATAAGCGTTACATACTGTTCAAACAAGTTTTCACTTCTAACGTGTGGTCTTAAGCACACCCAAATATTTTTTTCTCTACAAATGCTTGGTCCATTTCCAATTGTTATGAAAGCTATGTCTGTGGCTATATCAATTACTGCACCGATAATAATTCTAAATATAATTTATTACTTGTATGCTTCAAAAAATAAGTTGACGTAGTAAGAGTTGTGGGAAAATAAATAAACACACTACCAACATTGACTAACAGAATGTTCATTGTTTTACAGATATTTTTGGATTTCCAACCTAGTTTGAATATTTATGTTTTGATCGCCAATCTATTTAAATTAAACTATTTACTTTATAGGCTAATGTAGGATCAACCGGAAGAAGAAACTCGAAACGAACGCCATTTTGAAACTTGAAAACCTTTGTCAGAAAATAAAATAAAACAAATCAAACTAGTTTCAACAGTAATCTCTTACAAAATTCAGTGAGTATGTAGCCTACTGCATATTGTACACTAAATTTCCTGCAAATGTCTCCCAAGTGGGATTGCGCACACTGCTAAGATGTCTGAACCCATTCCTTTTATAAATGGTTTCCAAATATATACAATTCGACGTTTTCGCATTCCCAAGGTGAGAAGATTTAATAAAAAGTTGGTCAGTTGTGTACAATAGTCTACAATTGCCGATATCGCATAATTTTACTGAAAGTTTGTTAAAATGAAAATTAAAAGGTCATGAAGTATCCGTTATTTATTTATCGTTTGTGTTTTATTTGTTTATGAAAAATTGACGTTGTTTCTACGTTATCAGACTATATAAATGTTTTATTATCGATTTGTCTGTTGAAAATATTAATAAATTAAATATTTTCCAATTAAATTTTAGACGTCTACATATTTCGAATTTAATAAATAGTACAAACTCTCTTACATAATCAAAATTCAAAAATTACGTAATTACAAAATCTTGCGTAATTAATTGCAAAAATATTCATATGTACGGTAGTTGTCAATAAAAATGTGAAAATAAAACATGGACTTCGTCTATTAATAAATATTTTTATATTTCAGTAGTGGGGTCTAAATTTGCCTCATCTTAAATCGTATTAAAATGGAGCCTTCAATGACAGCGGTTTTGAAGGTTTTTACCAATTATTCTCAAACCGTAATATTTTTTCTTTTGGGCGCAGGTTTGGAACATTAATCTTCATATTTCACTAATATTTGAACGAAATCGATAGAACCGATTTTGAGAAATTACTTATTTTACAATTACGTGGCCAATTTTTATTTATTTTCCGATAGCTAACAAACTGGCATTTATGGAGAGATGGCGACTAACACGTTTTGTTTGGGTCCTTAGAACCTTAAGCCACTATTTGATTAAATATTTATAGTTCGAATAAAACTGGAAAGGGACTGGGGTTGTGGTGTGGCGGGGGAACGGTGTTGCCAAATCAAATTTCATTATTTTCAAGAATTCTTAGTAATATGAGTAAATTTTAAAAACAATTTCCGTTTAAATTTAATTTCAGATTATTTATTCTACGTTCATTTCAGTGTTTAATTACTGACTTTAACCTAAACATATTTTGTCCACTTCCGTAGAATTGGCAACATGGGACAGCTACTAAAACAATGCTGGCCTGTCATTTGCCCAGAAGGCCTAATCAGGCCCTCCACACCATATCCGCTTTCACTTCCATAGAATCCGTTTCCAGTTCTAGAACCTATTTTGAGACAATCGTAATTTAATGTTTTTCTAATCCTAAATCTTGTTATCAAATACAGTATTGCTATTGCGATCTGCCTCGTGGGAGTGCCGAGACCCAGATTATGAAATACCTATCAATAGGACAGGATTTGGTAACGTTTTGGCTCATTGATGAAAACAACAGACAAAATTCCAGAGTAGTTTACTTCCTTAATATAAATAAAAAACCTTCCTATGAACCTATATACAAAAAACTTCGTTTCCCCCCTTTCTGCCTGTTTATGTTTCTACAAAAATTGATAACAATGTAAACGAATGAGATATTGCGTTCAGATATGGTTTACGAATTTCCTTTGTAACTTTTTATCACAATACTCTGTTATCTTCTGACCTTACGAAAAAATGAAGACACCATAAAAATATTTTATTTGTTAATTTTTTGTAAAGTTAATGATTTTCAATACATTTCACGACTGCCACCATTTAGAAGTTTTGGTCTTTATCTTAATGCTCGAAGTTTGTCTGTTTTTCAGAAATATATTTGAATGTAAACGCTCTAAATGTTGTTGGTTAGAAATGTAGGAACAAAATTGGTCAATGAATTCAAAATGGCGGTTTGTGTTTTTGTTGAATACAATTATTGTTTCTCGGAATATATGATCAGTCACTAGTGGGGTAGTGTGAAATTAGTTTTCTGTAGTTTCTCTTTACTTAGGACCTACACGAGTCAACAACAACCTTGAAACTCTGCAAATATATTAATGTTAAGGTCAAAAGGACATATATATACAAAAAACACAAGACTTCGTGTTAACATCATCTCCATTGATTAGTTTGAATAAATATATAACTGTATTCTTGAAGAGGCTATTTAGTTATAATACGAATTGTTAGGAATAATATTTGTGAAATTAAAAATAAAATTTATTACACAACTCATAGCCCTTAGCAAAGTGTTACATTGCTCCCTCGAGCGCAGTGTTGCCATATCAACTCCACAATACACGCCTCCTCTCCCTCCCCTTCCCTGTACACATAGTTGCCATATCGAATAGACATTGCGAATTATCAATGAATAAATGTGTTTTTAATGAATGACAGAAGTAGTTATCGATATTTCTTAGAAAACTGTCGAAAATAACATCTTTGATCTAACTGTTTATCATTGAAACGACTTCTTATTGATGGCAAGTGTATGTTGTGATTCTGTCATTTTACTTTCTTATAGGCTATTTCGTAGTTTAGAGAGAGTTTGTAATGCTGTTGGTATGTCGTGCTGTAAAACACAAACTAATGGTCCGATTTTGATCAAATTTTATCTGTAGGCATTGAACATATCTTTACTTTTTTGAAATCTTAAAATTTGGGAGTAGCTGCTAAAATTTACGATATTTTTTTCTGTAAGGTTGTCCCTACGGAATCAACCAACATAATATATGATCGTCATCTTTCCGAAAATGTCGGGTCGTGAGTTATCGTCAAAAACAAAAATATCGACCTTGGAAGACATCCTCAAAGAAGACTAATTACTAAAAACCATTGTGGAAATTTGCAAATATAAGAAAATTACGACTCATTAATTAGTAAAAAAAGAAGATTAACCTCGATGGTTGTCATTTATAACTCAGTTTCAATCAAATAAGACAAGTCATTGCCACAGAAAAATTGGTACCAATTTAAAAATACACATTTTATGGAAATATTTATTTGTAAATATAAGACCACGTTTATGACTTACTTACACTTTTTACTGACAACTACAGAACTTACATTAATGGCGACGTATAGTTTTGTTTGGTTATACTGTATTTGGATTGTGTCAGAAAATTTGTGCACTGGTTTTCTCCGTTTACTTTAAACTTGGTTTAACTTGTAGAAGTAACCTACAGTTAATTTTTTTTTTGTCTATGGTACACAAGTATATTAAATTCTTCTACTGCCTCGGGATAAAAAAAAAGGACGACCAGGTGCAGAATCGTTTGCGATTGTTATTATCTGCGTTATTAATTTCTTAATATTGTACTGTACCAACTTTGATTTATGCCTACAGTAAATACCATGTTAAAACAAAAATCTGACCATTAAGGTAGTGGGGAAGCGAATACACTAATACCTATCACTATATTATTATGTTCTCAGCTTTGTTCAATGGCCGAAGAAAATGTATAGAATGTTTTTATAGAGAATTTTATAATGTAATGTTTATGTGAACTATTTTTGCAGTGCAATCGGTATTTTTCTAGATATCTGGAAAAATTTGATTTTGTACATCTTTGACGAGCTATACAATTTTACGTTTGGAAAAAAATTAAATGGACTTCGGCCTTTATATTTTAAATTATCGAATAAAGCCAATACAGGGGGGAAAAAAGGGAAAAAAGAAAAAGAAAAGAAAAAACTAATTTCAGAATGTTGGAGAAATGGTTGTGTCCGCGAAAGTCCATTATTATAATAAATGTTAATACAATTGTACAAATTCTAGCTATTGTGATATTCCATGTAGAAACATCGACACCGAAACTATACAATACCAACCGATTCAATCTGCCTATAAATTACAATTTTAGTCTAATTTTGCACTTATTGGTTCGATTTTACAAACATTTGGTCAAGTTCAATGATTAGAAATTTCAGTTAATACATTTTATAATTGTGGCCGATTTCCCAATTACAAATAATTATTTATCTGTAGGTCTACGGTGCCTAATAATAGCTTTTTTCTGAAGTTTTGTAATATATAAGCAATGGTTATCAAACTTGATTTTTTGTACAATTTGAAAAGTATCGAAATGATTCCTGAACGAATTCTAAATTACCCACTAAATTGTAATTTACTTTTACTTTTAAAAAATTTTATCAAAAGATCCACTATTAAAAATCGGAATTTTAGTGTTTTGTTTTATGTATTTTTGGGCTCGATTGGTTGTGTGTGTGTGCATGAATAAGAGAAATTGTGTGCACCGTTTATTTCAGCTACAGAACTATGAAAACTTAGGCAACCATTTTTGTAATTTTCCGTTAATTGCACATTAGGAAAGTTAAACAAAGTTTTCTCTAGTACTTATAATCTTCTCTAACGAAGAGGCTGGCGATTTGTTAATGTTCTTTTAATCACACACACACTCACGTATAAAGCCGCGTTTACACTGGAGTTGCAAACATTTAGTTTGCAATTTTTTGTCTGCAACATTTTGTTGCAGACTTTTTATTGCAAACAAAATACATTGTCCCTTCTGTTCCACTGCAACTTTTATCTGCAACAAAAAGGCAACACTCGTCCAGTCAGTCAAATTCGCGAGTGTTGGCGTGGATGATGCTGTTATTGCAGCAGCATGCTGTGTGATATTGACAAAACAACGTGCACCCCGTAGGTACTGGGTAAGGCCTTCATTAAGAGCAAGATGCATGTACAGTGGAAGTGACTTGTTGAAAGATTTGAAGGAAGATGACTGTGACCCGTTGACAGGTGAACTGAGAACGGACGGAAGTGTGAAGAATTTTTTAAGGATAGCCAGCAGTGATTTTGAATACTTGGTAATGATGATAGGACCTAAGATTGTAAAAAAGACACCAATTGTAGAGCTGCTATTCCAGTTCAAGAAAAACTCGCAGTGACATTGTGTCACTGAACTAATAGCCACTCCTGAACCACTAGCCTTCTTGATTTCCCTGGAATACTGTGTGGTTATGTTCCGCATTTTGGCTTGAACCTCTTCTTTGTTGACGTGTAATTCTTCAGCTATTTTGCTCCAAGCATTATTCTTTTTGTTCTTGTCTTTGTATTCAAACAACGTTGGATTCCACAGAACGGGCCTTTCTTGATATAACTCAATTAATGATACCATTTGTTCCCTAGACCTCTTCATATTAACTACAAACACGGGTCAATTACTAAAAATACTCACACTCAATAAGTTACTCGTGCACACGGCGTACAAACAAGCGACACTAGCGTAGCTTTAAACTGTATCCGCCTAGTGAGCGATACTGAATGTCTGCAACTTTTGTTGCACCGTAAATTTGTCACTGCAACTTTTGTCAACGACACATATTGCCAACATTTGTTGCAATTCTTTGATCTTTACCGACTCTCGGTGGAAAACAAAAATTTAGTTGCAGACACCCCAAATCTGTCTGCAACTTGTTTTGTTGCAGACAAAATTAGAGCTGTTTTCATTTACGCAACAAAAATCGGCAATATTTTGTCGTCAACACGTGTTTGCAACTCCAGTGTAAACGCGGCTTTATACAGAAGTTTTGTTACACAATTAGTGTTGAAGTGGGCGGTTCTTCATAGAATTATCCGGTTTAAGGTCTCTTATGCCTAGACAAGGTTACACGTTTTTATTTAGTGGTGTCTGTAATCCGAGTGCGTCATATCACCAAGGAATAGATCGATTTTATTAAATTTCATGTGTGGTCTGTCATTGGCCATAATTTAATGTAGGATGAATGCCTAAGAAAGTTATTACAATATAACTGTATTAAGTTCAGAACAACTCTAACACAATCAAAACTTCTCACAACATACAAGCATTCATTGTTTACTTTGGCTATAATTTTATGTATGCCTACGTATACATGTTTAAAAAGTTAGTACAATGTAGGTGTACAAAGTTGTGACAAGCTCATACACCGATCAAGAGCTCCTACAACATGCAAGCATTATTTACTTTGGCTATAATTTTATGTTTGTATGAATGCATAAGAAAGTTAGAAAAAAAACAATGTAGGTGTACAAAGTTGTGACAAGCTCATACACCGATCAAGAGCTCCTACAACATGCAAGCATTATTTACTTTGGCTATAATTTTATGTTTGTATGAATGCATAAGAAAGTTAGTACAATGAAACAATGTAGGTGTACAAAGTTGTGACAAGCTCATACACCGATCAAGAGCTCCTACAACATGCAAGCATTATTTACTTTGGCTATAATTTTATGTTTGTATGAATGCATAAGAAAGTTAGTACAAAAAACAATGTAGGTGTACAAAGTTGTGACAAGCTCATACACCGATCAAGAGCTCCAACAACATGCAAGCATTGTTTACTTTGGCTATAATTTTATGTTTGTATGAATGCATAAGAATGTTAGTACAATGAAACAATATATTTGTACAAAGTTGTGACAAGCTCATACACCGATCAAGAGCTCCTACAATATGCAAGCATTGTTTACTTTGGCTATAATTTTATGTATACGTGGATGCGTAAGAAACTTAGTACAATGTAAGTGTACTAAGTTGTCCCCAGGTCATACACCGATCAACATCCACCACAATCTATTACCATTGTTTCCTTAGGCTATAAATTTATTGATGTGTGGATGCATAAGAAAGTTAGTACAATGTATGTGCTTATTGTTGAGACCAGCTCAAACACTGTTCGACCTCTCACAACACACAAGCATTGTTTACTTTGGCCTAATTTAAAGTAGGTCTGGATATGTAGAAAGTTATTACAATGTATGTGTACAAAGTTGACACCAGCTCAAATACAATAAATATCAGACACAACACAAAGTTATTGAAGTTAGTGTAATGTAGGTCTTCAAAGTTGTCACAGATCAAGGATTCCCACATATGTTTTATGATGATATTGAAATTATTTATATACACAAATGTTTGTTAATTAGGGCTTAAATTAATTCATTAATATGATGATCTTTCAAATTGTGTATAAATTCCCTGATAAAATAAAATGTATGATAAATAGAGAAGAAGCTAACTAAGATAACTTTTGAAACATGACATCAATCTTACTATGACAACTTGGAATTTTTTTGTCTTAACATGGCTGTTATAATATCATACTTATCAATTTATCTGTAGCTAATTTTCTCGCATATACGTAGTTTACAGAATGTCATATCATGAGTTAAGAAATCGATTTTGTGTTTTTTGCGGCCATATCCATTTTGAGGTCCTCTAACTAAAAGTGGGTTTTAGAATGATCTGTATTCTCTCAGGGATTGTCGTCTGTGAATTTCCTACAGCCAAACAGATGAAATGATTTGAACAAATTTGGTATGAGGACATATTTTGACTATAACTGTGGGAAGGTTTAAAAAAATTTTCTTTAACTTAATTTGGGAATAGATGTCATTAGAACAAAACACTAACTTAACGATTTTCTCAAAATCTGCTCTAAAGATTTTGATCAAATTATTCCAAGTGTAGCTCTGAAAACCAGAACTAACGTTTTTTTTGCCATTTTTCTAAAAATGCTTGTTATATTTGTTTCGAGCTAAATTTTAACAATTCGTTAGAGCAGATTTTGAGAAATGTCATGATTTTGTGCTTACTGTAAGTCTAACGACAGGTTCTTCCAAACTTTGAGTTATGGATAAAATTTAAATAAATGTCTTAAGATATGGCCAAAGTAGGTTAACTTGTTTGTGCTGTAGAGCATTGAACCAACACCAGACAGACAGACATAATTCCCGATATCTACTTTTTGGTCAGAAGACCTCAAAATGGAAATATCCCCCTAAAAACTGTAAAGTCGTTTTTGACATTATTTGCAACTTTAACAGGCTATAAAATATTTCTTTCCAAAAATATCAATGGTACCTTATATTTTATGTTTGTAATAATCTAGTAACGATATGAACAGAAATCCAGCTACTTTAGAACCCCAATTGACTAGGGTTGTAGTGGGTCAGTACATGGGAGGATAAAATTCATGCTCATTATACATAGGGAATAGGAAACCATCCATTGCCAGGGGGGGGGACAGATACATAATTTTGTACTAGCTTTATCTTGATTGTAAGTTATCTCTGGTGAAACCATTATGGTACTTACCCAGCCTTGTTGTACAAACCCAAAGGTGATTTTACAGTAATGTATCGCAGCAGTTGCAATTCATAGCAAAGCAAAGTTTGACTAATTTAAATGCAATATGTGTTACATCTTGAGGAAAATCCAAAGCCAGCTCCATTGCTATATCATGAATTTTTATCGTTTACTGTTGTTAGAAACAAACCTAATTGTAAAACATAACCTAAAACAATAAACCTGTGAATGTTAGTAGAGAGAACACGTTGAGAAATACAATCAGAATATTCATTAGTGCAAGATATCATAACCAAAAGCTCAAAATTCACTTTTAGAGAAATGTTAATTATGGTATCATAAAGAATTGAATAGCGAGTATCGTTTTGACTCAAGGGACCAATAAAATCACTGTTTAGTGTGACCATAATCGCTATGAGAGAATAGCAGATCATGATCACTAAAAATGAATCTCAAACAGTTCGTGTCGGGAATTCGGCTTTTGTGATTCAAAAATTGTGTAAATCAATGACAATTGTATATTTATGTATGATCGCTACACCACGACGGACAGACAGACGGTATTTTGAAAATAATTTTTGTTGATCATAACTTAAGTTATACGGTACCTAAAACATAAATTTCAAAAATAAGGCCAATTTGTTTGCAGATTAATATATTTACTTTGTATACAAATGAATGGTGCCCTATCTTGGTCATACTGAAATCCAATACCTACCTAGGTCGAAATTCGAAAGTCGCTGCATACATCGATAACGATGGCGGTCAAGCTTCATTATTCAATTATTGTTTTTCCAATTTGGTATACCGATAGGCTATGATTTAGGTTATTAATATTCACAAATCCCGATTTTAAGTAATTATCCATTTTATAAAAGTCCATAGATAGATTTGTAAATTGGAACTGTGTATACGTGGAAAAGTAGACGAAAAAATGTATTTTAGTTATTAGTTTGTAGGTAAAGATGGTTGTACTTAATTTTAAAAGAAAGATATAAATAAATTTAAAAAATACGTTTTGTACATGTCCTTATATTTTTGTACATTTGAGAAAAATTTTATGAAAATCGTTAGATTCGATTTTGAAAAAATATGTAGTTTGTATTTCGGTCTTATAACATCTAATCTCCTAATTTAAAGTTATCAATCAACAAATTAAAGGCAACCTCACAGAATCAACGAAATTACATCAGTTAGATTATACATAGAAAATGTTAGTAAACCCTCGAGAGTTTCAAATTATATTCTGAATTTGCTCAAGTTTGGTGTGTAGCCTCGGATTAACAAAAGTTCATTACCCAGGAAAATTCAAAATGTCTGCTCATTTACAAAAATATATAAAAATTTTACCTGTATGTTTAATATTATATTAATTTTTTACCCCTTAGGTTTAATAATATTATACAATACATTTTGTGCAGCTTTCAAATTTGTATTTAATGCTAGTCAAACATGTTTTGTACGATACAAAATAACAGCGGTATCAGTAACATCAAATTTGTTTAAAATATAACCTTAAAATCATCAATAATTGCCCTAATTATTTAGATAATTTTTAGTCAAACCTCACAAGTAAACTGAGTTTTACTATTGGTTCAATATGATTGCTACTTAAAACAAATGTTTGTAGAGTTTCAAAATGGCAGTCGTCTAGATAATCTTGCCTAGGCTTTTCGTTAATCTATAGTAGCTCATTTTTTGCAGCTTGGTGGTCTTTATATATTAATAACGAAGTTGACGATGTAATCAAGCAGATAAATAAATTCGCTTTCTGTTAATGCGTACGTGTTATGATTCTCACTGACAGTGATATATTCCGGAATTACTATATTTATAGCGCAATAACCTATCTAGAACGTTCACCGGATCTCTACAGCTCGATTATGATATGTGTTTTAAGAACTCCATATCTCTCCCCACTTTATCTAATAATATATCTATAATGATATAAAGTAATAGCGGCCATTTTGAATATTGAGTTTGGAGCAGTATCGGATGCTCGTGTTGTCATGGTTACCAGCAGTAACAGCGTAATTTTAATGTTGCCAAATAATTCCCTCGCATCAGAAACTGGTTCCGACCTGTAATTTCCGATTTGTTTTCCGTTCAAACATACGTATAGGAAGAGTAAACACATTAGTAGAGATGGTATTGATTGAATGCAAACATTTTATACTCCTGTAGTTTCTTTGATTCATAAAATGTATTAAATAAACATAGCAATCAGTTTCTCACACAACCATAAAAACAAATACCAACAACCATGTATATCTTGTGGGAGACAAGTTGGTCCCCACCAGTAGATAGTAATATGAGGATCATTGTTTACATTATATTTTTTTCTAAATTCTCCTTCCATACGAAATTAAAATTACTTATTAAATATTGGCTTACTTCTTCTTTATTAAAAATTCCAGAAATATCTTGCATTACATCTAGATCTAGTAAGTAATAATCTTCTTTCAGATCCTTTAATATTTTTGGCAGTTCCTTTATAATAACGTGTTTAATTAACATTTGCTAGTTCTAGATTCTTATATTTCTCATTTATTATATTTTTATCTGAACTAATTAATCGTTTTTCACCGTTAACAGCCTTTACTTTTGAATTTAGTAAATATGGAATTTTAGCTTTTACTCTATGTCTATCTCATTTAAAAGTGGAAAACATTGATCTAAGAAAACTATTAAAAGATCCACAAGCTTCTTTTGACTAAAAATTTTCCATTTTTTATTTCTCTTTTACAATCTATAAAATTTGTAATTCTAACAACCATAGTGTTATCATAAAATGGCTCTATTGGTTTCAATTCTTTTCGTGTAATTAACATTTCCAATATTTTTAATGAGATTGTTATCGTTTAAATTTTCCTTGAGTAGACACATTCCAAATCTTCTTGGTTGTCTTAATTTTATTTCCTAATAACATAATTATAAATACAGGAGATTTTTCATTTGCTTTTCACCCTGCCAAATCGTAATCATTTCCCTTTAGAAATCCATCTTGCATTAATCTTAAATATATAGTTTTTTTTAACTCCGTCATTTTTCAATAAATTACTTTCACTATCTCAAATCGTACTAATAATAATATTAAAATTTTTATTTATATTTTTACTTATTGGAACATAATTAATCTCATAGTTTTCACTCATTTTTGAACCGTATTCAACACTAGAAAAGAAAAAATATAAAATTTTATCTTCTTTATGTACATGACTATGTTCGTTATAATTTTCAAAACTAGGTTCAACTAAATTACAATTAATTTCAATAACGTCGAAAAATCTTAATTTTGGTAATTTTGTTCCGTTAAAAACTGTATTTGCTTCGGTAATTTTTATGTTTTCAGTATGTCCTAGAAAATTTGATTTATCAAATCCGAATACATTAACAGTAATTAACATTCTTAATTGTGTAAATCATTTTTAGAAACTTTTCATTAGGTTTTAATTCAAAATTATTTGTTTATATTAGAGTTTGTAATTTTATTTATTTTTTTTTTAACTTAGTGTATTATTTAAATGTATCTCTTTTATTATTAATCAAAATAAAAAAAAGTCTTTGCTAAATTACTATCAACATTTTATACTTTATGAAGTTATCGAAATAAAACCATGACAATCCAAAACTATAGTTAACATCTTCATTCAAATGAATTGGGTGCTGTAGTTTAAGTTATAATTTGAACAGTTACCACTTAATTTAAAAAGTTTCTTTTATAAGTCAATTTTTTTAATCAAAAAGTGTAATTATACTAGTCATTTGATGAATAAATAAATAATGACCAAGCTGTAAGATTATTAATAGTTTGCTCAAGTGGGTCAGGGAAAACAACATTATTATTAAATTTTATTTATAGAAGTTTAATTCCTAATTCAAGTCTACGTGTGTTGAATCAAATATAAAAAATAATTTTCATGTTTTATTATTCGTGTGATGATACAGTTTCTTTGGACGAATGTAATAGTATTTGATGATGGTAGCCTATTTTAGAAAATCAAGATCTTATTCAAAAGTTGGTATGTAGATTAGAAATAATTTTAATATGTTGTGTATTTTTAAACAGAACTACCATTATACAAAAATTTATTATAACTTTATAGGATAAGATTAATGTGTAAAGAATTTAAAACTATTTGTAACTATTGTGGATTTGAAAGAAAATTATGGACTTTTAACAGTAAATTTAACTTTAAAACTGTAATAGTAAATATATGAATAAATTAAAAAATATAATCATTTAGGTTTTAAAAATTTAATGCTTTATGTTTTACATTATATATTTTTTATTATTAAATGTATGATTAGGCCTACAAAGATAAAATTACAAACTTGAAGTTTCTGTTGCAAAAGCTAAACAATTTGATAAAAGTTGAGATTAATAAAAGAGTTTAAGGATCATTAAAAAATAAAGAAAAATATTTTAATGAATAAAAAGTTTGAACCATTTACTATAAAGCGATTGGTTCATATACAAAAGATATTTTAAATACAAATTTAATGGGATTAGTTTCTGTGGTTAAAAAATCTTACAAATGTTTCATTTCCAGAATGCAATTATTATGATAATGATGTTAAAAAAAATAGGTTTTTTTGCTAATACTTCTTTTAGACTAATTAAAAAAATATTATTGAGGAATTACGAATTAACAATGGTCAATTCAAAAGTTTGTTAGTCCTAATACATCATATCAAAATTATAGGTCCAATTGCTAAACATTATTTACCCAAAACTAAAGATGATACATTCTGATTATACTGGTGGGGTAGTAAATAAAATTGTTTATGGTTAGAAATCTAAAAGCCGTCATCGATAATGATGATATTTATATTTATATTGTGTAAGGGTACACAGGGATTATGAGCATTATTAACAAATAAAAATGCTTTAGAAGAAAATGTGTTTAAAGAAGATTATTTAAAAGCCTATACAAAACTTTTATTTGATAATGAGTCGTTTAAAAACCTAAATCAAGCAGAGGAGATAAATATTTAAAATGAATTAAACCAATCTGGGAAAATAAAAGAAGTATTACTGAAAACAGAATTACTTAGGAAGGTATTCAATACAAATTTGTTAATAATTAGAATAAGTTATATAATACAAATAAATGATATTTGCACTCAAGAAAAGGGAGGAAATAATAATTTTAAGAATGAAAAAAAGTGATTATTTTTTAATAAATTAATTGATTTAGTTGAACAAACCTGAAGGTTTATTTAATGTGAATTCTTCCTTCTATTTCAACATCAAATATAAATCATGAAAAAAGTGGTTCAGGATTATTTAATAATTTACATATTGAATTACATATGCTTGGTTATAATTATCTAGAACTGGAACAGAATTAGATAAAAGGTTAGCGAAAAGGAGATACATATGTCAATCATAAAATTTAAAAACATAAATTTTAAATATATTGTTAATAAATTGATTTGTAATAAATATAAATTCGTTAAATATTTTTGATGTGTTTGGGATCAAATTTTAAAGTCATCTTTGGTTAAAAATAATTTTGTTGAAAAACTTTAAATGATTTTAAAACAGTTATTCAAAATTTAGATGAAAAGATTAAAACAGTTAAACAAAATTTAGATGAATTAATAACTAAAAATAAAATAACACAACAGAAAATAATGTAAGTAAAAGTTTAAAAATTTTGAAGATAAATTTAAAGAAAGCGCTTTAGCATTATTTAAGGAGATTGAAACAAAATAAAGATACACTTAGAAAAGTCTAAAAAATAACCAATATTTTTGATTTTCATTACTGTTGAGACCGATGGTTCTTGGTGGAATTCCATGTTGAAAGATAATAAAATACAATTTTTGATGTTGTTAAAAATTGTATTAGTCAAAGAAATATTGGTGTAAATCCTGATTGAGATAGTAATGATTTGATTATCAAAAGTCAACTTGACAATTTATAAAGTAAACAATTAGTTTAATTAAAAAATTTATTAAATACAATAACTATTATTAAACCTGAAAAAGAAGGCGAGTTTAGGTATACAAATATAAGATTATAGACGTACAGGTATTTGGTAGTGGTAGCAGATGAATTTATCTTTAAGTCAGCTAGATGAAATTGGATATGAATATGCAAACTATGAATGACCAAGATATATTTATTGTTGTTTTTTTTAATCCACTGTGCCTCCTTTAATATGGAATCTACCAACTGATGGTATGGTATTTATTTCGTTAACATAGGGAACTGTACAAACACACTGCACGTCCATTGCTGGTCCTATGCAAATTCGTCTAGTCCTAGTCTATCTTTCCTCCGCCAATCTTGTTCGTGAACCTTACAGATAAATTCCGCAGTGCTTATCAATTGTCAAACTCTTGTGAATTCAAATCTAATGAAAATCTCGTTCTTTTGTGTATTTTGTACTGAGTAATTCCTGGAAGAGAGTGGATTCACTCATCACATAGTATTAATAAATGTACAGTCGATTTGTTATTCTCCTAAACTTTAGAGATCCGCTTTATACAGGAACAGCTGTTTTACAAGTATATAATATAGTGAACTATATTACATATTCATAAACATGAAAAGTTTATTTACCGACTCGATGTGTCCAATCGAGTCTATCCAATCAATATATCTATATATATATATATATAAATTGGCATTATAACATAATCTTCTTTTGAAAAAAACAATATTATCAGCTTTATCCTTCCGACATATAAATGTTTAAATTGAGTTTATAACAATACTATGTGTACCCATACTACAACGATATATAACAAGTTGACTTGGAAACCACATCTAAAAATATACGAATAAAATAATGACAGTATATTTTATTTCAGGAAAGAAAACCACAAACACAATTTTTAGTTTGTAGAATTTTACTAAAAACTTGTGTTTGTGGTTTTATTTCCTGATAATGGAGTTCTACCAAGTACCGTCGGTCAGTAGTGTATATCGTAGTATTTTATTTATTTTGTATTAATGTTTTGAGAGATTTCCTTTAATAAATAGTCAACTATAAAATACGATAGCCTATATTGTGTTGGGGAGGAACCTTATATGTTACAGATCTTTAAAAGAATGTTCAACTACTTCCTTTACAACGTTTGGAAAGTATTCTACTTATGGAGAGGAACAAACCTGTAATTCATAATACCGGTAGAATGGAACTTAGGTGTGGTGTGTCACAACCTGTTCCGAAACCAAACAACACTTTTTATTCTACTCTTTTGTAGCTCTAAAACGATTAAATACTATCACTAAATATATTTGAACATTGCAAAAATTCGAATGTTCTGTATTTTGTAAATTGCTGACGCAGTGGTTGTCACATTGTTTGAATGATAAATACCTATTAATATATTTTACTTAGAACGCAAGTGGGCCTTATTGGGACTTTTACCTGTTTTTCTAAAATAAAATTAAACTATGAATGTCTATTTGTACGCACGTGTAGGTGTGTGGGTTTGTATGCTCGCGCGCGCACGCGCGAGTACTTGCGTGCGTGCCTTCGTTTTCAAGTTTTATAAATTTGTTATTGTATTTAATAAATTTTTTAATTAAACTAATTTTTACTTAATTGAATTAAATATTTCACATTATAAATTGTCAAATTGACTTTTGATAATCAAAACATTACTGTCTCAATCAGGATTTACACCAATAATTCTTTTTCGTCATACTGTTTAAAAAACAGCTGTTTTCAATACGTCCATTGAGATGCTAAAGTTGTTCTTTTTAGTACTAGGACCTAAAAACATCAGCTGAGGTAGAGGTCAACAGCTGTTACTTCGTTTATAGGAGTTAATTAACGATTGTAAAGCATCTATAAAAACAACTGATATTCTCGATTCTAAATAACCGTTAAAACAGATGTTACTATCGATTTGAAGGTAAATAGGTTATAACATTTTAGTTTTTATGAAATTGTTTTCTTATATTATTTGCAATATAAAGAAAAAATATAGTTCATCACTTGGACCAAAAGAAGCTTTTCGATCCTAGTTCATTTAAACTTGAGCTTGTATCGAAAAGTTTCACTTTTAGCCCTAGTGATAAATATACTATTTGTTTTTGTTAATGTATTTTCACTGTTATATATAAATTGTAGTAGAAATTATAGAGCAATTCTTTCTTCTTTGATCCATGAGATCTGTGAACGGATTTTTATCATAAAGCCTTGAAAGGCCTAAATGAAGTGCCTACATATTTTGTACAATTTTATATTTGTTTATTTCTTTTTAGTTGTTTTAATAATTATATGTTATTTATTTTAAGTTCGGTTGTAATGTTTGAAGTCTTATTTTTAATTTTATATATTGAAGTCCTAATTTTTGTCCCCCCCCCCTCGTTAATTACTTAGATAAAATTGTATTAGTTTTTTTGTATAAATAACTTATTAAAATACAATATGAAACCGTACATAAAACTTCGATGATTCAAAGAAAATAATATGCATGACCTAGAAAACCTGTATTGATTGCGAGTATTTGTTTTCCTGTTCATCACAATATTCCACATCCGATCTGCCCTTACCATTTATTGTCAGAAGAAAATGGTTTATGTAGATATATAATTACAATTGT
The DNA here is from genome assembly GCA_963513935.1 of Aphrophora alni. NCBI lineage: Eukaryota > Metazoa > Arthropoda > Insecta > Hemiptera > Aphrophoridae > Aphrophora > Aphrophora alni. The sequence goes on from OY740766.1 coordinate 95,049,811, forward strand.
TGCGGAGTCACGTTGCAATTGCGGATGGAAATGTACTAGACTGTGATTGTTCTTGGTCGTGTTGTATTTTGTTTGTCTCGGGCATGATCTCGTCCGAGAATCTTGTTCTCTGAGTGTCTTTAGCACATATAAGTATAGAGAAAGTTTTATAATGTTTCAGAAAATATATGTCGAGCTATTCCTATCATTTATTGTTTTGAGAGGTCCTCTAATCTTCTTCAAAGAGTAGTTTTTGAAATTGTCTGTTGTCTCTGGATCACAAACGAATGATTTAATTTTTATCAAATTTGGTGTATAGTTCATTTTACTAAAAGGTACGTTATATGTTTGTCGTAATCTGTAAAAGACGAAAAAATCGTTCACAGAACACACCTCAAAATCTCTCAAAAATGATTTTTCAAATTTCTTTCAAACGTTTTGTGAAATGTGCTCAAATTTGATTTTAATGAAATACGATACATATCGAATGAGTTTATGGCAAAACGAAACAAGCTTTGGCTCTATTTAAATAATTCAATATATATTTTTAAATATTCACAAATAACTTGTAGGTTTAATGTAAACCTTCTTATCCAACTTACTTCCCATAAGAAAGACATGGAGGACTAAAGATAATTAATGTGTTTTTTCTCTCAGGTCTAAGTAGTATAGACACTTTTGGAGAGCTAGCAACTAATATTATTTTTGTTCAGTATTTGGTTTTGTAGATGTATGTGTGAAAAACTTTATTGTAATGTTTATGCACAGGATATTTTGTTTATCCCAAACGATATGTTAAGTAGGTAATCGAGCTGTTTAATATCTTTATGTTATCTCCGTGTTTACAAAATAATAAAGTTGCCTCAATATTATTCTTGTTGAATTCTTAGATCATTATTGATTATTTAAAAAAAAAAAAACTCGTTTTATAAACTGATATACCTGTTACCCAAATATTTTTAGAACAAAATTGAACGTTAAATAAAGTTCATCCAATATAATTTTCCTAGTTTTTACCCATCTCTGACAATAGATTACATTTGGTCTCGGTTTTTTAAATTAAATATTTTTTGTAAAACACTAACACCCTTTCATACATAATATTCAAGATGAACCTTTCAAAACTTTCCTAGTTTGTTGTTAAAAAACTTAAAATGATAGGAAAATTCTATTCACGGTCCTCATTCTGTTTATCGTCCTCAAGAGGGATTATTTTTAATGTATGCCCCCCCCCCAATGCCAGCCCATAACATGTGATACCTTAAATGAAAGCTCATTACAAATTCATTATTTAATTTTTTTTAAATATTATAATAATAATAAAATCGCCCCGCCCAATAGCGTGATTTTTGATATTATGATCAAAAGCGTGGTTTTTCAGATAACTATAAATCAAAATAAATAAAAAATTATGGAATTCCACGAAGAAACATTTTGGAGCCATTTACATCATTACTATTTTAAAAATTATAGTTGGTAATTTGCATTTAACAATTTTATGAAATTTGCAAAGTTACTACTGTTTTTCTAAATGGGATTTTAAGGCCTGAGTCTGACCGGTATCACAAGATATAATGCAAAATGTCATTTTATTGGCTCAACTAGGATAGTAATCACCACACTCTATCAGTAACTGAGCAACTTGTTGTCAACTACCTAAGTAAATTTATTCACCTATATACAGTAGGCTATATTTGTTTACGTTTCGTAAAATTATTTTGTACTATTGATGAAGCTATGATATTTTAAAACAATTTAAATGTACAATGAATGACGGTTTGGCGACTCCTATACAGAGATATAGGATAAGAATCGTAACTTTGCATGCGGGCTTGCAATTTCTTAATCGAACCCGCTGTACAAGTATAATTATTTCAGTTTAGAGATTTTCCATTTCAAAATTACAGATTTTTTTGGTCTTTACAAGTTTCATACAATTAGTAAGTGACTTTAATTTTTAAACCCAGCTTAATCGGTTATAATTCACAAATTAGTAATTTCGTGAATGGTTTCGAGAAGTTTCATCATTTAAATCCATAGATTTTTGAATTATGACAAAATAGTCTGAATCATCACTTTTGTGAACTTGGCGAATTATTGGGTGAGCCGATTTCAATTTGTTTTTTCACCCTCAGGAGCTCACTTTAGTACGATCTTAGCAATCCCGAGGTACTAGCTGGATTTACATCTTTTCCATGTAGTCTTGTGTTAAATCCCTCTTTCTCTTTCATTTTCCCTCTCCTGTCTCGCTTGACCAGCTCTTGTTTTTTTCCGACCCTGACGCGAGTAGAGTATTCGAGGGCTAAGGTTTTTATTTTGTGTTTTCTTCTACTTTTTTTATAAGATTATGTAGACCGAAAGGTTTTTCACTTTTAAACAACAAGAAAAAAATTCAATTTGTTTTCGTCAATTTTTTAACGGCTGTTATTTAAAGTATCAATAGTTGTGATTTGGAATAATTTAAAGTTAGGATGGGTATGAGAGAGGGAGGGGTGGGTTTTTTAAAATAGTTCTCTTGAAGATGATAAACAGTCTCACAAAGAGAATTTCTCTATCTCATTTGGTTTTTAATAATAAATGTAGAACATTTTAAAATGAACACTTCCAGTGAATAAATGTTTAAAAAAATTTATTCTGTTCTTATTTTTCTTTAACCCGATTATTTCAAGTATATTGATCTGAAAAATAATCGCAAAATAACATATCTGTACTTTGTCGAGAGATACCTTACCTGTAACAATTTTTGTCAATTGCTGGTTTTTAATATGTTACGAGGATGCAGGCAGAACCAATACGCAATGTATTATTTAAGTAGACTATACTCCGTTTCACCTTTAATAATTGTCAATGTATTTCAGTAACTGTACTAGTCACAATGATAAAAGTAGGGTTGCTGTACAAAACTTAGGTTCACTTTTAAAAGAGAAGGTTATTATTAATTTCATTTCATTTTAAAATTCTAAACAAAAATTAAATGGCGTAGTGCAAAGCCTGTGAGTAACTTTCTCAACCAGAGTACCTTCCCAATTAACACCGTAAATATTTGAATCCTCGCGGGAATTTTTATTATTTAGATTTTTTTTTCCCTTCATAACTTACGTAAATTTAAGTTTTGTGTTTTCTAGTGGCTCAATAAGCCTCACGTGAAAGGTGTTTAATAGCGTATTTAATTAGAAACGGAAGCATTGCTAAGCTTTCTTACGGATTTCTGTGGAAATGAAACGTTAATGTTCCGATCTTAAGCCCCTGTTTGATTACACAAGCGTTCAATTTGGCTTCAAAACAGTTTTCACCTTTGACAGACAAATTTGTTTTCTAGTCAATTGAAGGACATACAAGTTTTTATCTATTCTACTTGTAGGAATAAAGGAAATCATTTGTTTGTTGAAAACAAACCCCAAATACAAATTATAACCTAATTTTAAGTAAAAAAATATAGAAAAGTTCATTAACTTTAATTTATAAGTGGTTGTGTAAGAAAAAATTATAAGAAGTGTACTTTCAGGTGTTTCTAATAGTAAATTCAAAATAGCCTCTTTCCTGTGTCTATAATTCATAAAGTAAATACTGTAGGCAAGCAGAGGAGTGTTTCTTTCTAAATATACTTTTGCACTTAGAACCCAAATTCAAGATTACATTATAGCTTTCACGTGAAAGGAGATGCCGACGAAATTCATTTAGTGAATGTAAACTTACTAGGTGCCAACTTTTGTTTCAAGTTAACGGGAATATTGTATACTTTATGTGTTAACTTTTTTATGTATAAGTCGAACGGAGTAAACAGAACTGTCTAACAGAATCAATGTTGAGTCTTACGGGAAATATCCGCTTTGACCTTCTCAAAGTCAAAATAGTATTTTTAAAATGTTGTCAGTCGCACAAATGGGTAAACCGATTTTGATCAATACCTCGAGGTATTTTCCCACATATTTTGTTAAGTAAAATTGTACCTGCGACAAGATGAAAATTTATTTA